>CM036755.1:36175805-36775805 GCA_020796225.1 Arion vulgaris
TCTGTCATACAATCTCAGTCTGAGAATCTGTCGAAGACATCCGTTGATAAAGGATTGAATCTAAGGTTCAATAAGGAAACAAAAAGTTAGATACTTGTATCTTTTTTCTTACTGTTCTCGAATCTTCTAATCTGTTATCAATATTATGATAGTTGTGGTGTACTTGACTCAAATCTTCTAATCTGTTATCAATATTATGATAGTTGTGGTGTACTTGACTCGTATCTTCTAATCTGTTATCAATATTATGATAGTTGTGGTGTACTTGACTCGTATCTTCTAATCTGTTATCAAACATTATGATAGTTGTGGTGTACTTGACTCGTATCTTCTAATCTGTTATCAACATTATGATAGTTGTGGTGTACTTGACTCGTATCTTCTAATCTGTTATCAACATTATGATAGTTGTGGTGTACTTGACTCGTATCTTCTAATCTGTTATCAATATTATGATAGTTGTGGTGTACTTGACTCGTATCTTCTAATCTGTTATCAACATTATGATAGTTGTGGTGTACTTGACTCGAATCTTATAATCTGTTATCAATATTATGATAGTTGTGGTGTACTTGACTCGTATCTTCTAATTTGTTATCAAACATTATGATATCAACATTATGTTATCAAATATTATGTTATCAAATATAATGATAGTTGTGGTGTACTTGACTCGAATCTTCTAATCTGTTATTAAATATTATGATAGTTGTGGTGTAGATAGTGTATGTGTACGCATCTTGTTCCAAAGTTAGTCTGTTCGCTCCCTCGGGGAGTTATCAGGATATTTGTCCAGAGATCCCCGATCTCAGTGAAGGTGAGATCGAACTCTTAGTCCTATCGGAGACGGACAATAAAACGTAAATTCCATGTTTAAGTTGAGAGCGTTAAAGAACACTTGGGAGTTCACAATTGAGAAGAACACACTGGAAAGCCGCTCCATGACAAAATTCATTAACAAAATTACAAAAAAAATAATAAAATTTTTCCAGAGACCTATATATTGATGCTGGAGCTACGGAGCTCGTGCTTTGTGTAATATTCTCGGCAGGCTGTGAGCCATTTCTGCGAAGAGGGGTCGAGCTATATGGGATAAAACTCGGTGCGGTCAAGTTAATCCTTGGACTTTAAAACCATTTTTACTATTTCTAAATTGTTTGAGTATGTTCAGTCAGAGCCAACTATAAACTTATGGGCCTTCGGACTCAGGTAAGAATTATTGGAAATCAGACCACAACTACACCACGTGACCTCGAGATTCCAGTATTGGTGTATATAGACGAATTCATTTTAAAATCAACACAAAATGCTAAATCAAAGTTATATTATGCAACAAGTTTGGTTTTTTTGTTTCTGATCCAGAAGCACTTGAGCTTTCAGCTCTTCGGCTCGTGCCATGGACATCGTAACACTTCGGTTCGGTGCCACGAACACCGTAAATCTGGAGAACATGTGGCTTTTCTGCCAGCCCGAGGAGTTGAACCCGCACTCACAGTGAGCGTGTCACCCGTCATCCAACGCGCTATGAACACGCTGAGCAGGCGGGCATGCAACAAGTTAAGTTTAACAATAAGGAATATCAATATTATGAATATTTTTCACCAATAAATAACCATCAACTCACAGAATTGAATAAAACTGCACAAAACCTTGCAGTGTTCTATCAAACATCTATAATTTCCAGCCCCTTCTCTGATCTAGGTCAGGGATTCCCGGTCAGTTGTCTGGCCTATCTATCTAGAGTTGGCTGTGGTTCAGTGTAGGAACCAAACAAAAGGTTCGTAAACGGAATAAATTGCCGCTAACACATACGCTGTGACACCACCTGCTGTCGCAATACTTAAAGATGTCAGTTGTCTGGTTTCAACGGCATCTCAGTGATCAAAAGAACTGAATTCTTATTTAAGATAGTGTCCTCTGTTGGTGTATGCTTTTTTTTTGCTTTTCACTTTTCCCATGATCCAGAGGCGTCTCTAATTTCTTCAGCGTGTGTTATATGTTGAAATAGTTCCACGCTCCCACGTTGGCCAAGAGAAACGTTTTTAAAACACGCTCAAGAACTCACTAAAAACTTTTGATATAAATACTGACACGTGGGAGACAGCTGCAGAAGACTGAACAACATGGCGTACATTGCTTCGCCACGGAACGACGGTTTGTGAACCATTCAGAACTGAAGCAGCAGAATGAAGGAGACACACCAAGAAAAACAATACAATATTATTTTTAAAATTGGAATAATCCTTGTCCAAAAAGTCCAAGAATCTTCCAAACCCGCATTGAGATTATCCTTCACCTACAGTTTCCACAGACTATCAAAGCCCGATACGTTTGTCCATGTATTTTGTTAGATAACAACATAGGACGGAAAACTAGATAGAGAAATAGAGACAAGATGTCAACAGGCAAATGTAGTGGCCTACCAGCTGGCACCATTACTATAACACCCAAAGATCAAGATGGAAGTGAAAAGACAGATGATAAAAGTATTTTCCTACCAACACTTTGTTACCAGTGCCAAACATGGTCTCTTACAGCAACACATCACATAAAGCTCACCACGTCTGAAATGAAATGCTTGAGGAAGGCAGTGGGGGTCACCAGGAAAGACAGACTACGAAATGAGGACATCAGAAGCAGAGTGGGCATAACTTCATGCACCGAATACATTGAAAGACAACAAATGCAGTGGTTTGGACATTTAATGAGAATGGAATACAACCAACCACCAATAACAGCAAACAATAAAAAGAGATCGGGTACTAGAGCCAAGGGAAGAACAAGAAAACGATGGAGAGACAATGTCAAGACCACACTACATTTATTTTTCGATCCAGAAGCACTTGAGCTTTCAGCTCTTCGGCTCGATGCCATGGACATCGTAAACGTTCAGTTCGGTGTCACGAACACCGTAAATCTGGAGAACCTGTGGCCTTTCTGCCAGCCCGCGGAATTGAATCGCGCTCACAGAGGGCTTGTCACTCATCGTCCAACGCGCTACGAACACGCTGGGCAGGCGGACATCACACTACATAAACACGGATATAACACAACAAGGGCGACTCATCTATCCTAGAACGTGATAAAGCCATCCCTACGCTTAACGGCAAGAGTGGACAGCCAACTACATCTTCCACCTGGGAATAGACAACATCACTACACTTAACGGCAAGAGTGGACAGCCAACTACATCTTCCACCTGGGAATAGACAATAGACAAAAAACAAATACAATTATTATTGAATAAAAAGCTCGCCCTGTGTTGCCGGGCCTGCAAGCGAAGCAAAGAATAGTAACACTGCTACCTACAAGGCATGTCGTAAGAGGCGACTGAGGTAGAGGCATAGGGAAGCTATTCTAGTAAATAACGAGCGTTGCAGAAATCGGATGTACTTATAGGCGCATAACTGGCACAACGTACAATCGCTCTTAGGCTCCGTGCCTGTGAGTTGCTAGGACTCTCAAGGGAGCAAAGAATAGTAACACTGCTACTTGCAAGACATGTCGTGAGAGTCGACTGAGTTGGGGTCTAGGGAAGCTACCCTAGTAAATAAAAAGTGCCGCAGAAATCGGATGTACTGTCCTACTTGTAGGCGCATAGTTAGCACAACGCACAATCGCTCTTAGGCTCTGCGCCTGTATGTCACCGTGGCTTTCAATGGGAGCAAAGAATAGTAACACGTCGACTTTCAAGCCATGTCGTAAGAGGAGACTAAGGTAGGATCTAGGAAGCTTTGACTTTCAAGCCATGTTGTAAGAGGAGACTTGGAGTCTAGGGAAGCTATGACTTTCAAGCCATGTCGTAAGAGGAGACTAAGGTAGGAGTCTAGGGAAGCTTTGACTTTCAAGCCATGTCGTAAGAGGAGACTAAGGTAGGAGTCTAGGAAGCTTATGACTTTCAAGCCATGTCGTAAGAGGAGACTAAGGTAGGGTCTAGGAAGCTATGACTTTCAAGCCATGTCGTAAGAGGAGACTAAGGTAGGAGTCTAGGAAGCTTTGACTTTCAAGCCATGTCGTAAGAGGAGCTAAGGTAGGAGTCTGGGAGGCTTTGACTTTCAAGCCATGTCGTAAGAGGAGCCTAAGGTAGGGGTCTAGGGAAGCTATGACTTTCAAGCCATGTCGTAAGAGGAGCCTAAGTTAGGGGTCTAGGAAGCTACCTAGTCAATAAAAGCATTCCAGAAATCAATGTTGCTGGCCTACTTGTAGGCGCATAACTAACACAACATAATCGCTCTTAAGCCTGAATTACTACAAATCACAAAGAATGGTTTAACAAGTGGTCGATATAAAGCATAGATTCCCAAACTTTTCGGGCCAGCGCCCCTTTGCAGACATACATTTTGTAACGAGCCCCCATCATTACAATATTTTCTACATTTAAGCCGTTTGATATTTTCGACGTAAATATCAACTAAATAAGGGTTCAAGGATTGACTTCATTGCACCGGTTTTTCCCATATGATCCCGTACCTGTCGACAGAGGTGGCATACCATCTGCCAAGAGTATTGCACAAAGTACAAACTCCGTAGCTCCTGCAACAATCCTAGGGATCTCATTAAAAAAGTGCACCTGTATCTCAGTCCGGATTCGAAAGCACAACCTTCTGTATGAGAGGCAAACAACTTAACCACTTCTCTCCAGGAGACCCACAAGCAAACAACTTAACCACTTCTCTCCAGGAGACCCACAAGCAAACAACAACACTTCTCTCCAGGGAGACCCACAAGCAAACAACTTAACCACTTCTCTCCATGAGACACCCAAGCAAACAACTTAACCACTTCTCTCCAGGAGACACCCAAGCAAACAACTACCACTTCTCTCAGGAGACACCCAAGCAAACAACTTAACCACTTCTCTCCAGGAGACCCACAAGCAAGTGACTTAACCACTTCTCTCCATGAGACACCCAAGCAAACAACTTAACCACTTCTCTCCAGGAGACACCCAAGCAAGTGACTTAACCACTTCTCTCCAGGAGACACCCAAGCAAGTGACTTAACCACTTCTCTCCAGGAGACACCCAAGCAAGTGACTTAACCACTTCTCTCCAGGAGACCCACAAATAGCAACTAATTCATCTTGAACACAGTTATTGCTATACAGATTTTGATAATACGTGCCATATGTAAAGATTGTCAAGTGTACGCTCGAATAACATTATGCACTTTAATACAATGGTTTAACTATGAAAATTAGGAATACATATTAAGAGATTGCATGGCATTAGTAAGAATATTATTGTAATAATTAAAACACCACCAAATGTATTACAAAATTGCTGCTTTCGAATTTACAAGTAAAAATACAGAGAAAAAATTACACATTAATGTGAAGGATGCCTGATGCATTTTTAAAAGCTTGTTAATATCGAGTCAAATTTTCGTTAAAAACAGTCATAAATCACCACGATCATTTATATGCAATCGGTTCCTATTCTTAGATAGTAATTTCGCTACAGCACTAAACCCACTCTCAGCCAAATAAGAAAATGAAATGCAATTAAAATCTCTGCACTATTTCCCATAATCCAGGGTACAGTGTCGGTATGGATTTTTGAAGCCAGAACACTTGGTATCCACTTTTGCATTTGATTTTTAGTTCTTCGTTTGTTGTGAGTTCTATAAGTTTCCCTTCTAAATGTGATGATTCTTTTGTGTTTAAATGTGAGAATGGATCTAGAACTCAATTTGGTATATTCATGTTTAAAATATAATTAAATCGCTCATTGAAATCAGCATGAAGAACCTCCAAATGTTGGCAGTATGAAAGTCAATCATCCTTTTGAGAACACTGCTGATAAATTTGAAAAGTAGCTATATTCCCTTTGGCCTAAATTTCGCTTGAACAGACGAAGTTTTCCCACAAAAGCGGCAATAATGTTTTTCGTTTTTATTAAATTCAAATCATCACC
The DNA here is from genome assembly GCA_020796225.1 of Arion vulgaris. NCBI lineage: Eukaryota > Metazoa > Mollusca > Gastropoda > Stylommatophora > Arionidae > Arion > Arion vulgaris. The sequence goes on from CM036755.1 coordinate 36,181,721, forward strand.
TTATAATTTTAGATTGATTTCATTAAATAGTTTTTGAGGTCTGACAAATAGGCGATGCCATTTTTGGATGCAATCAGGTTGGTCCGCAATCCGCCGTCTTTGTTTTCTAGGAACTCTAGTACTGAATCATATAAATTGTAAAATAGATTCAGACAAATACCGTTTGAAGCCAACGAGCTTCTGTGTGAAGCAATAAACAATTGAAATCTTCATCGTTTTCACTACAAAGTTGGCTAAACAATATGTCACTCAATGGATTGCTTCTAATCTTGTTGACTACTCTAATAATGTAATGGAACGACGTATGCTGGCGTTCACTTCCTTCTTCAACCAAATGTTCACGATGAATAATGCAATGTGTAGCAAGTACATTTAGTACTGCTTGTTTTAAATGCGCTATAAAACCCTTGTGGCGTCCTGTCATTGCTGGAGCACCATCAGTAGCACCAGTCAAAATATTACGAATAGGAATGTCTTTCTCTTCAAAATCTTATTCATGGTATTAAATATTGGTTCTCCCTTTGTATCCGCTCTATTTTCTAACTTTTTAGCAAATAATAATTCTTGACACACTTTTTATTCTTTTATGAATCAGACGTATGATAAAGTAGTGTTTCATTATTTGGAAAGAGTTGATTCATCGAGTTGAATGAAAAATTGGCTTGTCTTCAAATAATCGCATAATGATTTTTCAACATCTTCAGCCATTTCATCTATTCTTCTTTACACTGAATTATTGCTCAAAGGAATTTTCAGATGATTTCTGACGCTGGCTTATGAAGCATAGTGTTTTGAACTTCTTTACTGCCGGCAAGATTAATTCCTCACCAATTTTGTATGATTTTCTAGCTTTTGCGAATAGTAATGAAATATTATAAAAAGCTTGTAATCCGTCATATCTTGTTTAGTGAACGACGCAAAAAGTGCTGATATATTTGGACATTTCAAATATTTTTCTTCTAGTACTTGAAAATAGGACAAATCTTTAACCTTTTTGTCAGTGTGCATTTTAGTCAAATGCTCTTGTAGCCTAGAAGGTTTCATTGCTTCATTTGAAAATACGTTTTGGCAAATCAAGCTCATAGGTAATAAATTGTTCGTAGGCGACTGAATAAAGCTGTATTTCAAATACTCAATACTGTACTATCAACATTTCTTCTTAGATTCAGACAGAATGAAGTCATAAAGTTTGCAATAATATTCACAAAATAAAAGATGAAATTTACACTTTGTATGACTCCACATATATATTACACTTTGTATGACTCCACTTATATATTACACTTTGTATGACTCACTTATATATTACACTTTGTATAACTCACTTATATATTACACTTTGTATGACTTCACTTATATATTACACTTTGTATGACTCCACTTATATATTACACTTTGTATGACTCCACTTATATATTACACTTTGTGACTTCACTTATATATTACACTTTGTATGCTCCACTTATATATCACACTTTGTATGACTCCACTTATATATTACACTTTGTATGACTCCACTTATATATTACACTTTGTATGACTCCACTTATATATTACACTTTGTATGACTCACTTATATATTACACTTTGTATGACTTCACTTATATATTACACTTTGTATGACTCACTATATATTACACTTTGTATGACTTCACTTATATATTACACTTTGTATGACTCCACATATATATTACACTTTGTATGACTTCACTTATATATTACACTTTGTATGACTCCCCTTATATATTACACTTTCTATGACTTCACCTATATATTACACTTTGTATAACTCCACTTATATATTACACTTTCTTGACTCCTTATATATTACACTTTGTATGACTCCATTTATATATTACACTTTGTATAACTCCACTTATATATTACACTTTGTATGACTTCACTTATATATTACACTTTGTATAACTCCACTTATATATTACACTTTGTATAACTCCACTTATATATTACACTTTGTATAACTCCACTTATATATTACACTTTGTATAACTCCACTTATATATTACACTTTGTATAACTCCACTTATATATTACACTTTGTATAACTCCACTTATATATTACACTTTCGACTGATGATTGTTGACAAAGCACACAAAATGTAATGAAGCTTATTACTATATTAATCTTCATTATAAAACTAAAACCACTGGTATTTATAGATTTGACATCCCGCCAGAATATACCAGTAGGGGTATTGGGTAAAGATGTCCTGGTCGGAATATACCAGTAGAGATATTGGGTAAAGATTTCCTGATCGGAATATACCAGTAGAGGTATTGGGTAAAGATGTCTGATCGGAATATATCAGTAGAAGTGTTGGTAAAGATGTCCTGATCGGAATAAATCAGTAGAGGTATTGGGTAAAGATGTCGTGGTCGGAATATATCAGTAGAGGTATTGGGTAAAGATGTCCTGATCGGAATATACCAGTAGAGGTATTGGGTAAAGATGTCCTGGTCGGAATATATCAGTAGAGGTGTGATAAAGATGTCCTGGTCGGAATATATGTAGAGGTATTAGGTAAAGATGCCCTGGTTGGAATATATCAGTAGAGGTATTGGATAAAGATGTCCTGGTCGGAATATATCAGTAGAGGTATTGGGTAAAGATGTCCTGGTCGGAATATATCAGTAGAGGTATTGGGTAAAGATGTCCTGGTCCGAATATACCAGTAGAGGTATTGGGTAAAGATGTCCTATAATGCCACTTCTCTCTGTATTTATGGCGTGGCAAAGCCAAAATTCTTTGTTCCCAAATCGGTCATTAACCTATGAAGTCAACGACTTCAACTCTTCATTGTAAAATATTTTATATATATATATATATATATGCTGTCATGCTGCATTTCATTCACACTAAAATCCCGCTATCTGATAACTGCAATCATCCCCCTCCCCTCCTCCAGAACTAAAATTTATGATTAACCAGACCTCAAAAGACATCAAAAACCAAGTATTTGACTCTTCTGAATTTTCCTCTATTCTCTCTTTCAACACAGGCGACACGCGTAATAAACATATTGTTATTGTTTTTGTAAAACTGCAATACTTTGTTTTTACGTGTTTCGCCATTGTTACATAGTTTTACCGTAGTCTTCCCTTATATCGATAATACTATTTCAGCACAAGACCCCTTCGTCATAATCGCTTCATTTTGTTAACAGTTGAACAATTTCCGTTCAGTATCTGTTAAGTAATATGTCCTAAATTCTAGCACAAAGTATAAATGATTATTCAATCGCAAAAAAACTAAAATAATTAATTTTTAAATATATATTATTAATTTTTTTCAATAAGGGACCACCGACCCCTAGATCGCCTGAACGCCCCACAAATTTTTCCGAGCCCGCTATCGCCCCCCTAGATCGCTTCAGCGCCCACAGGGGGCGGTACCGCCCACTTTGGGAAACGCTGATATAAAGTGTACAAAGAAGTCGAAGAAATAAAAGATGTTGTCATGTCTAGTTATAGAGCAGTCACACAAGTATTACATAAATATAACTGATACAATAAAGTGTACAAAGAAGTAGAAGAAATAAAAGATGTTGTCATGTCTAGTTATAGAGCAGGCATACAAGTATTACATAAATACAACTGATACATACATTACGTCCTTCAGGGTTTGGTTTTATATTTAAAAAGTGTGTAAAGACAAATGTGGTCCTTGATTGCATCGTGATTTACACCATAACTTTCGGTCCTTCGATGCAGAAATAGAACGCCACCTGTCGAGAGTTTTGCACGAAGCACGAGCTCCGTAACTCCAGAACATTCCTAAGGGTCTCTACATAATAGTGCACACGAGCAGAACAGAAAAAGAAAGAGATAAAGAAAGAAAGAAAATGCAAAGAAAGAAAGAGAGATAGCTGCGAGAGAGAGAGAGAGAAGCGAGAGAAGAAAGACAGAAAGAAAAAGCAGAGGCGAGAGAAGAGAGAGAGAGAGAAAGAAGGAGAGAGAGAGAAGAGAGAGAGAGAAAGATAGAAAGAGAAGAGAGATAGAAAAACAGAGAGATAAAGAGAGAGAAAAAGAATGAGAGGAAATGAAAGTAGAGAGAGAGAACAAGAGAGAGAGAGACAAAGAGAGAGAGAGAGAGAGAGAAAGAGAGACAAAGAGAGAGAGAGACAAGAGAGAGAGACAAAGAGAGATACAAGAGAGAGAGATACAAGAGAGAGAGACAAAGAGAGAAGAGAGCAAAGAGAGAGACAGAGAGAGAGAGAGACAAAGAGAGAGACAAAGAGAGAGAGACAAAGAGAGAGAGACAAAGAGAGAGACAAAGAGAAGAGACAAGAGAGAGACAAAGAGAGAGAGACAAGAGAGAGATAGAAGAGAGAGAGAGACAAAGCAAGAGAGAGACAAAGAAGAGAGAGACAAAGAGAGAAGAAGAAGAGAGAAAAGAGAGAGACAATGAGAGAGAGAGACAAGAGAGAGAGACAAAGAGAGAGAAAGAAAGAAGAAACAAATAAAGAGAGAAAGAATAGAGAGAGAGATTGAGAGAAAGAGAGAAAAAAGGAAAGTAGAGAGAATGAGATAGAGAGAAAGAGAGAGAAAGAGAGAAGTGGTTTAAACTAAATTATTGCCATAGAGGGTAGCAACCGTTCAGTCTCACATGAACACATTGTCGTTCTATAATAAAAGTCTTCTGTTATGATAGTCTCCCTTGACTTAGAGAGCTCTTCATCACAGGAGGAGTGCTTGTCTGTGCGTCTTTAATTCATTTCCGGACGGCCGCCATATTTGATAAAACAATAACAGAAATATGTTGGTTTGTCAGTGGACTCGTTCACGCTCTGGAAGATATTAGGGATGGAGACGAGGAGGAGGGGGCAAGGACTTGGAGGTCATTTGAGTTGCTGGCAGTGTCAAAGTTCTTCCATTATTTCTGAGAACAAGGAGTTTTTTTTTTTTGTAAGAACCTCAGGGGAGGCTGTGAAAGCAATGACTATGATCAATACATAGACTAGCTTCATGAGTGTACAAGTATTAGGAGCGTCTCAGAGGAGGCTGTGGAAGCAATGACTATGATCAATAAATAGACTAGCTTCATGAGTGTACAAGTATTAGGAGCTTCCGTAAAAACAAATTTTCAAACACAGGATTCGAACCACTTACCATTGATTGCTTACGTCCACATTGCCTAGCCTAGCAATACCAGCATTCTTACGAACACAACCAGCGAGTCATTCAGAAAAATGGCTTTACTGAGGAGTATCTTTCACAAACGCTTCGTTTTAGCTAGACACAGAATAATCAGGTGTATGCATGTTTGCTATATGTGTGTGTATGTATGATATTGTCTCGTCTCAAATATGTACAAGCACAATAAGTTTATAACATGTGTTTGTGCAAACACTGTTCAGGTCGACCTTACCTGATTATTCTGTGTCTTGCCAAAACAAGCGTTTGTGAAGACACTCCTCCATAACGCCATTTTTTAATGGTTCATGACTGTGTTATAGTCTGTCCATTAATTCGTGAGCACGTTTGAAATTGATTTTCTCGAAAACTACCTGTTGGATCTCAGTGATTTTTGCAAGCAGCCTTAGAATATCCATGACGCTAGAGAAATATTTTTTTTTTCAAGAAAATTTGATGTAGTTTGAAATATTTCTTCTTCAGGTTATATTAAAATCAACCTCACCGGATTGTACACAATAGTAACAAATCTACGGTACACAGACGCGTTGTTCTAAAATACATTATGGTAACTTAGAAATATCGTGAGTATACAACAATTTCACGAAATTCCGTGCACCTAACCCAGTCGACTTTGAAAGCGGAAAGCATTGACGTTATAATTGGGATACCGTTGTATAGTTATAGGCGTATCTCGCTATTTGTATGAAACTATTGTATCATATTTGTTGGCTTATCAAAACTGACATTGATATCACATTCATAATGAGTCTGAAGTGACATTTATAACAATGCAGAAGGTTACAGTTTTACTATACCAACACTTCCGTAGGGAATCTAGAGAGGTCATCTATATTGCGATATTCATAACCTGAGAAACGAACGCAACTGGCGCTTGGTCTGAATAGAGATCCTTTTCCCGATGGATTAAACAGGACACAAAGTGCACTAATGTCAAGCAAGGAAGGAAAAGAACAATTGACGACTTTGACATAGATGTCATAAGACGGAGCTCTTGAAAATGTTTGCGACAAATCAACTTGTTACTCTCAGGAAACTGAAATTAAAACTGCAATCAGATTGCAGCATAGACATTTCTAAAAGTACTCTATGAAAAATTGTAAGAGCCGCCGGCTTCACCTTCAGAAAACTATAGGCGGCAGGAATATTATTTGTGAAAAGCCACATTTAATTGCTGCCCGAAGTAAATACCTGAGGCAGATCCGTGAGCGGCGGAGGCAACGCTGTGATATTGTATATTTGGACGAATCCTGGGTCAATGCTCACCACACCAATGCTAAAGAATGGCAATCAGCAGACGGTGAACAGAAAAGAAAAATACCAAAGGCCAGCGTATTATACTAACACATGCAGGAAGCAGTGAAGAAGGTCTTGTCCATGACGCTGGACTTATTTTCGAATCAAAAAGTACCGACGGTAGGGACTACCACACAGAAATGAATGGACATATTTTCAGGCACTGGATGGAGAAAGATCTACTTCCAATTCTAAACAGACCATCATGCTTGGTAATGGTTAATGCATCCTATCACAACGCAGTATCAGCGGAAGACAAAGTACCAACTGCATCAAATACAAAAGATCAAATTAGGACTTGGCTTGCTAAGGAAAATGTCAGCTTCGATGATACATATTTGAAACCCGAGCTGTTGCACCTGGTGAGGATGACAAATAAGACAAAGGTGTTTCATATTGACAAAATCATTGCGGAATACGGCCTCACGTCTTTGCGACTACCTCCATATCATGCTCACCTCAATCCGATAGAGCTTGTCTGGGCTAAAGTAAAAGGGCAAGTTGCCGAACAGAACAGGACGTTTAAAATGTGTGATGTTGAAGTTCTGACACGTGAGTCCTTCTCAATGATAGACATGCAGTTCTGGAAGAAGTGTGTTGAACATGTGCTCGAGAGGAAGACGAGTACTGGCACCGAGATGGATTACAATTTGTCCAGCCAGTAACAATTATCAACCTCATGGAATCGTCAGATTCGGGATGATACAAATCATATTTTGATTACAGACTGAGAAATAGCAACGTATACATTTCCATATCCAAATGCGTCTACCATCATACAATTTGTGGTGAAGTTAAGACACCCTGGGGTCTAATGGTGACCGAAGGGAGGACTAACTGTTGCATATTGTATCCAAGTTCACGATTGCACATAAAGGGCAACACACTTAATTACTTGACCTATCAAGTTAATATGGAGATACACCTATGAATAGAATTGACATGGACAAATTCTAGGGATACTGTAAAATCTAAAATTTGAGCCCCCCTATTTGCAATTGTCATAAAAGATCAAAGGAATTCGCCGATGTGCAAAATCCGTAGCATCTATGAACTACTGGTTAGCTTTATTTTAGCGTCATGGATATTCTAAGGCTGCATGCAAAAATCACTGAGATCCCAACAGGTAGTTTTCGAGAAAATCAATTTCAAACGTGCTCACGAATTAATGGACAGACTATAGTAAGAATGCTGGTATTGCTAAGCTAGGCAATGGGTACCGTAAGAATGCTCGTATTGCTAAGCTAGGCAATGTGTACCGTAAGAATGCTCGTATTGCTAAGCTAGGCAATGGGTACCGTAAGAATGCTCGTATTGCTAAGCTAGGCAATGGGTACCGTAAGAATGCTCGTATTGCTAAGCTAGGCAACGGGTACCGTAAGAATGCTCGTATTGCTAGGCTAGGCAATGGGTACCGTAAGAAATAAGGTAAGTGATTCAATCCTGTGCTTGGTAATTTGTATTTTCAGAAGCTTCTAATACTTGTACACTGTCTATTTATTGATCCATTATTTCTGTAAGTATCCATCAGCATCAGGTGCCGTGCCGACGTGGCCTCCGATAAGATAAGGTCGACAGGCTCGTAAAAGTTATGAAATGAGAACACAATTGTTGCATTCCAGTAGTGTTAGATATAGACAAATTCATTTAATAACAACACAACACGCTAAACCAAAGTTATATTATGTTACACATTCAGAAATTTAATAATAAGAAATATCAGTATTATTCATATTTCTTCATCAATAAATAACCATAGTCTCGTAGAATTGTGAAATATTTGCAGACAACCTTACAGTGTTCTATCAACCACTTATAAAACCAATCCCATTAAACGGGAATTTTGATTTTCTCGTCTGAGCTAGTCGGCCTTTGTTGCCGGGGGCTACGCTAGAAATAAAAAGTATTCTATTAATTCTGTAAGGACTCATCATCATCATCAAGTGCCGTGCTGGCTGGCGTAGGCGATCATGGATCTCCACAAATCTCTGTCTCTGGTGTTTACTATCATCTCAGATGTTGACGCTCTTCCGTGGCATGAAGTCCAGGCTGTCTAAAACGTTCTCTGTCTCGTCTGCCTTCGATTTTACCGGTTGTCACAATGTATTCTAAACCTCCCCCTCTCATCGCATCAGAAAATTGATGACAGCCTCTTTCTTATTTTGATAATAAGCCTGGGAGTCTTAATGGCGAAGTGGTTAAACCGTTTGCCTGAAGGTTCTGGGTTCGAATCCGGACCGAGACAAGCGGAATTTTTCATGAGATCCCTAAAATTGTTGCCGGTGCTACGGAGTTCGTGCTTTATGTAATGCTCTCCGTAAATATCATGCCATCTCCGGACAGGTTGACAATTTTCCCTACTCAAAGTTAAGATATGATTGAGACAAATGTCACCGGTTTACATCGAAGACACGATGGTGACAATTTTCCCTACTGCAAGTGAAGACATGATGGTAGCAAATGTCCCCTGTTTACATTGAAAACAAGATGGTGACAATTTTCCCTACTGCAAGTGAAGACATGATGGTAGCAAATGTCCCCTGTTTACATTGAAAAGAAGATGGTGACAATTTTTCCTACTGCAAGTGAAGACATGATGGTAGCAGATGTCCCCGATTCACATTGAAGACATGACGCTGATAATTTTTCCGACTGACAGTGAAGACATGATGGGGGCAAATGTCCCAGGTTCCTATTGAAGACACGATGGCGGCACACTTTGATTTCAGTGTTGTGCCCTTCTTTGATGAGCATAATTACAGTGACATCACGCTGGTATACAAAATAGACAAGCGGGAAATGAAATTTCGTGTGACTATCTCTCTACCACGCCCACCTACGCACTGACGACCGACCACTGTCATACACAAACGAGTATAGACATCAATTGTCTGTAGTCGCCATTTTGCAGTCTCCTTCGATGTCTAGAAATTGTCCTCTTTCAAAGTTAGCACTTCTTCTCACGTCTTTCCTATTAATTTCTTCTCTCACTCGTTCTCGATCTTCCTCCCTCCTTCTATCATCCACACACACACACACACACACACACACACACACACACACACACACACATGCATAGAAATACGCACGGACGTACTTCCTCCCGAATCCCTGTGGAGGACCTAAGAGAGAAAATGGCGCGTGACGCGTTGCTCGTTTAAAAACGAAGTGTTAATCAAGGGACGTTACTCCGGCTTGTCACTGCAGGATATCAGAGTTGTTCATTGACACGCCAGGCTGACTTTACAGGGGATTGTGGGTAGATTTTAACGCCGGCATTGTCAAAGACAGGATTATACAAGGCGTTGATATTTCAGGGGTTCTCTCTTAAAGTTGCCTTTTCTGCACAGTTGACGCGTTAAAAGGCACCCAATCGTGGAAACTAGCCGCCAAAGAGTCCTGTATCGCACTTCATCTCGCGCTTATTTGAGGTTATTTAGAGCGATTCTGTAATCGCTTTCCTCGATGCTCGCCTGATTACATCAGCCTGCACTGTGACCAACAAGACCAGCATGATAGTATCGACTACCCGCTAGAAAAAATAACCCAAGCGATGCAGAAAGATGGGGGAATTCCAAGTGCTAAAGTCCGCGACATCTTTTCACCTTTTGTTTTTCTTCATGGAAGGGAGAGAATAAGATAGTTAGCTTCATTAAGTTTTATAGCTACACCCTCATTGGAACTGACTAAATGATCTCCAGAAGTGACATGCTCTCATTCTGGGGTCATATACCTCGACCAACCACTTTAAGTCGCAGCAACCAGGCTGTGTCAGGCAACTGAATGACACTCGACGTGAGTTCGCCAACTCTGGTCATTTCTATCGGTAGTTACTGACAGGAATGGACAAAAAGAATGATACAAAATGCTTTTCCAGTCGAGGTGTGGAGAAAAAAAAACAGTAGGTCGCAGTGGTAAATCAGTTTGTATTGAATTCTGAAAGTCTTTGGTTTGAGTCCGGACCCGTTAGTCTGGAGACGGAGCCTGCAAGGTAAGCACAGAATAGTACCACTGTAACCTATAAGGCATGTCGTAAAAGGCGAATGAGGTAGGAGCCTATGGAAGCTACCATAGTAAGTAAAATGCGTCGCAGAAATCGGATGTGCTGGCCTACTTGTCGGTACATAACTGGCACAACCTACAATCGCTCTTAGGCTCAGATCTTCTTCTTTTTGCGTTCGTTCTTTACGACCAATTTTAATCACTCTTTGTGATATGTTTGATCTTTGTCAAGAACGTGTATACGTTGCACACTGGTTTGGTAGGCCCCTGAATGTATAGACTTCTACACGTCTAGGATACGTGCATTCGATTTCAGTCAAACCTTCTTAGTCGCCTCTTACGACATGTGTGGCAGGTAACAGTGGTTCTATTCTTTACGTCCCAAATTTGGGCCCCGGTAATCACTCGGGCGTTAGGCTCAGATCACATACAAATAACACAGTGATTAACAAGTGGTCGATATGGAGCGTTGGAAAAAGTAGACGAAATAAAAAGAAGAAGAAAAAAGAAGAAGAAAAAAGAAGAAGAAGAATGATCCGGACCGCTTCATGATGATAAGTAGCAACCAACTCCGTAGCTACTCCAACAATCCTAGAAATCTCAGAGAAAAATGGAACTGTTAACATAACGTTAATAGTTCTATTTTGTCTGATATTTCTAGGATTGTACTAGCTACGGAGTTCTTGCTTGTGCAATACTCTTGGCAGGGGTGTGTCATTTCTGTGGAGAGGACCGAGCCATATGGGGTAAAACCCGGTGCAATGAAGTCAATCCTTCGGCTGTTAAAACCTTTAAACCCGGTCGTTACTGCATGTGCAATACCAATGTTTAGAGCAGTGCAGGACAGGAGGGACATATACCTGTAAAATTTCATGGTCGCTTGGCTAAAGCAATCTCTGCGAAACACGTTCAGGTTATCTTCTTCTTCGAACGCTCTATATCGACCATTTGCTAAACAACTCTTTGTGATTCCTATGTGATCCGAGCCTAAGAGCGATTTACGTTGTGCCAGTTATGCACCTACAAGTAGACCAGCACATCCAATTTCTGTGACGCTTTTTATTTACTAGAGTATCTTTCCTAGATTCATACCTCAGTCGCATCTTACGACATGCCTTGTAAGTCGGAGTGTTACTATTCTTTGCTCCCCTTGCGAACCCTGACAACACACACCGGCGTATAGTTCCAGCAGCAAACCTAGAGATCTCCATTAAAAAATATACTTGTAACAAAAAACCCTCAAGAAACTGTTGTTACTGCCTGTGGGGCGGTGTAGAACAGGTGGAACGTGAGAATGAAGAATTTAATGGCTGCATGGCTAGTGCAGTCGTTGCGAAGCTGTTTAAGTTAGAAGTTTTCATTTATGCCCACAATAGAAAAAAATCCTTGGCCTTACCGTGAGTTAAACACAGGTCTCCCGCATGAGAGCCACGCTCTAATTCATTCGACCAGACGCTCCTCCTAGGCCGAACGAAATTGTCCAGATTCGAGCCCACGACGTTCAGAAAACAAGGCAAACGACCTGATCATTACCTTCGCCACAGATACCTCCTCAACTCAAGTTATGCCTTGTATAAAACCTGTATTATTCTATTATTGAAGTCAACTGCGACGCAGGAGGTGATTTGTGAATAACCCGGAAATAGTTGAACGACTCATTAGTCCAGATTTTGTCCGGAGATCATGAAAGATAACTGCAGTGGCCTGAGCCGTGAAAGATTTTAGACTGACCTCGAGTGACCTATGTCACCTAAACTATGGCCACCAGTGGCTATCTCTGTGTTGTAGTTCACAAAGTTTCAAAATGTCTTTCATGTCGAGGACTTGATCTGCGTCAGAATAGCGTGTCTTTTGTATTTTTTTTTTTTGATACATCCCTGTCAGTTTCAAACCACCTCGTCTTTGTATACAATCTGTGTCTAGAGTCACTACCAGTTTTTGGACGGCTTGATGGGGGCTGTTCACACGAGCAGGTCTGATCCTCTCGCCAGGATGAGCTGTGAAAACCGACGCCCTCTCGAGCCGATAAACCCAGGAAATTCGACACAGGGAGAAGGTCGATCAACGACAGCACAACACAGACACCATTCCCCTTCACAGCTGGAGGTCTTGATGCCTGAGAGGTAGACTAACTACTCTCTGACACTACAAATTAAAATGGGCGCTTGATTTGAAAAGGGGTGCACTCACCCAACACCTGGGTTTTAGGAAACTATCGCAAAAATGACATCGATAGACGCCAGCAGCCGTGAACAAATACATTAAAAAATGGCTAGATAAGAAATAATAATGAACTTAATTCAACATATAACGGACCCGGTTTCTAATAATAGAATTAAGAAGAAACACAATCTCTGTATCATGATAGTAAGTAAATAGATTATTATTCCCTAAGGCTTCCACAAATAGTATGTATGCATATTCTTCATCTACTTCTTCTTCTTCACTTTTTAACTCCAAACGGAGCACAGGTCTTCAACAAACTTCTTACAGTTCTTCCTCTCACAGGTCTTCAACAAACTTCTTACAGTTCTTCCTCTGACAGGTCTTCAACAAACTTCTTACAGTTCTTCCTCTCACAGGTCTTCAACAAACTTCTTACAGTTCTTCCTCTCACAGGTCTTCAACAAACTTCTTACAGTTCTTCCTCTGACAGGTCTTCAACAAACTTCTTACAGTTCTTCCTCTCACAGGTCTTCAACAAACTTCTTACAGTTCTTCCTCTCACAGGTCTTCAACAAACTTCTTACAGTTCTTCCTCTCACAGGTCTTCAACAAACTTCTTACAGTTCTTCCTCTCACAGGTCTTCAACAAACTTCTTACAGTTCTTCCTCTCTCCTGCTATCACTTCCAATTCTTTTCATGTTTTATCTATCCTTTTAATATTAGTCTCCAGCTTTCTTCTCTAGGTATGTCTAGGCCTTCCCCTACTACTCTTTTCCTGCAGGTTCCAAAACAGTGCCTTTCTTGCATGGTTCCGGTCGGTCTTCTCAATGTGAGTCCTATCCATCACCAGCGTCTCTTCCTTAGCTCTTTCTCTATTGGTATCTGTCTAGTTCTTTCTCTATTAGTATATGTCTAGTTCTTTCTCTATTGGTATCTGTCTAGTTCTTTCTCTATTGGTATCTGTCTAGTTCTTTCTCTATTGGTATCTGTCTAGTTCTTTCTCTATTAGTATCTGTCTAGTTCTTTCTCTATTGGTATCTGTCTAGTTCTTTCTCTATTAGTATCTGTCTAGTTCTTTCTCTACTGGTATCTGTCTAGTTCTTTCTCTATTAGTATCTGTCTAGTTCTTTCTCTACTGGTATCTGTCTAGTTCTTTCTCTATTGGTATCTGTCTAGTTCTTTCTCTATTGGTATCTGTCTAGTTCTTTCTATATTTGTATCTGTCTAGTTCTTTCTCTATTGGTATCTGTCTAGTTCTTTCTCTATTGGTATCTGTCTAGTTCTTTCTCTATTGGTATCTGTCTAGTTCTTTCTATATTTGTATCTGTCTAGTTCTTTCTATATTTGTATCTGTCTAGTTCTTTCTCTATTGGTATCTGTCTAGTTCTTTCTCTATTGGTATCTGTCTAGTTCTTTCTCTATTGGTATCTATCTAGTTCTTTCTCTACTGGTATTTGTCTAGTTCTTTCTCTATTGGTATCTGTCTAGTTCTTTCTCTATTGGTATCTGTCTAGTTCTTTCTCTATTGGTATCTGTCTAGTTCTTTCTCTATTGGTATTTGTCTAGTTCTTTCTCTATTGGTATCTGTCTAGTTCTTTCTTTATTGGTATCTGTCTAGTTCTTTCTCTATTAGTATATGTCTAGTTCTTTCTCTATTGGTATCTGTCTAGTTCTTTCTCTATTAGTATCTGTCTAGTTCTTTCTCTACTGGTATCTGTCTAGTTCTTTCTCTATTGGTATCTGTCTAGTTCTTTCTCTATTGGTATATGTCTAGTTCTTTCTCTATTGGTATCTGTCTAGTTCTTTCTCTATTGGTATCTGTCTAGTTCTTTCTCTATTGGTATCTGTCTAGTTCTTTCTCTATTGGTATTTGTCTAGTTCTTTCTCTGAGTTCCTTGCTCGTAATCTTACCATACCATCTCAGTCCCTCTATTTTATGTAAACATCCATTTATGAAGGTCTGTAGTTTTCTAGTGGTTTCTTCCTCTGCAGCTTTTATATTGATTGATTCATTGATTGATACACTGATTGATTGTGAGCACCACCATCATTGTACTTCGTGGGTGAATAGCCAATTGTGTTTCAATCTCTGTCTTACCACAGCCAACTATAAACTTATGGGCCTTCGGACTCAGGTAAGAATTATGAGAAATCAGACCACAACTACACCACGTGACCTAGCATTTCAGTATTGTTGTGTATAGAGAAATTCATTTTAAAATCAACACAAAATGCTAAATCAAAGTTATATTATACAACAAGTTAAGTTTAACAATAAGGAATATCAATATTATGAATATTTTTCACCAATAAATAACCATGGACTCACAGAATTGAGTAAAATAGCGTGCAGTATTCAATCAAACATCTATATTTTCCAGCTCTCTTCTCTAACCTAGGTCAGGGATTCCCCAGTCAGCTGTCTGACCTAATTATCTAGAGTTGGCTGTGGTCTTACACAGGAAGACTTCATCGACAGTGCACGTATCCCGTAGCAAAGGCACGGGTCATCGATGTAATTTTCAAGATGGAGAAAAGTTTTGTAGAAATGTTATTTTAATATGTCTTAATTATTTGGGGGGCTGCGGCTTTGCAGCCTACTCGTATCCAAGGTAATTCGTCCGAGTGATTACCGGGGCCCAAATTGGTGTGTAAAGAATAGAACCACTGTTACCTGCCACGCATGTCGTAAGAGGCGACTGAGGAGGTTCGACGTGGGGCTAGCTACTCCACACCGTAAAAACACTACATGGCTACAGAACGGAGAGCGAACCGAGTAAACGCTGGCTGAAACCGGACACATCGCCGAAGGATAAATACCAGAGCTCCAAATGGTGCTGAAGATGTGACGTAATCATCTTATGTAATACAGACCCGCACTGTGTCTTTTCCAAAAGCCACGTTCGTTATTGAAGACAGTTTCACGTGCGAGTCCCGTAATATTATCTATGCCATTACCTGCAAGCAGTGCAACAAGGCCTATATTGGGGAAACCGGCAAGAGGTTCAGTGACCGATTCGCCCAACACTTGCGCGATATACGCCAATGCTCTGTGACCCCTGTAGCTACTCATTTCAATGATACTGGCCATTCAGGAGCTTGCGATGTCCATGTCACAGCCATCCGATCATGTTCCTCTGATGATCGTAGTCGATTTGCTCTGGAGAACCGTTTTATTTCGTTATATGGTACATTGCGGCCTCTTGGACTCAACGCATTACATTCCTATGCTTCTTAGTACTTTCTCATCTCATGCCTTGTAATCTATATGTGTATTTGCTTCATATATATAATTTATATATTCACTTGATTGTATATTGTTTCTCTTCTTTTCTACTTCTAGTTTTGTGTTGCACTCATTTCGTTATTCGTTTTTATTCTCAGATTTTCATTAGATACGTTTGAGTGTTTCCATAATCGTCCATTTGTAAGTGTTCTGTGAAATTCGTCACTCCTGTTGTATCCTTTGCTTGACAAAGGCCTTTTGGTCGAAACGTTGCTGTTTATCGTCACTGTTTCTGTATTTTGTAAAACTATAGTACTTTGTTTGTACGTGTTTCGCTACATTTAGTTAACATGATGTAACCATCTACATTTAACTAACATGATGTAACATCTGCATTTAGTTAACATATGTAAACATCTACATTTAGTTAACATGATGTAAACATCTACATTTAGTTAACATGATGTAAACATCTACATTTAGTTAACATGATGTAATCATCGACATTATATTTAATAAGAGCAGTTTATTTTTTAACATCTTGACTTGGCCAGATCATCCATGTTAATTTGAACCAAATTTCATTTTAAATTTGACAATATGACACTCTCACTGTCAGCTCGTTTGGCTTGCCGTCTTCTCCTACTCACTTCTCAAGATCTGGTCGGTGTCGAATGCTGATCTGATGACACTCGCAAACAATGTAATGACCACCAAGTGACAAGTCTGATGTCTATAAGCAGATGACAACCGGCAAACAGACAAGGTTGACATCTGTTCGAAGTGGCAGACGATAGAAAACAGACAGTAATCTAATTTAGCCTTGCCATGAGCACAGCCTGCAGCATCTTCTTGTTTTCGTTTTCAATCACTTCTATTTTAATTGGTACCAGAGCCCCCCGAATCCTGACTGAGCCTTGGCTTCCCAACAAAAGACAAATGCCTGGGACAAGGCTGAAGCTTGCGGACTAACTTGTTTTTCTATGAACGACCTCGCTAATTACCATAACAGCAGACGAACTCTCTCCATGTGGTGTCGTGTGATAATACGAAGAAAACCTTTGCTATCTTGTTTCATATCACCAGCCGTTATTTCTCTCGCCTGTATCGTTTTGTTTCGTTGCGGGAGATGGTGAACTGCCAAGTTCACATTTTTATTCTCTCGATAATCTTTGTTGAGTTTAATAGACCAGGAAATCAGTCTAACAGCCCCGGGGAGAGCTATCTACTACAAAAGCCTTGGTTCACACTGAAGAGAAGGAGGAGGCCCGTTTAGTCATAGAACACGTGACTTAGATTGAGAGTGGAGTGAGCAGTACTGAAGCACTTCAAACTGTGTCTTCTTTAGACTGGGTCGTCCTCTTCCAGTTGTGGGCTAGAAGAGCTCTCACCCCTGCTAGGCTAAAAATATGTATGTTCTGAAAGTGTTTGACCTTTTAACCTCTGGTACATATTAAATGATTTTTATTTAATTTGACTTATTTTTAAAATGAAGCAAGGGAGAAAACAACAATGACTTGTACAGCTAGAGTTACGTCCCCTTTCGTTAAGATGAAAGAACACATTCCTGACACCAGGATATAATCTATGTGGTTTTCAACCTGGTATCGTAGAGGTTAGGCCTCTCGTGCCAAAGTTACCAAGTTCGCTCCCTCGTGAAGCCATCGGAATATTTTCCCAGAGATACATGATCTTTGTGTAAGTGAGATCGAGTTCCTTATTCTATCGGAGACGGACGATTAAAAGTAGGTCCCGTATTCAAGTTGAGCACATAAAAGAACACATGGCAGTTCAAAAACCGGGAAGAGCATTCTGGAGAGCTGCTCCCGAGCAATATTCATTTTTTTAAAAAAAAGATTTAAAATAAAATTCCAACAAAATATTTTTATCATCTTCTAAATTACATTGAGGACCCATCGCCGATGCTACGGAGTTCGTACACCACCGCTGAGATCTTCCTGTGTAAGAAAAAGATGGGGACACAAATGGTTAAGCAGCGAAGTGCAATGATGATGGTCCTATCAATCAGCCAATCAATTCTAGCAATAGCAAACGTTCTACACGTTGACCATACAGACCATCAGAAATGAAAAAATTGTGAGATATCCTTTACAGGACGTAGCCATCAACCACAGTAAACGAGTTGTTGATTTTTCTAGGCACCAACTTATACGTTCAGTAGTTTGTCATTGCTTTCTGAACGGTGAGGTCTATTGTTACCTTTTGTAAAAATCCCACGAAAACCTATTTGCTTCCAAACTTTCCCACCGTGTGGTTTGAACCAGGTACGCTTGGGTATGTGATCGAGCTCACTACCGCTTGAGCTACAGACGCTGACTATCAGAACAAACAACTAAACCAAATTTTGAATTATATTTCAGTTTAATTTTCTAAAAGACAAAACTGGCATGTCCCTTGGGTCTTGTGCTCTAATTACAACAATAAAAGCAGCCAAACGTAGACCTATATTCACTGAAGACCGTCTTGGTTTGGCATTAACATGTCCGTAGTATCAAAAAATATATTTTAAAAAAAAAAACCGCGTGAATATATATTACTGAAGAAACGTGAATATTGCACACAACAACAAAAGAAAAATAAACACAAGGTATTCTTATTAGTTGAAAGAAGAAGGATATATCAAACGATGTGATTAATAAAACATTTCAAGTACAATGTGTGCGTAAATAACAAAGGAAACACAGAGAGAGAGAGAGTGAACGAGAGATAGAGAGAGAAAGCGCCATGCAAGATGAGAGAATCTTCTTCTCTTCCACCATTGACTTCTTTATAGAAGTGTTGGGGTAGGGGGGAGATGTAGTGATCTTGTGTGTGCTTGTTTTAATGCACTTTGTAGCTGTTATTCATTTCTTAGGTTGTCTGATGTTGTCATTTCATCTTTGCAAGTCTCTCCTGTCTGTATGTATACTTTTCATAATAAATAAATGTGATCTTATAGTATAGTGCAGCGCACTTGTTTAGCATTGGTCTTTGAATTCAGTCTTGGATTTTCAGACGGTGACAGCTCAACTGGTATGATACACTGAATAGCAGACAGTGATGTTGCACATCATTCATGTGTCCTATGGTCAGAAATCTGTGCATAACCATATTCAATTGCGAGACTGAGCACTGCGGTCTTGAGTGCATGACGTCGTTGTAGCCATGCATGACAGCGAACATGCAGAAAATGTACAGCTTGACAGGGCTGTATCTGAACTCTTGGATCATGGATGGACAGGATACTGATGGACAGATATGGGTGGACAAGGTCGTTTCAGGATACAGAATGCAGGATACAGAATGCAGATACAGAATGACTTGAGGATGGACACTGTCTGTTGTATCCTTGATTGAGTAACATGTTCTATTGAGGTCATGTCTGTTGTATCCAGAATTGCAAGTAACATTGTCTATTGAGGTACAATGATGAAATTGTATCATTGAAGACAGAACGATTGGTTTTAAGATACACATGAAGGTACTGTTGAATATAAGACCATGAGGTATTGAGTAACATGTCTTGAGGTGCACTGCGTTGACCATGATGAATATTCAGTAACTATGCTCTTTGAGCTGCACTGTCTGTTGTATGCCATGTAGAGAAATTTCTAGGTGATCTGTTGTATCCATTGTATTTGTCACTGTATCTCAGCTCTTTGAGTGTCAGCTGTCGTTGTATCCATTTATTCAGTAACATCGCTCTTTGAGGTCACTGTCTGTTGGTATCCATTGTATCATGCAGTAACATGCTCTTTGAGGTGCACTGTCTGTTGTATCCATTGTATTGCAGTAACATTGCTCTTTGAGGTGCACTGTCTGTTGTATCCATTGTATTGCAGTAACATTGCTCTTTGAGGTGCACTGTCTGTTGTATCCATTGTATTGCAGTAACATTGCTCTTTGAGGTGCACTGTCTGTTGTATCCATTGTATTGCAGTAACATTGCTCTTTGAGGTGCACTGTCTGTTGTATCCATTGTATTGCAGTAACATTGCTCTTTGAGGTGCACTGTCTGTTGTATCCATTGTATTGCAGTAACATTGCTCTTTGAGGTGCACTGTCTGTTGTATCCATTGTATTGCAGTAACATCGCTCTTTGAGGTGCACTGTCTGTTGTATCCATTGTATTGCAGTAACATCGCTCTTTGAGGTGCACTGTCTGTTGTATCCATTGTATTGCAGTAACATTGCTCTTTGAGGTGCACTGTCTGTTGTATCCATTGTATTGCAGTAACATCGCTCTTTGAGGTGCACTGTCTGTTGTATCCATTGTATTGCAGTAACATTGCTCTTTGAGATGCACTGTCTGTTGTATCCATTGTATTGCAGTAACATTGCTCTTTGAGGTGCACTGTCTGTTGTATCCATTGTATTGCAGTAACATTGCTCTTTGAGGTGCACTGTCTGTTGTATCCATTGTATTGCAGTAACATTGCTCTTTGAGGTGCACTGTCTGTTGTATCCATTGTATTGCAGTAACATTGTTCTTTGAGGTGCACTGTCTGTTGTATCCATTGTATTGCAGTAACATTGCTCTTTGAGGTGCACTGTCTGTTGTATCCATTGTATTGCAGTAACATTGCTCTTTGAGGTGCACTGTCTGTTGTATCCATTGTATTGCAGTAACATTGCTCTTTGAGGTGCACTGTCTGTTGTATCCATTGTATTGCAGTAACATTGCTCTTTGAGGTGCACTGTCTGTTGTATCCATTGTATTGCAGTAACATTGCTCTTTGAGGTGCACTGTCTGTTGTATCCATTGTATTGCAGTAACATTGCTCTTTGAGGTGCACTGTCTGTTGTATCCATTGTATTGCAGTAACATCGCTCTTTGAGGTGCACTGTCTGTTGTATCCATTGTATTGCAGTAACATTGCTCTTTGAGGTGCACTGTCTGTTGTATCCATTGTATTGCAGTAACATCGCTCTTTGAGGTGCACTGTCTGTTGTATCCATTGTATTGCAGTAACATTGCTCTTTGAGGTGCACTGTCTGTTGTATCCATTGTATTGCAGTAACATTGCTCTTTGAGGTGCACTGTCTGTTGTATCCATTGTATTGCAGTAACATTGCTCTTTGAGGTGCACTGTCTGTTGTATCCATTGTATTGCAGTAACATTGCTCTTTGAGGTGCACTGTCTGTTGTATCCATTGTATTGCAGTAACATTGCTCTTTGAGGTGCACTGTCTGTTGTATCCATTGTATTGCAGTAACATCGCTCTTTGAGGTGCACTGTCTGTTGTATCCATTGTATTGCAGTAACATTGCTCTTTGAGGTGCACTGTCTGTTGTATCCATTGTATTGCAGTAACATTGCTCTTTGAGGTGCACTGTCTGTTGTATCCATTGTATTGCAGTAACATCGCTCTTTGAGTGTCACTGTCTGTTGTATCCATTGTATTGCAGTAACTTTGCTCTTTGAGGTGCACTGTCTGTTGTATCCATTGTATTGCAGTAACATTGCTCTTTGAGGTGCACTGTCTGTTGTATCCATTGTATTGCAGTAACATTGCTCTTTGAGGTGCACTGTCTGTTGTATCCATTGTATTGCAGTAACATTGCTCTTTGAGGTGCACTGTCTGTTGTATCCATTGTATTGCAGTAACATTGCTCTTTGAGGTGCACTGTCTGTTGTATCCATTGTATTGCAGTAACATTGCTCTTTGAGGTGCACTGTCTGTTGTATCCATTGTATTGCAGTAACATTGCTCTTTGAGGTGCACTGTCTGTTGTATCCATTGTATTGCAGTAACATTGCTCTTTGAGGTGCACTGTCTGTTGTATCCATTGTATTGCAGTAACATCGCTCTTTGAGGTGCACTGTCTGTTGTATCCATTGTATTGCAGTAACATTGCTCTTTGAGGTGCACTGTCTGTTGTATCCATTGTATTGCAGTAACATCGCTCTTTGAGGTGCACTGTCTGTTGTATCCATTGTATTGCAGTAACATCGCTCTTTGAGGTGCACTGTCTGTTGTATCCATTGTATTGCAGTAACATCGCTCTTTGAGGTGCACTGTCTGTTGTATCCATTGTATTGCAGTAACATCGCTCTTTGAGGTGCACTGTCTGTTGTATCCATTGTATTGCAGTAACATTGCTCTTTGAGGTGCACTGTCTGTTGTATCCATTGTATTGCAGTAACATTGCTCTTTGAGGTGCACTGTCTGTTGTATCCATTGTATTGCAGTAACATTGCTCTTTGAGGTGCACTGTCTGTTGTATCCATTGTATTGCAGTAACATTGCTCTTTGAGGTGCACTGTCTGTTGTATCCATTGTATTGCAGTAACATTGCTCTTTGAGGTGCACTGTCTGTTGTATCCATTGTATTGCAGTAACATCGCTCTTTGAGGTGCACTGTCTGTTGTATCCATTGTATTGCAGTAACATCGCTCTTTGAGGTGCACTGTCTGTTGTATCCATTGTATTGCAGTAAGCTTATGCTCTTTGCAGGGTCGCACTGTCTGTTGTATCCATTGTATTGCAGTAACATTGCTCTTTGAGGTGCACTGTCTGTTGTATCCATTGTATTGCAGTAACATTGCTCTTTGAGGTGCACTGTCTGTTGTATCCATTGTATTGCAGTAACATCGCTCTTTGAGGTGCACTGTCTGTTGTATCCATTGTATTGCAGTAACATCGCTCTTTGAGGTGCACTGTCTGTTGTATCCATTGTATTGCAGTAACATTGCTCTTTGAGGTGCACTGTCTGTTGTACCCATTGTATTGCAGTAACATCGCTCTTTGAGGTGCACTGTCTGTTGTATCCATTGTATTGCAGTAACATTGCTCTTTGAGGTGCACTGTCTGTTGTATCCATTGTATTGCAGTAACATCGCTCTTTGAGGTGCACTGTCTGTTGTATCCATTGTATTGCAGTAACATCGCTCTTTGAGGTGCACTGTCTGTTGTATCCATTGTATTGCAGTAACATTGCTCTTTGAGGTGCACTGTCTGTTGGTAATCTGCTTATTGTATCAGAGTAACATCGCTCTTTGAGGTGCACTGTCTGTTGTATCCATTGTATTGCAGTAACATTGCTCTTTGAGGTGCACTGTCTGTTGTATCCATTGTATTGCAGTAACATTGCTCTTTGAGGTGCACTGTCTGTTGTATCCATTGTATTGCAGTAACATTGCTCTTTGAGGTGCACTGTCTGTTGTATCCATTGTATTGCAGTAACATCGCTCTTTGAGGTGCACTGTCTGTTGGTAATCTGCTTATTGTATCAGAGTAACATCGCTCTTTGAGGTGCACTGTCTGTTGTATCCATTGTATTGCAGTAACATTGCTCTTTGAGGTGCACTGTCTGTTGTATCCATTGTATTGCAGTAACATTGCTCTTTGAGGTGCACTGTCTGTTGTATCCATTGTATTGCAGTAACATTGCTCTTTGAGGTGCACTGTCTGTTGTATCCATTGTATTGCAGTAACATTGCTCTTTGAGGTGCACTGTCTGTTGTATCCATTGTATTGCAGTAACATCGCTCTTTGAGGTGCACTGTCTGTTGTATCCATTGTATTGCAGTAACATCGCTCTTTGAGGTGCACTGTCTGTTGTATCCATTGTATTGCAGTAACATCGCTCTTTGAGGTGCACTGTCTGTTGTATCCATTGTATTGCAGTAACATCGCTCTTTGAGGTGCACTGTCTGTTGTATCCATTGTATTGCAGTAACATCGCTCTTTGAGGTGCACTGTCTGTTGTATCCATTGTATTGCAGTAACATCGCTCTTTGAGGTGCACTGTCTGTTGTATCCATTGTATTGCAGTAACATTGCTCTTTGAGGTGCACTGTCTGTTGTATCCATTGTATTGCAGTAACATTGCTCTTTGAGGTGCACTGTCTGTTGTATCCATTGTATTGCAGTAACATCGCTCTTTGAGGTGCACTGTCTGTTGTATCCATTGTATTGCAGTAACATCGCTCTTTGAGGTGCACTGTCTGTTGTATCCATTGTATTGCAGTAACATTGCTCTTTGAGGTGCACTGTCTGTTGTATCCATTGTATTGCAGTAACATTGCTCTTTGAGGTGCACTGTCTGTTGTATCCATTGTATTGCAGTAACATCGCTCTTTGAGGTGCACTGTCTGTTGTATCCATTGTATTGCAGTAACATTGCTCTTTGAGGTGCACTGTCTGTTGTATCCATTGTATTGCAGTAACATTGCTCTTTGAGGTGCACTGTCTGTTGTATCCATTGTATTGCAGTAACATCGCTCTTTGAGGTGCACTGTCTGTTGTATCCATTGTATTGCAGTAACATTGCTCTTTGAGGTGCACTGTCTGTTGTATCCATTGTATTGCAGTAACATCGCTCTTTGAGGTGCACTGTCTGTTGTATCCATTGTATTGCAGTAACATCGCTCTTTGAGGTGCACTGTCTGTTGTATCCATTGTATTGCAGTAACATTGCTCTTTGAGGTGCACTGTCTGTTGTACCCATTGTATTGCAGTAACATCGCTCTTTGAGGTGCACTGTCTGTTGTATCCATTGTATTGCAGTAACATTGCTCTTTGAGGTGCACTGTCTGTTGTATCCATTGTATTGCAGTAACATCGCTCTTTGAGGTGCACTGTCTGTTGTATCCATTGTATTGCAGTAACATCGCTCTTTGAGGTGCACTGTCTGTTGTATCCATTGTATTGCAGTAACATTGCTCTTTGAGGTGCACTGTCTGTTGGTAATCTGCTTATTGTATCAGAGTAACATCGCTCTTTGAGGTGCACTGTCTGTTGTATCCATTGTATTGCAGTAACATTGCTCTTTGAGGTGCACTGTCTGTTGTATCCATTGTATTGCAGTAACATTGCTCTTTGAGGTGCACTGTCTGTTGTATCCATTGTATTGCAGTAACATTGCTCTTTGAGGTGCACTGTCTGTTGTATCCATTGTATTGCAGTAACATCGCTCTTTGAGGTGCACTGTCTGTTGGTAATCTGCTTATTGTATCAGAGTAACATCGCTCTTTGAGGTGCACTGTCTGTTGTATCCATTGTATTGCAGTAACATTGCTCTTTGAGGTGCACTGTCTGTTGTATCCATTGTATTGCAGTAACATTGCTCTTTGAGGTGCACTGTCTGTTGTATCCATTGTATTGCAGTAACATTGCTCTTTGAGGTGCACTGTCTGTTGTATCCATTGTATTGCAGTAACATCGCTCTTTGAGGTGCACTGTCTGTTGTATCCATTGTATTGCAGTAACATCGCTCTTTGAGGTGCACTGTCTGTTGTATCCATTGTATTGCAGTAACATTGCTCTTTGAGGTGCACTGTCTGTTGTATCCATTGTATTGCAGTAACATTGCTCTTTGAGGTGCACTGTCTGTTGTATCCATTGTATTGCAGTAACATTGCTCTTTGAGGTGCACTGTCTGTTGTATCCATTGTATTGCAGTAACATTGCTCTTTGAGGTGCACTGTCTGTTGTATCCATTGTATTGCAGTAACATTGCTCTTTGAGGTGCACTGTCTGTTGGTAATCTGCTTATTGTATTGCAGTAACATTGCTCTTTGAGGTGCACTGTCTGTTGTATCCATTGTATTGCAGTAACATTGCTCTTTGAGGTGCACTGTCTGTTGTATCCATTGTATTGCAGTAACATTGCTCTTTGAGGTGCACTGTCTGTTGTATCCATTGTATTGCAGTAACATCGCTCTTTGAGGTGCACTGTCTGTTGTATCCATTGTATTGCAGTAACATCGCTCTTTGAGGTGCACTGTCTGTTGTATCCATTGTATTGCAGTAACATTGCTCTTTGAGGTGCACTGTCTGTTGTATCCATTGTATTGCAGTAACATTGCTCTTTGAGGTGCACTGTCTGTTGTATCCATTGTATTGCAGTAACATTGCTCTTTGAGGTGCACTGTCTGTTGTATCCATTGTATTGCAGTAACATTGCTCTTTGAGGTGCACTGTCTGTTGTATCCATTGTATTGCAGTAACATTGCTCTTTGAGGTGCACTGTCTGTTGTATCCATTGTATTGCAGTAACATTGCTCTTTGAGGTGCACTGTCTGTTGTATCCATTGTATTGCAGTAACATTGCTCTTTGAGGTGCACTGTCTGTTGGTAATCTGCTTATTGTATTGCAGTAACATTGCTCTTTGAGGTGCACTGTCTGTTGTATCCATTGTATTGCAGTAACATTGCTCTTTGAGGTGCACTGTCTGTTGTATCCATTGTATTGCAGTAACATTGCTCTTTGAGGTGCACTGTCTGTTGTATCCATTGTATTGCAGTAACATTGCTCTTTGAGGTGCACTGTCTGTTGTATCCATTGTATTGCAGTAACATCGCTCTTTGAGGTGCACTGTCTGTTGGTAATCTGCTTATTGTATCAGAGTAACATCGCTCTTTGAGGTGCACTGTCTGTTGTATCCATTGTATTGCAGTAACATTGCTCTTTGAGGTGCACTGTCTGTTGTATCCATTGTATTGCAGTAACATCGCTCTTTGAGGCGCACTGTCTGTTGGTAATCTGCTTATTGTATCAGAGTAACATCGCTCTTTGAGGTGCACTGTCTGTTGTATCCATTGTATTGCAGTAACATTGCTCTTTGAGGTGCACTGTCTGTTGTATCCATTGTATTGCAGTAACATTGCTCTTTGAGGTGCACTGTCTGTTGGTAATCTGCTTATTGTATCAGAGTAACATCGCTCTTTGAGGTGCACTGTCTGTTGGTAATCTGCTTATTGTATCAGAGTAACATCGCTCTTTGAGGTGCACTGTCTGTTGGTAATCTGCTTATGTGGCCGAACCATTTAATTTGTTGTTTCTTGATAAAGTCTAGTACGAATGTTGTACTAACTTTCCGAAGGACTGTTGTTTCTTGATAAAGTCTAGTACTAAAGTTGTACTAACTTTCCGAAGGACTGTTGTTTCTTGATGAAGTCTAGTACGAATGTTGTACTAACTTTCCGAAGGACTGTTGTTTCTTGATGAAATCTAGTACTAAAGTTGTACTAACTTTCCGAAGGACTGTTGTTTCTTGATGAAGTCTAGTACGAATGTTGTACTAACTTTCCGAAGGACTGTTAGGGTGGCAACGTTCTACACAGGACAAGCTATTGGATGATGAGACGATATTTTATTAACCAATACAGGATGGGAACTGATGCCGATAGATACGTTAAAGATGGGATTTCAGCATGTATGGGACTGGTTTCTTGTGCGATAATGATGATCACATGACTGAAATGAAAATCGTGGCATATCCTTTTACAGGACGTAGTCATCAACCACAGTAAACGAGTTGTTGATTTTCTAGGCACCAACTTATACGTTCAGTAGTTTGTCATTGCTTTCTGAACGGTGAGGTCTATTTTTATCTTTCTGTAAAAATCCCACGGAAACGAATTTGCTTCCAAACCGCGGAGTTTGAACCAGGTATGCTTGGGTTTGTGATCGAGCTCACTACCGCCTGAGCTACAGACACTCACGACTAACTAACTAACGAAAAATTAAAAACATCAATTGTATACATGTTTAACAATAGTCAAATAAATGAAACAATTAATATAATAATACATTCAATGAATGAAAGATTCCATCAAGAAATCAATGACGAGAAGAATATTCTATTCATTTGGAAATAAGTGACTCAGAAATGATGAACTAAGTGACTCAGAAATGATGAACTAAACACTGACAATGTTATGTCATTGAAATCTATGTGGTTAAACTCTTTGCCATGTGTTCTGAAAATTGTGAGTTCAGATCTAATCTTTACTTGACAGTGTTTCCCTGTGGTACCAGATTTAGACTGTGGTCATCTGAGGGTCATTACTTTTAGACAGTGTTTCCCTGTGGTACCAGATTTAGACTGTGGTCATCTGAGGGTCATTGTTTCTCTGTGGTACCAGATTTAGACTGTGGTCATCTGAGGGTCATTGTTTCTCTGTGGTACCAGATTTAGACTGTGGTCATCTGAGGGTCATTACTTTTAGACAGTGTTTCTCTGTGGTACCAGATTTAGACTGTGGTCATCTGAGGGTCATTACTTTTAGACAGTGTTTCTCTGTGGTACCAGATTTAGACTGTGGTCATCACTTTCAGACAGTGTTTCTCTGTGGTACCAGATTTAGACTGTGGTCATCTGAGGGTCATTACTTTCAGATATAATTATCCAGTATACAACTGGTTTATCTTAAAACGGGATCATGCCTGAAGGTTGTTCCTCCCTACCTAGCAGCAGTGAAGGTGTCTGGTTTTTTCTTCCTCTTCGCAATCACTCTTAGACTGATGTACCAGATTTCCCCATAAATCTCATTCATGTGGAAATCTGATTCATGCAGCGTTTGCATGGGTGGGTTTCGTTACATCTTCAGCGCTATTTGGAGCTCTGGTGCTTAACCTTCGGCGATGTGTCAGGTTTCAGCCAGTGTTTACTGGGTTCGCTCTCTGCCAGCCTTTGGCTGTCCTCAGCTGACCTGCAAGGCAGCAGGTTATGTATCTGGTTTGAATCTGTGGAGACCTGGTGGGTGTCTGTGGTTGCTTCTGTCAAACATTATGTGTCACGTGACATAACATTAAATGGACTAAAGACGAAAGATTGACATCCTTGCACCGGGTTTACTCATATGGCTTAGCCCCTCTGTGCAGAAATGGTACACCACTGGGTTTACTCATATGGCTTGGTCCCACTGTGCAGAAATGGCACACCACTGGGTTTACTCATATGGCTTGGTCCCACTGTGCAGAAATGGCACACCACTGGGTTTACTCATATGGCTTGGTCCCACTGTGCAGAAATGGCACACCACCGGGTTTACTCATATGGCTTGGTCCCTCTGTGCAGAAATAGCACACCACTGGGTTTACTCATATGGCTTGGTCCCACTGTGCAGAAATGGCACACCACTGGGTTTACTCATATGGCTTGGTCCCTCTGTGCAGAAATGGCACACCACTGGGTTTACTCATATGGCTTGGTCCCTCTGTGCAGAAATGGCACACCACTGGGTTTACTCATATGGCTTGATCCCTCTGTGCAGAAATGGCACACCACCGGGGTTACTCATATGGCTTGATCCCTCTGTGCAGAAATGGCACACCACTGGGTTTACTCATATGGCTTGGTCCCTCTGTGCAGAAATGGCACACCACTGGGTTTACTCATATGGCTTGGTCCCTCTGTGCAGAAATGGCACACCACTGGGTTTACTCATATGGCTTGATCCCTCTGTGCAGAAATGGCACACCACCGGGGTTACTCATATGGCTTGATCCCTCTGTGCAGAAATGGCACACCACCGGGGTTACTCATATGGCTTGATCCCTCTGTGCAGAAATGGCACACCATCGGGTTTACCCATATGGCTTGGTCCCTCTGTGCAGAAATGGCACACCACCGGGGTTACTCATATGGCTTGATCCCTCTGTGCAGAAATGGCACACCATCGGGTTTACCCATATGGCTTGGTCCCTCTGTGCAGAAATGGCACACCACCGGGGTTACTCATATGGCTTGATCCCTCTGTGCAGAAATGGCACACCATCGGGGTTACTCATATGGCTTGATCCCTCTGTGCAGAAATGGCACACCACCGGGGTTACTCATATGGCTTGGTCCCTCTGTGCAGAAATGGCACACCATCGGGTTTACTCATATGGCTCAATACCTTTGCACATAAATGGCAGACCACTTGGATTAAACATATGGCTTGGTCCGTCTGCACAGAGATAGCACATCACTAGGTTTATCCACATGGCTCGGTCCCTCTGCCCAGAAATAATGTCACACCACTTGCAGAGAGTACTGCACACAGCAAACACTCAGTGACTCCAGCAACAATCCTATGGAATCTCTAGAAGAACCCACACTCATGAACCAAATGACAAGGTCTGGACTCAAACCCAAAACTTTCAGAACACAAAGCAAACTGTGTAAACTCATTTGCTACAGAGCCCTCCTCACGGGTATCTATTGTCCCTAACAATCTTCCTCATAGTTATAAACTGAGTAATGATACAAATAATATAGAGCAGAAAACAAGGAATACAATCCTTCCTTCCTTTCTTTTGTTCGATTGAAATATTGTCAATATTGTATAAATTTCAGTCTTTTATAACTCACACAGAGATCTGTGAAGTTTTTTGTCCAATGTTCACTTGAAATATTGTCTCTTGTATAAACTTCACTGTCTTTTATAACTCACACAGAGATCTGTGAAGTTTTCTGTACAGTGTTGTTTCACTAGGCCAGTGAGCTTGTCTGAGTATATGATATTTAGGGCAGTCTTGAAGTATGTTGAAGAAATACAATGAACATTTGATAAACAGTTGGAAGATCTTGATTCTTTCATATGATCTATTCCTTCTGAGACATAAATAACTAAACAACTAAATAACTAAATAATTAAACAACTAAAGACAGTATGGAATGGGACTGACATGAAAACAAAGCTAAGAATACTAAGAGCATGCATATTCCCAGTGGTAACGTATGTGTGTGAAGCATGGACATTTAACAAGGCAGTGGAAAAACATATATGTGCTTTTGAATATAAATGTTACAGAAGACTCCTTCGTATATCATGGACAGAGAAGAGAACAAATAGATATTTCCAGAAAGAACTCAAAAACAAAGAAAACTGGCTGATGCTGCAAATAAGAATGAAAATATTTGAAGTATTTTGGAAATATAAAGAGAAACGAAGGGCTGGAGAAGACCATCATGAAAGGAGGCATCCCGGCAAAGAGGATAACCATGGAGAAGATGGATTCAGGATGCAACTGATGGTTTGAGCATGACATCTGCAGAGGTAGGACATCTGGCCTACGAGAGAGAGAAATTCCGAAGGACTGTTAGGGTGGTAAAGCTCTGCTCAGAACAAGCTATTGGATGACAATGATGACACAAATAACAAGACATACAGAGAAAAACATTCCTAACATCAGATGGAAGATGTCAAATAAAGATTAGGATTAAAATAGCTCAAACAAAAGCAGCTTTTATGAAAATGAAAAACACACTTTGCATGAATGATATAGAGAAGACACGCTGTTAGAGATATTGTAAAAGAGATCAGAGCACCTATGGACATGTCTGGAGTGCAATGAAGATATTCCAAACTGAAACAGAAGAGCTGAAAGAAGCTGGAAGATATAGTTAAAGATAGGAAGTCTAGACGTGAGTTGGTTGAGAGCATATGCTCCAACTGAGATTTAAAAGGCAGAAACGAGTATAAAACTTATTTTGGAGGAAAATTCATAAAAAATACATAATACATTATCTCAAAAAATGTTGTTGGTGAACAAGTTTTGACAAGTCTTGCAGAACTAAATTATTAGAGCCACTCATCCACACATCTAGTTGGTATTAAATGATGAGTAATAGCCAATATGGCAATTTATACAAGCTTACAAATACCAGTATACACAAGGAGGACTCGCCCGAGTGGTTACTGGGGACCAAATTAGGAGTGTAAAGAATAGTACTACTGTTACCTGTCAAGCATGTCGTAGGAGGCGACTAAGGGAGCTGGGCGTGGGGCTAGCTACTCTACACCATATGAAAACACTAGACAGCTACAGAAATCACAACCAGGAAAATGCATAGCTCGCTATCCAAGGAAGAAGACAGACCCTACAAGGAGGGAGATGGATTGCAAGAAAATGGAGAGACAGCGCAGAAGTCTGGAACAGAAGGCCTTCAATAGGCAGGCTTGGAAGGTCTTGGTTGCGAACCTATGTCTCCCAAGAGGTAAAGGGTGAAGAAGACAAGAAGGACTGCAGACAAATCTAAATGAAAAAAAAACAAAAGAAACAATTACAGACAAAAGAGTATAACAGGTTTTAGTTAGTTTTAGTTAACAGCCAAAGTTAGTTAATGAAAACTTGATATATTTTTCTTACTGCTAACTGTTCCCATATCACACCATCTTATGTAATCAATGATTACAAATATATCAACAACAATGAGCATGTGTTTTCTTTGATCATAGTCAACTAGGTACAAGCAAACAAGTTCTCACAGCCAAGTACAGACAGAGATAAGGGAGAAATATCAAGGAAAAACTAGAAGACATAAACCAATATATATTACATGGTTTTTTTTAGTCATTGATTTCTTTTATATGTCATTATGCCTGTGTATTGTCAGAGCCGTCAGGGAGCAAAGAATAGTAACACTGCAACCTACAAGACATGTCATAAGAGGTGACTGAGGTAAGGGCCTAGGAAGCTACTTTAGTAAATAAAAAGCGTCGTAGAAATCAGATGTGCTGGCCTGCTTGTAGGTGCATAACTGGCAAAATGTACAATCCCTCTTAGGCTCAGATCACATACAAATCACAAGAGTGGTTAACAAGTGGTTGATATGAAGCGTTCGACGAAGAAGAAGTAACATTTCAATGGCATCTGTTACAATGTTCTATGTTACATTTCAATGGCATCTGTTACAATGTTCTATGTTACATTTCAATGGCATCTGTTACAATGTTCTATGTTACATTTTAATGGCATCTGTTACAATGTTCTATGTTACATTTCAATGGCATCTGTTACAATGTTCTATGTTACATTTTAATGGCATCTGTTACAATGTTCTATGTTACATTTCAATGGCATCTGTTACAATGTTCTATGTTACATTTCAATGGCATCTGTTACAATGTTCTATGTTACATTTCAATGGCATCTGTTACAATGTTCTATGTTACATTTTAATGACATTTGTTACAATGTTCTAAGTTACATTCCAATGGCATATGTTACAATGTTCTAAGTTACATTCCAATAACATCTGTTACAATGTTCTAGGTTATATTTCAATGACATCTGTTACAATGTTCTAAGTTACATTATAATGACATCTGTTACAATGTTCTGAATAACATTTAGTATCCTCTTTTGTTATGCTCCATCCTTCAATACAGCCACCTCGTGGATGTCCAACACAACTCACCCACATGTACATTACAACCAGTATGTTCACGCCACATCTACGCATAAATTACACTGTACATGATCAATACAAACCCACCCACATGTACATTACACTGTGAATGCCCAATACTCTGTACAGCACAACCTCTATGTCCCACATTACCACTCACCCACACACACACACATCACAACCTCTATGTTCCACATTACCAATCCCCCACACATACATCACAACCTCTATGTCCTAAATTACCACTCCCCCACACATACATCACAACCTCTAGTCCCACATTACCACTCACCCACACACACATCACAACCCTATGTTCCACATTACCACCCCACACATACATCAACCTCTATGTCCTAAATTACCACTCCCCCACACATACATCACAACCTCTACGTCCCACATTACCACTCACCCACACACACACACATCACAACCTCTATGTTCCACATTACCACTCCCCACACATACATCACAACCTCTATGTCCCACATTACCACTCCCCACACACATACATCACAACCTCTATGTTCCACATTACCACTCCCCACACACATACATCACAACCTCTATGTCCCACATTACCACTCCCCACACACATACATCACAACCTCTATGTTCCACATTACCACTCCCCACACACATACATCACAACCTCTATGTTCCACATTACCACTCCCCACACACATACATCACAACCTCTATGTCCCACATTACCACTCCCCACATCTACATCACAACCTCTATGTCCCACATTACCACTCACCCACATCTACATCACAACCTCTATGTCCCACATTACCACTCACCCACATGTACTCACAACCTCTATGTCCCACATTACCACTCACCCACATGTACTCACAACCTCTATGTCCCACATTACCACTCACCCACATGTACTCACAACCTCTACGTCCCACATTACCACTCACCCACACACACATCACAACCTCTATGTTCCACATTACCACTCACCCACATGTACTCACAACCTCTATGTCCCACATTACCACTCACCCACATGTACTCACAACCTCTATGTCCCACATTACCACTCACCCACATGTACTCACAACCTCTATGTCCCACATTACCACTCACCCACATGTACTCACAACCTCTATGTCCCACATTACCACTCCCCCACATGTATTCACAACCTCTATGTTCCACATTACCACTCACCCACATGTACTCACAACCTGTATGTCCCAAATTATCACTCCCCCACATGTACTCACAACCTGTATGTCCCACATTACCACTCCCCACATGTACTCACAACCTCTATGTCCCACATTACCACTCACCCACATGTACTCACAACCTCTATGTCCCACATTATCACTCACCCACATGTACTCACAACCTCTATGTCCCACATTACCACTCACCCACATGTACTCACAACCTCTATGTCCCACATTACCACTCCCCACATGTATTCACAACCTCTATGTCCCACATTACCACTCACCCACATGTACTCACAACCTGTATGTCCCAAATTATCACTCCCCCACATGTACTCACAACCTGTATGTCCCACATTACCACTCCCCACATGTACTCACAACCTCTATGTCCCACATTACCACTCCCCACATGTACTCACAACACAACCTGTATGTCCCACATTACCACTCCCCCACAAAACAACTTTTATGTCCTGTCCAAATCACCATAACTATTATGACTAACATTACCACTCACCCACACGTACATCATACTTAGTATATTCTTCAAAACACACTCCCATACATATCATGACCTTTAATCCTCCCCCCCATTTATGTCAAACCCTGTATGTTGAAACCACTCATGTATGTTGAAACCACTCATGTATGTTGAAACCACTCATGTATGTTAAACCGTGGCCTTTGATAACATAAGGCCGGCAAAAATTCAGTTAAAGATTCTCAGAAATCAGAGCACAACCGTCACGTGACTCCGCATTAAAGTATTGTTAGATAAAGATAAATTCATGTTAAAAACAACACAAGATGCTAAATCAAGATTATATTATGTTACAAATTTAGTTTAACACTAAGAAATATCAGTATTATTAGCATTTTTCATCAATAAATAACTATAGACTCGTAGAATTGTGTCAAATTGCAGAAAACCTTAGTGTTCTATCAACAAACACTTATAAACACCCCCTACATTTAACAGGGATTTTGGTTTTCCTGTCTGAGTTAGTCGACCTTATGTTGCAGGAGGCCATGGTTAAATCCTGTATGTTCAGATCACACCCTCTACCCCACACAGCACACATGTACTTGAAACTCTATATGTTCAAACCCACTCTCCTGTGTTTCTGTTTCCATATTCAAGTTCAGAAAAGTAAACAACACAACCATATATGAAAATGTTTGGCACAAGAGATGAAAGTGTCCTGAACAAGCAACTAGTCAAAGAAGAAATCAACAGACATGTTTCTCTATGGTCACTAGGGCCGAAGGATTGACTTCATTGCCCAGGGTTTGATCCCAAATGGCTCAGTTAACCTCAGCAGAAAATATCATGTCACCTGCCGAGAGTAATGTACAAATCATCATCAAATAGCTTGTCCTGAGCAGAACTTTGTCACTGTAACAGTCCTTCAGAATTTCTCTGAGAAACTGAGAGGAGAGACTGAGAAACTACGAGTGCTGTGACGTCAGTTCCATAACCAATACTGAATCACACAATGGACGCATGTCTTACATTACAAATACAACAAAGTCTGCCTGTGTGTTGCCATGACTCACAAGGGGAACAAAGAATAGAACCACTGCAACCTACATAGCATGTTGTCAACGAAGACTGAGGTAGGGACCTAGGGAAACTACTCTATTAAATAAAAAGCGTAGCAGAATTCATTGGTACTGGCCTACTTGTAGACGCATAACTGTCACAACATGCAATCACTCTTAGGCTCAGATCACATATAAATAACGTTTAACAAGTGGTCAACATGGAGCGCTCGAAGAAAAAAATCTCGAATTACTGATCCTTATATTCAAAAAGTGATCCTGTTATATAGTTGATCCCTATACTAGAACATTCATCATAAATATAGAACATTCTAAGAATTCTCATATATAAAACTATAATTCTACAATGAAAAATAGTTGATCTATACAAATACTGATCCTTCATATAAAAATGCTGATTTTATGATAAAATGCTGATCCTCTTATGAAATTGCTGATTTTCTGATAACAAGCTGATACTCTTATGAAATTGCTGATTTTCTGATAACAAGCTGATACTCTTATGAAATGCTGATTTTCTGACAACAAGCTGATACTCATATGAAATTGCTGATAACAATCTGATACTCTTATGAATTACTGACTTTCTGATAGCAAGCTGATACTCTTATGAAATGCTGATTTTCTGACAACAAGCTGATACTCATATGAAATTGCTGATAACAAGCTGATACTCTTATGAATTGCTGACTTTCTGATAGCAAGCTGATACTCTTATGAATTGCTGATTTTCTGATAACAAGCTGATACTCCTATGAATTGCTGATTATCTGAGAAAATGCTGATGTTGTTATAAATAATGATGACTCTTCTACACAAGTGATTTTTGTTTCTGGACTAGAAAAAGCATCTACAAAAGACAGGAGATGAAATCAATGAAGCAAGAATGTTGATTCTGCAGCATTTTGTGCTCTAACTTTGACATGAAGATATCACTGAGATGAAATCAATGAAGCAAGAATGATGATTCTGCAGGATTTTGTGCTCTAACTTTGACATGAAGATATCACTGAGATGAAATCAATGAAGCAAGAATGATGATTCTGCAGGAATTTGTGCTCTAACTTTGACATGAAGATATCACTGAGATGAAATCAATGAAGCAAGAATGTTGATTCTGCAGGAATTTGTGCTCTAACTTTGACATGAAGATATCACTGAGATGAAATCAATGAAGCAAGAATGTTGATTCTGCAGGATTTTGTGCACTAACTTTGACATGAAGATATCACTGAGATGGAATCAATGAAGCAAGAATGTTGATTCTGCAGGAATTTGTGCTCTAACTTTGACATGAAGATATCACTGAGATGAAATCAATGAAGCAAGAATGTTGATTCTGCAGGAATTTGTGCTCTAACTTTGACATGAAGATATCACTGAGATGGAATCAATGAAGCAAGAATGTTGATTCTGCAGGAATTTGTGCTCTAACTTTGACATGAAGATATCACTGAGATGGACACCAGCATTGACATTTCTAGCTACAATAATGAAGGAGGTAGAAGGGCAAATTCCTTTCATAACTTCTGGAACATATGAAAATCATGGCATATCCTTTACAAGCGTAGCCATCAACAACAGTAAGCAGTCATTGATTTTCTAGGCACCACTCATACGTTCAGTAGTTTGCAATTGCTTTCTGAGCGGTGAAGTGTATTTTATCGTTCGTAAAAATCCAAGGGAACTAATTTGTTTCCAAAGTTGCCCACCGTGGAGTTTGAACCAGGTACACTTGAGTTGTGATCAAGCTCACTACCCTTAAGCTACAGACGCTCACATAGAGTAGAAATTAACCAAAAATAATTTTTGTGTCATATTTGATAAGCCAAAAATAGACTTCTTTTCTCGAATCCTGTTTTGTCTCACAGCGTCAGGATAAGAAGAAATTTCTAGAACATACTTTTGTGTGTGCTTCATACATGGTGCCTTTCACCGCCTCTATTATTTCTGTGGTTCACCTTTTACGTGGATGTCATTTGTATCCACTGTATCAAATTAGCATTGTCCCTTGCCTGTTGGTAATCTGCTTATGTGGCCGAAACATTTGTTGTTTCTTGATGAAGTTCAGTACTGATGTTGTACCCATTTTTTCCTGATGTCTTCATTTCTAAGCAGGTCTGTTCTTGTTACTCCCAGAATTCTGCATAGACACTTCATCCTCTGCCGTGACTAGTTTTCTTCTATCATTTGATGTCAGTATCCAGGTTTGGCACTGACAGCATAATGTTGGGGGAAAGATCATATTGTACAATGCTCTTTTAGTGTTCATAGTGACATGTTTGTATTTCAAAGTGGATGCAATTTGTCCTATTATTTGATTTATTGCATCTTTGTTTATAAAGGTCAATTAAACAGCTTAAAATTGATGATTTATGTGACAAGCCCATGTGCCCCCAATGACTGAGAATGTTCCTAATCCAGAAAGATTCACGTAGTCAGAAAGGGCGCACAGTGTAGACATACTCTTAGGCAAAGATCATAAAGCTGAAATATACGGCGAAAAATGATCGAAAGATGATACATACTGTTATCTCTTTGTGCAAGTACCGTTGCTAGGATTTGAAAATTGCCAATTTCATAATTATAAATAAATAAACAATGTGACACCTATGGTTAGTTCAACAAAATATGAATATTACATTAAAATAACATTTTTTCAAACAAAAACAAAGTGCAGAATCTGATAAAAGACATAGTAAGGTCTGTCAAAATAAACTTTTCCAAAAATAGTCGACCTGACCCAAATTCGATATTCGGTGACCCGCAATCGCCTAACTCTTAGTGTACCAGGGCAAAAGCCATGTTTTTACAAGCCATTCGTTTTAGAATTAAAAACACTTTTAGTGTTGCTCCTTGTAAAAAGGCGTCCAACCCAAAGAGTGTGACATTTGTTTCACAAGGAGTTAATATAGGTAAAAGGGCAAAATAAACCCATAATTCCTGGGGGTTCGAAAACAAACAAATTCCACATCCTGCCTTACCTAAGCAGAACCTTGGTTATTGGTTACTGCACTGTCATAATCACTATATGATGCCATAAAGGTATACCCATAGGTGCTCAGTATTCCCTGGCAGATGTTGAAGGGTATGCATAGTGATTATTTCCATGACTTAATGATTAAATACACTTCATGATTGGTTGATTGATAGGACCATCATCATAACACTTTGGTGAGTAACCATGTGTGCTCCAATCTCTTTCTTACACAGGAAGATCTCAGTTGCAGTGCATGAACTCTGTGTTACCGGCGAGGCTCCCCGATGTAATTTCGAAGATGGTGAAGGTATTTATGAAGGAATTTTATTTTTAATCTTTTCTAATGAAGTCTGCCTGGGCAGCAGCTTTCCTGCCTGCTCTTCTTGATTTTGAACTGCCAAGGGTTCTTTTACGTGCTCAAAATTGAACACGGGACCTACGTTTTATCGTCCGTCTCAGATACTCGATCTTACCTACACTGAGATCATGGATTTCTGAAAAGATATCCAGATGGCTCCATGAGGAGGTGAACCTGATACCTTTGGCACGAGAGATGAGAACCTAGCCTATACGTCACAGAGACCTCCACCACAGATCAACTCCTTATGCCCCTCAGACATCAGTCTCTGGTAGTACAACAAGACATTCTAGATAACTGAAATTGGTTGATTAGCCTTGAATCTATCCAATCGAATATTACACAGTAAAAATGCTAAATTTAATTATTGCAATATCTATTGCAGAACGAACCCAAACAAAAATATGACAAAATTGTGAAGAACGAACACAAACAAAAATATCATGACAAGATTGTGAAGAACGAACCCAAACAAAAATATCATGAGAAAATTGTGAAGAACGAACCCAAACAAAAATATGACAAAATTGTGAAGAACGAACACAAACAAAAATATCATGAGAAAATTGTGCAGAACGAACCAAACAAAATATCTGGAAAATTGCAGAACGAACCCAAACAAAAATATCATGAGAAAATTGTGAAGAACAAACCCAAACAAAAATATCATGAGAAAATTGTGAAGAACGAACACAAACAAATGACAAATTGGCAGAACCCAAACAAAAAATCATGAGAAATTGAAAATGTTCTTCAAATGAGAATACTGCAGATTTTCTGTAAACAGAACAGAAAATACTTAAACTGAAATGACAAAATAAATCACAAGTGGTTTAAAAGTGGTTATAATAGACACAACAGAGCAAGATGATATTCCATAAGTATTATCTCTTATTTGATTTTCAAGTCAATCTCTTACATCTGTAATAAAAAGTCATGAATCATTACGTTGTCCATGTCTGCAGTGAGTGTCAACTCTACATCGTAACAAGGTCTAATCTTTGTCCATGTCTGCAGAGTGATGAGTCAACTCTTCCATCCGTAAGTCAAATCTCAATCTTCTTGTCCATGTCTGCAGTGAGTGTCCAACTCTTACATCTGTAATAAAAGTCTGAATCTTCTTGTCCATGTCTGCAGTGAGTGTCCAACTCTCACATCTGTAACAAAGGTCTGAATCTTCTTGTCCATGTCTGCAGTGAGTGTCCAACTCTTACATATCCAGTAACAAAAGTCTGAATCTTCTTGTCCATGTCTGCAGTGAGTGTCCAACTCTTACATCTGTAACAAAAGTCTGAATCTTCTTGTCCATGTCTGCAGTGAGTGTCAACTCTACATCCTAAAAGGTCTGAATCTTCTTGTCCATGTCTGCAGTGAGTGTCCAACTCTTACATCCGTAACAAAGGTCTGAATCTTCTTGTCCATGTCTGCAGTGAGTGTCCAACTCTTACATCTGTAACAAAAGTCTGAATCTTCTTGTCCATGTCTGCAGTGAGTGTCCAACTCTTACATCCGTAACAAAAGTCTGAATCTTCTTGTCCATGTCTGCAGTGAGTGTCCAACTCTTACATCGTAACAAAGTCTGAATCTTCTTGTCCATGTCTGCAGTGAGTGTCCAACTCTTACATCCGTAACAAAGGTCTGAATCTTCTTGTCCATGTCTGCAGTGAGTGTCCAACTCTTACATCCGTAACAAAGGTCCGAATCTTCTTGTCCATGTCTGCAGTGAGTGTCCAACTCTTACATCCGTAACAAAGGTCTGAATCTTCTTGTCCATGTCTGCAGTGAGTGTCCAACTCTTACATCCGTAACAAAGGTCTCAATCTTTTTGTCCATGTCTGCAGTGAGTGTCCAACTCTTACATCTGTAACAAAAGTCTGAATCTTCTTGTCCATGTCTGCAGTGAGTGTCCAATTCTTACATCTGTAACAAAAGTCTGAATCTTCTTGTCCATGTCTGTAGTGAGTGTCCAACTCTTACATCTGTAACAAAAATCTGAATCTTCTTGTCCATGTCTGCAGTGAGTGTCCAACTCTTACATCCGTAACAAAAGTCTGAATCTTCTTGTCCATGTCTGCAGTGAGTGTCCAACTCTTACATCCATAACAAAAATCTGAATCTTCTTGTCCATGTCTGCAGTGAGTGTCCAACTCTTACATCCGTAACAAAAGTCTCAATCTTCTTGTCCATGTCTGCAATGAGTGTCCAACTCTTACATCGGTAACAAAGGTCTCAATCTTCTTGTCCATGTCTGCAGTGAGTGTCCAACTCTTACATCCGTAACAAAGGTCTCAATCTTCTTGTCCATGTCTGCAGTAAGTGTCCAACTCTTACATCCGTAAGAAAGGTCTCAATCTTCTTGTCCATGTCTGCAGTGAGTGTCCAACTCTTACATCCGTAACAAAAGTCTCAATCTTCTTGTCCATGTCTGCAGTGAGTGTCCAACTCTTACATCCGTAACTTCTTCTTCTTCTTCTTTGAATGCTCCATATCGACCACTTGTTAACCACTCTTTGTGATTTGTATGTTATCAGAGCCTAAGAGCGATTGTACATTGTGCCAGTTATGCACTTACAAGTAGGCCAGTACATCCGATTTCTGCGATGCATTTTATCTACTAGGGTAGCTTCCTAGGCACCTACTTCAGTCACCTCTTCGACATGCCTTGTAGGTCACAGTGTTACTATTCTTTGCTCCTTGGGAGCCCCAGCAACACACGGGCGAAAACAATAGATAACACTAATGATCTGTATATGGGAAAAGAATAAATAACACTAATGATCTGTTTATATGAAATGATCTAACACAACTCTGTCCAACATGGTGCCATGGCATTCGTGCCATACATTTACGGCACCATATTTTACTCCATCAGCTTTAGCACTTCTCAGACTTTTAAAAACATACTATTTTTATCCTAGCAATTATTTCGTTATTTGCTTTTAGTCTCCGATTTTTATTTTCTACCCGATGGAAATCATCTCTAAATCTATATGTAGTGTGGTGATATTCATCATTCCTGTTATATTGTTTGCTTGATAAAGGCCTTTTGGTCAAAACGTTGCTGTGTATTGTCATTGTTTCTGTATTTTATAAAACTACAGTACTTTGTTATTACGTATTTCACCATTTGTGATAGTTTTACTACAGTCTTCCCTATATGAGATTATTTTTCTCTTAGCACTTCCATGATCACGATTTATCCGGTTTTGCAATGTTGTTATATTTTGTAACAATTGTACTGTCCCTATCACCACCCTTTTCTTTATTCCCTGGAGAAAGAGTTGGCATCTTAACTGTACTAATATTGCTATTAATATTTTTATTGCTATTATTGGTAGTAGCAGTGGCTCAAGACAAGCAACGTTCTCCGTATATCATGGACACATAAGATAACAAATAGATATATCCAGAAAGAACTCAAAATCAAAAGAAAACTGGATGATGTTACAAATAAGAAAGAAAATTGAAGTTAAATATAAATAGAAACAAAGGGCTGGAGGAGACCATCATGGTATGAGGCTTCCTGACAAAGACCACGGAGAAGATGGATTCAGGATGTAACTTATGGTTTGAGCATGGTGGCTGCAGAGGCGGGGCATATATATATAATTCCAAAAGATTATTAAAGTGGCAAAGTTCTGCTCAGGACAAGATATTTTATGATGATGAG
The DNA here is from genome assembly GCA_020796225.1 of Arion vulgaris. NCBI lineage: Eukaryota > Metazoa > Mollusca > Gastropoda > Stylommatophora > Arionidae > Arion > Arion vulgaris. The sequence continues at coordinate 36,224,270 of CM036755.1, forward strand.
CATCGCAATCGTCACATGTCTCCACAACCATCAGTTAGATGCACACTAAAATATAAAAAAAGTTGAACAGCACCGATCTAAAGGCGAAGTGTTTACTCCAATGCACCGGGTTTCCCCAAATGGCTCTGCCCCTCTCTGCATACATACAGAGAGTGTTGCACAAACTTCGTAGCTCAGGCAACAATCCTAGGGGTCACATTAAAAATAAAATTGCACATGACTTGGTTCGGTTTCGAACCCACAACCTTCAAAACAACAGACAAATGTAATGTTTTAACCATGTCGCCATGAAGACATTCTCCCTCCCCCATATATATGAATTTTTGGTCCGGATTCGAACCCACCAACCTTCAAAACAACAGACAAATGTAATGTTTTAACCATGTCGCCATGAAGACATCCCCCCATATATATGAATTTTGGTCCGGATTCGAACCCACAACCTTCAAAACAAACAGGTAAACATATTAACCACTTCGCCGTAGAGACACCCTTGTATATGTGAATATTTGATTAGGATTCGAGCACACAACCTTCATAACAAACAGGTAAACATATTAACCACTTCGCCATACAGACACCCTTGTATATGTGAATTTTGGGTCCAGATTCGAACCCACAACCTTCAGAACAACATGCAAATATTTTAACTACTTAGCCATAGAGCATCTCACCCCCCTTCCCAATAAGAATTTTTGTTTTGATGCTGATTTTGTTTTCCAAATGACATTCAAGGGAGGGAGACAACGCAGAGCATTACATAGTTGTCTACCTTGAAATACTAACAAGAAAGTTACTGCCCCTTTCACACAAACATACAAACACACAAAATCAAGTGTTGCTATAATAAGGATTCAGCTATACTAACATAACACTCAGTGTTAACACAACATTAATTCTACATCTTCATTAACTCTTAGTGGACCAGGGTAAAAACCATGTTTTTACAAGCCAATTGTTTTTAGAATAAAAACGTCCTTTAGTGTGGCTCCTGGTAAAAAGGCGTCCAACCCAAAGTCACTTGGTGTGGCGTTTGGTCCACAAGGAGTTAAGATACAACCTATCCAAGAGTACGTCAATCAAGTAAATCTGACAGCCGAATGACTTAACACCTGCCCTGGGAAGCTCTATCTCTCTCTCTCCCACTCTCTACAAATGTGATGTTTTCTCAATATCTTTGCTGTACACCATCCTAGTAGGAGCTGCTTTAGCATGCTCCATTTGGAACCCATTTCGAAAGTTTGAGTTCTGCTGTTTTCTGTGATCGTGTTGACTGACTCGTTGGATATCATTCTCAGTTCTTGTTACTTTCATTCTTGTTGGATGACGGTCATCGTCACCGTTGAGTAACACCATTCCTCCGCCACCAATGCTGGATACATATCCCTCAGACTTACTGATGGGAATTTGTGTGATGGCTTGACTTCGAGAGAACCTACCACCGCTGTTGTTCTCGGGTTCGTATCTTTCATTGATGTTATCGTAATCTGAAGATGGAGAGCCTGGTGATCTATAGCCATCAATGTCCCGAACCATCTGTCGGTCACTCACAGCGACAGTTGCTGGTGATAAAACACGTTCTTGAGTAGTTGAATATTGTGGTGATAGCTCATAAGATAAGGATGGTTTGGATGTGTCAATTTGTCTTGCGGACTGATGCTGAGGTCTGCGTCCGTGTTGAACCGGTTGATCAGAATAATCATATTCGTATGACCGTGACCCTTTCATGTTATTTGTGTTACGATGGTAGTCGTGTTTCGTGGGCGTGTTCGGGCTACTGTGGTAGGAAGGTGTGTAAACAGTCTTTGGTGGATTCTGTGTTACGGAGCCAGGTCGTGGTGAGCGCTGATAGACAACTCTCGGGGTGTGCTCTACTGATGAAACAGGTGACTGCGACTGCATTTCTGATGAGGGTGGGGGTGGCGGTGTCGTCGTTGTGGCTCGATAGTTGGAGGAAGTTGATAGTCTGGGCAATTCAACTGTTGGCGCGGGGTGGGGGTTCTTATAATGAGATGATGGAAGGGACAAGTTGGTTGGTGTGGTAGGTGTGGCCACTTCCATACCCACATCATCCAAATCTATCGGCGTGGTAAAACCATGTCCAAGAGCAGGCATACTACCCATCTCGGAGTTTTCTCCGAAGGATGTGCGGGAGCTGGGAGCAGAATTTTTGGCACTGTAATCTGTCAAAGACATTCGAGAGTTTGTAGCTGTGTCATACTGCGAGGATTTTTCATCTAGAGAGTATTGAGAGATACGAGAGTGCAAAGACCTGATGTCTCCTCCTCTACTCCGTGACATCTCTGGCGTGCTCAGAAGATTTGCTCCACCGGTCAAACTACCCCCAGATTTTTTTCTTCTCAAGTACGCAGCTTTGCCGCTCGGTCGCTGTACATTCTTCCGAAAATGTTCATCCATTGTTTCATCCCCCCTTCGACCAATCAGCTGTTCAACGCTGGGCTGAATTTCTAAACCAAATGGAAGAGTAGGTTGTTCGTTGATTTTGGCTTTTGGTGGCAGAGTCATACGAGCTTTTTTCAGTTCCTCCATGCAGACTTGAAGCTGTTCAATGACTGTATCACTATCATAGACAAAGTCTTTCTCCAGGCTGCTCTGGAAGTATGTCAGCAGCTCATCCATCTGCATCTTCATGATATAACCTGCCAGAAATAATGTAGATACCTATGTTTAGATTATCAATAGTCACTGAGGATATGTGTGTATGCGTGCTAGTGTATGTGTGTGCTAGTGTATGTGTGTGCTAGTGTATGTGTGTGTGTCAGTGCATTTGTGTGTACATCTGCGTGTGCATGGGTGTGTGTGCTAGTGTGTGTTTGTGCATGGGTGGGTGACCTGACTTATTTATGTAGATGTGAGGGTAAGTCATATGAATTATTTATGTGAATGTGTGGGTAAGTCTTCTATGTGTAAGTATGTGGGATAACTGTAAATGTGTGGGTTAACTGTGTAAAGGTGTGGGTTAACTGTGTAAATGTGTGGTTTAACTGTGTAAGTTAACGGTGTAAATGTGTAGGTTAACTGTGTAAAATAATAAGTTTAACTCACGTCTGTGCATCTTGATGATACAGTACGCCATGGCAACAAGAGTCTGATCTCCATCAAGCATGTGGATGTCCCACAGTCTCAGAGTCAGGTTGAACGGAGTCTGTGGAGGTCACTAAGAGTTCAACAACTTCTAATACATTTTTTAGACAGTACTCATTAAATAGCAGGTTCCCCAGTAAAACCACCATACACCTCTAGATAGTGTCCATTAACAAGCTTTCCCAGTAAAACCACCATACACCTCTAGATAGTGTCCATTAACAAGCTTCCCCAGCAAAACCACCATACACCTCTAGGTAGTGCCCATTAACAAGCATCCCCAGTAAAACCACTATAAACCTCTAGACAGCTCTCAATAAACAGCAGATTTCCCCAGTAAAACCACCATAAAACTATAGACAGTACTCATTAACCATCAGCTTTCCCAGTAAAACCACCATTCAACTCTAAACAGTACTCATTAACTAACAGGGTTACCCAGTAAAACCACCATACACCTCTAGATAGTGCTCATTAACAAGCTTCCCCAGTAAAACAATAACAGATTCAGGTCTTCAGAATACAAGACAACAGATTAACCACTTCGTCACCAGACCCTATAGGACATTTTCTTTGGGATCTCGGTGGCATAGAGGTTAGGTGCTCGCCTCTCATTCCAAAGATCCTCGGTTCACTCCCTCATGGAGCCATCAGGTTATTTTGCCAGAGATCCCTGATCTCAGTGTAGGTGAGATCAAGTTCCTAGTCCTATTGGAGACGAACGATAAATTGCAAGAACCGTGTTCAAGTTGAGCATGTAAAAAAAACCTTTGCAGCTAAAAATCTAGAAGAGCAGAGTTGAAAGCTGCTGTCATGGCAAAATGCATTAGAAAGATGATAAAATAAAATTTCTATAAAATATTGTCACCATCTTCTACATTACATCGGGGACCCTCGCTGATGCTACATGATTGTGCATTGCAGCTGAGATCTGCCTGTGTAAGAAAGAGATCGGAGCACACATGGTTAACTCACCAAAGTGCAAATGATGATGGTCCTATCAATCAATCAATCAGCTTTCTTTACCGTGTTATGAGTTATTTAATTATTAATAATGATCTTTTTCTTATTCTTCTTCACTCTTCGCCCCTAGGGAGGTATAGGTCCGCATCCAAGGCCTTCTTTACTCTTCGCTCCTAGGGAGGTATAGGTCCACATCCAAGGCCTTCTTTACTCTTCGCCCCTAGGGAGGTATAGGTCCACATCCAAGGCCTTCTTTACTCTTCGCCCCTAGGGTGTCATAGGTCCACATCCAAGGCCTTCTTTACTCTTCGCCCCTAGGGAAGTATAGGTCCACATCCAAGGCCTTCTTTACTCTTCGCCCCTAGGGAGGTATAGGTCCGCATCCAAGGCCTTCTTCACTCTTCGCCCCTAGGGTGGTATAGGTCCACATCCAAGGCCTTCTTTACTCTCCGCCCCTAGGGAAGTATAGGTCCGCATCCAAGGCCTTCTTTACTCTTCGCCCCTAGGGAGGTATAGGTCCACATCCAAGGCCTTCTTTACTCTTCGCCCCTAGGGAGGTATAGGTCCACATCCAAGGCCTTCTTTACTCTTCGCCCTAGGAGGTATAGGTCCACATCCAAGGCCTTCTTTACTCTTCGCCCCTAGGGAGGTATAGGTCCACATCCAAGGCCTTCTTTACTCTCCGCCCCTAGGGAAGTATAGGTCCACATCCAAGGCCTTCTTTACTCTTCGCCCCTAGGGAGGTATAGGTCCACATCCAAGGCCTTCTTTACTCTTTGCCCCTAGGAAGGCATAGATCCACATCCAAGGCCTTATTCACCCTTCGCCCTAGGGTGACATAGTTCCGCAACCAAGGCTTTCTAAGCCCTGGTATCCAAGGCTATTTTTTACAGATCTCTCCACTCTCCCCATTTTCTTGCATTCCGTCTCCAACTCCCATCTCCAGGTAATAATTATCTACTATACACAAACTGTCTATCTATTCTCTAATCATGTTTTGCCTTTAAGCGTCAGGTCGAAAAAGGAAACACCTGGAGCGAGCCTCTCTATGCACCTTGTCTTTTCTTTCTCTTCTCCAATCCTGATTTGCCTGACAGCTTCAAGGGTAAGAAGATTTCTAGCACGGGCTTTTGTGTGTGCTTCATAAATAGTAAAATTACTATTTATTTAAAGTCTTTCGTCATCGCTGTTATCTCTGAAGCCACCTTTTGCGTGGTCGGTCTTTTCCTTTGTATCCACTGTATCGGAGTAACATTGCTCTCTGTGGTGCACTGTCTGTTGGTAATCTGCTTATGTGGTTGAACCATTTAATTTGTTGCTTCTTGATGAAGTTCAGTACTGATGTTGTACCCATTCTTTTCCTGATATCTTCATTTCTTCCTCTTCTTCTTCTGCGTTCTCACTAGATTGGGATTTTGGATTCTCTAATAAAGGCAGCCATCTGTCTCAGATTATCAGCCACGCCATACAGTTTGTCTTGAATGCTAGCGTAAGTGGGCCACCTCTTTCTTCTCAAGTCTGCATACTGGGGGCAGTTCTGTAGGATATAATTCCTATGATTTCTGCTTCCCCGTTTGTGCTGACCTCTTTCCGCAGTAAATTTTGGCCACCCTCATGATGGTAGGTCTGAAATTCTTACTGCGTGGCTAAATCTCCGAGGCAGATTGGCAACAGTAGAATCCGTTATCCCATTCCTCATTGTGAAGGGTCGTTGTACCATGTTATGCGCCTTACGGCCTGGTGCATACGTATCCTGCAATCATTTGTTTCGGGTTAGCATTCCCTAGTGGACACATGCGTCCGATTTGAAGCAAACCTCCTTAATCGCCTCTTATGACATGCGTGGCAGGTATCAGTGGTTCTATTCAGTGGTTTACACCTCAAATTTGGGCCCCGGTAACCACTCGGCAGGTCTTCATTTCTAAACCGACCTCTTCTTGTTACTCCCAGCATTCTTCATAGACACTTCCTCTCTGTTGTGACTAGTTTTCTTCTGAATATACAAACTTATGAATGGTAAGAGAGACAGAGACAGGTAGATGTGACATACTCAACTTACCGGTCAAGAAACATTGTAGGAACCACTTGATAGTATATAATGATGGGTAGATATCATTCTTCTCCTGTTAGAAATCAGAGAAATAAAAATGGTCTGATGATACAACCAAGCAAATCAACATGATATATGTAAATCTACAACAACTTCTTCTTTTTCTTCATCACCTTTCAACTCCCAACGGAGTACAGGTCTTCAATAAACTTCTTCCAGCTTTTCCTCTCTCCTGCCATCCCTTCCAATCTTATAGATGTGCTTTCTATGTGTGTTGACGATGTTGGCCAGCCCCACTAACAATAGTGGTACTATTCTTTGCTACCCTTGTGGACCACACGGGTGAGAGATACCACTAAAAAATTAAAGCAAATCTTATAAGAATGATTTTCTGGTCAACACTATGCTACCAGTGTTAAACATGGCCAATAACAGCAGTTAATGAACAGAAAATCATAACGACAGAGATGAGGTGTTTTAGAGGAGCTGCAGGTGTGACAGTAAGTCTGGCAACACTATGTTACCAGTGTCAAACATGGTCAATAACAGCAACTAATGAGCGGAAAATCATAACAGAGATGAGGTGTCTTAGAGAAGCTGCAGGTGTGACAGTAAGTCTGGCAACACTATGTTACCAGTGTCAAACATGGCTAATAACAGCAGCTAATAAACAGAAAATCATAACAACAGAGATGATGTGTCTAAGAAGAGCTGCAGGTGTGACAAAAGAGACAAAATTAGAAATGAAGAAATCAGAAATGTGAAACCACTCATGCAATCCATAAAAGAACAACGGATTAAATGGTTTGGACATCTGACAAGAATGCCCTAGTATAGTCTACCACAGAGAGCCACACATAAAAAGTATAACAAGTACAGAGCAAGAGGAAGACCATGCAAAAGATGGAGTGACAGCATCAAGAACAGCCTTAATAAAATGAATAAAAGCTAACAAAGTGCCTTAGAGCGTGCCCACACAAGATCACAACATTCACCCCCTCCCAACACTTCTACAAAGAAGTAAATGGTGAAAGAGAAGAAGAAGTGACTGACAGAACAAGACTAAGCTCTTAAATTACATACCAAGTGTTTCCGGACTTTTGGTAGAAACTTGCGTAGGACATTGTCATGGTGATCCTGAAACCTCATCAGTTTTGGGAAGCCATGCATGAAGAAACCTGGCAAGTTGTAACAGGAAATAACATTTGAGAAGTGTTGTCATGACAACATAAATACTGTTAGAATATTGTATAGTTAACTCTTCTTCTTCACCATTCAACTTCCAATGGAGCACAGGTCTTCAGCAAACTTCTTCCAGCCCTTACTCTCTCATGCCATCCCTTCTAATTCTTTCGTCTTGTCTAACCTTTTAATTGTCTCTAGCTCTCTTCGGGTATTTCTAGGTGAGAGGTCCCTACTCCTTTTTCCCTATGGGTTCCAAAACAATACCAGTCTTGCAATGCTTCCGGTTGATCTTCTCAATGTGTGTCCTATCCATCGCCAGCGTCTCTTCCTTAGCATTTTTTCCACTAATATCTGCTTAGTTTTTTCTCTGAGTTCATCGCTCATAATCTTACCATACATAGTTAGCTTTATCTTGTCCTAACTTCTGTTAGAATATTATTATTGATACAATGGGATACCAGCAAACTGTGACTTACTAGGAAATGAAAAGGCTGACAAACTCGCAAGGGCTGGAGAGAGCCTAACACAACCACACCCAACACAAAACTTTACAGAAACTCTCCTGAAACAGTCCAGAAAAATGATGTGGAGAAAAAACAAATGATGGAGAATGATACAATCCAGAGCATGACGGTATAAATGCACTAAACAGAAAAGCGAAGACCACAGTCTTTAGACTTAGAATGGGACACTGTGGCCTCAGAGAGCACACCTCCATAGAATGGGTCTCAGGGACTTGACTGCCTGCACATGTGGAGCACCAAATCAGTCCCCAGATCACATCCTGCAAGACTGCCCCAGCCTGAGCATTGTGAGAATGAAAACCTGGCCAACAGAAACAACCCTACCGCCCTGTTTATGACCCATACCGGAATAGATGCATAGCAGAAGTTGATCGCAAAAGAAGAAGAGTAGCCCTAAAAGAACTGCACAACAGGTATACGAGTAGGCTCATCAATCAACATCGAACTGGTACGATCAGTCGCTGGATGCTGTTGGAGATATTGCGAAGGAGATCAGAGCACCTGTGGACATGTCCGGAGTGCAATGAAGATATTCCATACTGAAACTGAATCAACTGGAACATATATATAGAAGAATATATAACAATTAACTATATAAACACCACCTACCATGCATCATGTGTTTGGGACTGACAAACAACTGAGACAATCCCCAGAATGCATCCTGTGGACAGACAAGGTTGACATGATAATGACAAAAATCTATAAAATTTTTTTCCCCTGATCCAGAAGCGCTTTCAGCTCTTCAGTTCGGTGCCATGGACATCATAACCCTTTGGTTCGGTGCCACAAACACCGTAAATCTAGAGAACCTGTGGCTTTTCTGCCAGCCCGCAGAATTGACCCGCACTCACAGGGGCTTGTCACCGTCGTTCAACACACTACGAACACACTGGGCAGGTGGGCTAACATTTTATATAAAAGTTACCAAACAAATGTGTTTCAGTTTCTTTGGAATTTCAACTAATAGCTTCTTTTTTCTCTTGAAATTTCTAAAAAGTATCAATTTCTATCAAGTATTATAACTGAAATTGCTATAAATTTTTAGGTAACAGTTCTTATTTAGAATATTTCTAGCCAATAGCATCTTTGCTGGAATTTGTATAGTAAATCTTCAGCCAATAGCATCTTTGCTGGAATTTGTATAGTAAATCTTCAGCCAATAGCATCTTTGCTGGAATTTGTGTAGTAAATCTTCAGCCAATAGCATCTTTGCTGGAATTTGTGTAGTAAATCTTCAGCCAATAGTATCTTTGCTGGAATTTGTATAGTAAATCTTCAGCCAATAGCATCTTTGCTGGAATTTGTGTAGTAAATCTTCAGCCAATAGTATCTTTGCTGGAATTTGTATAGTAAATCTTCAGCCAATAGCATCTTTGCTGGAATTTGTGTAGTAAATCTTCAGCCAATAGCATCTTTGCTGGAATTTGTGTAGTAAATCTTCAGCCAATAGTATCTTTGCTGGAATTCTATCTATTCTCTAATCATGTTTTGCCTTTCAGCGACAGGTTGAAAAAGGAGACGAGCCTTCCTATGCAACTTGTATTTCTCTCCTCCAGTCCTGATTTGTCTCACAGCTTCAGAATAAGAAGAGATTTCTAGAGCAGGGCCTTTGGGTGAGATTCATAAACAGTGTTTTTTTGTCATCTCTGTTATCTCTGAGGTCCACCTTTTGCATGGCCAGCCTTTGGCTTTGTATCCACTGTATTGGAGTAACATTCTTCTTTGGGGTGCACTGTCTGTTGGTAGTCTGCTTATGTGGCCGAACCATTTAATTTGTTGTTTCTTTATGAAGTTCAATACTGATGTCGTACCCACTTCTTTCCTGATGTTTTCATTTCGAAACCTCTTGTGTATTTATGTTCGCTCCTAGTCTCCAGGTGTTCCTGGGTCTTCCCCTACCTCTATTGCCCTGGGGGTTCCATCGGACAGCCTGTCTTGTGATGCTGCTAGGGTTTCCTCAGTGTGTGTCCTATCCATCGCCACCTTCTGCTCTTTATCTCTTGTTCCGCCTATCGTTGTCCTTCCTGTTATATCTCAGAGTTCCATGTTTGTAGTCCTGTCATATCATCGCAGATGGAGTATCCTGCGCAGGCATCTATTGATGAATGTCTGCAACTTTTGGTGTTCCGTTAGTTGTTCTCCATGTCTCCACTCCATATAGAAGGACAGCCTTGACATTTGAGTTAAATATCATTATCTTAGTTTTATTCCTGATCATTCTTGAACTCCATATGTTCTTCAGAATGGCAAAGGCTGATCTTGCCTTTTGTATTCTAAACCTAACATCTTCATCTGAGCCACCTTGAATGTTGATAACACTTCCCAGATATGTCAATGTGTCAACCTCCTTTAATAGTGATCCTCTCAGTATGACCGGGTCCCTTGCAGAACATCAAAGCTACCTGACAAACTGTCTCTAGCAAGTTCTCCAGTCTCCTCCAGAGTTATGTTCAAGGTTTCTTTCATGTCCTGCTGTCACCTTCATCTTGGTCATCCCCTGTCTCATACTCCAGGAATCATGATTTCCATTACTGTTCTCTCCAAACCACTGCAACGTTCAACGTTTTCAAAATATTTCATCTTTCAGAACATGATGCTATTTATGAGTCAATGCTCCTCAAAATGCAGGTCTTGTATGATGTTCTTGTTCTTTCTCTTGTCTGTTCAGGATCTTCTAAGAAATTTTCTGTAACACCTTGTTTCAAAAGCTTCAATTTTCTTCTTTAATGTTTGTAATAATGATGCCTACAAAAAGTTACCAACATCACCAGAAAAAACAGTCACCAACATCAGCATAAGAAAGAAAATTGGCACAGAACATTGCTTGAATTAATTTGAGAAACAAAGAATGAAGTGGTTTGGCCATTAATAAGAATGCATCCAAACTCCACAGTATACAGAGTCTTCTACAATAGAACATCAGGAAAGAAGGCGAGAGGAAAACCATGAAAAGATGGCATAGCAGAATCCTGTCAAAAAGCAAAAATAACAATCACCCAAGCCACTAAAACAGTGCAAGACAAACAGAAAACTGTGACACTGGGCAAAACCCGGTAGTGATGTGACGACAAAAAATGAACAATATTTGTATTATGATCCATAATTCTCTCTCTCTCGCGTGATCACTGTCCAGACCGATGTACCAGATCTTAAATTTTACGTCACATCTTCAGCACCATTTGGAGCTCTGGTGCTTATCCTTCGGCGATGTATCCGGTTTCAGCCAGCGTTTACTCGGTTCGCTCTCTGCTCTGTAGCCATCTAGTGTTTTTTACGGTGTGGGGTAGCTAGCCCCAGTCCAACCTCCCTAGTCGCCTCTTACAACATGCGTGGCAGGGAACAGTGGTACTATTCTTTACACCCCAATTTGGGCCCCAGTAACCACTCTGGCGTGATTCATGATTCACATCCATATGTTACCACAGGAATATATATATACTGACCTCTTCATTGAGATACATGAGGAGTAGAGCAGCCACCTCGCTCATGCCCTGACAGTAGCCGATCTCGGTGTTATATACAGAGTAAGCAGCTAACACATGGAATAGGGCTTGTTGTCTGAAATAGTAAACATATTAAGCAAATGTTACTGAAAGTAAACAAACATTACAATTACCTGCCCCCTCCAGGAGGCCATTACCTTGTAGAGATGGGGGTTTCCAAACCTCAATGACCTGGAGAGCTATGCTGCAGGGTTACCCGAGCCAGAAAGGTCAATGGAGAGAGGTCAGACTAAATGTGGCCCCCTGGTCCTCCAGATTGGGGGTTGTGCGATGGGCTAACTGCCCATCCCCTTAAAAAAGAATGTAGTTACAGAAACTGTAAACAAATTGTTCAATTTGTCAATGGATGTCTTCGGTGGATTCTCAGACTGAGATAGTATGACAGAGTTACAAACACAGACCTGTGGATTCTCAGACTGAGATAGTATAACAGAGTTACAAACACAGACCTGTGGATTCTCAGACTGAGATAGTATGACAGAGTTACAAACACAGACCTGTGGATTCTCAGACTGAGATAGTATAACAGAGTTACAAACACAGACCTGTGGATTCTCAGACTGAGATAGTATGACAGAGTTACAAACACAGACCTGTGGATTCTCAGACTGAGATAGTATAACAGAGTTACAAACACAGACCTGTGGATTCTCAGACTGAGATAGTATGACAGAGTTACAAACACAGACCTGTGGATTCTCAGACTGAGATAGTATAACAGAGTTACAAACACAGACCTGTGGATTCTCAGACTGAGATAATATGACAGAGTTACAAACACAGACCTGTGGATTCTCAGACTGAGATAGTATGACAGAGTTACAAACACAGACCTGTGGATAAGAACAGGACAGGAATCTATGATGAGCCAGGTTAAGAGGACAAATGAGGATGGGTCTGCATACCCTACGAAAGATACAGTCGAGTGTCACTAGCACTTGAGTGGAGCACACACGGAAAATAGAAAAGAGGATGTCCTAAACAGACCTGGAGACGAAGTCTTCTTGAGGAACTAAAGGGTGCTCGACTATCCCTGGAGACCATAAAGAACACGGCAAGATATCGGGCAAAGTGGCGAACAACTGTAGAGGCCCCATGCTCCACGAGGAGCGGAAAGCATTAAGTTAAATCACAATTACCTGAGACTAAAAGACAAACTGTAGACACTTTCTTCCTTTTTTTTTCTTGTCTCTAATCCTGTTTTGCCTCACAGCATCAGGATAAGAAGAGATTTCTAGAACAGGTTTTTCTGTGGGCTTCATAAACAGTGTTTTTCATCGCCTCTGTTATCTCTGAGATACACCTTTTGCGTGGATGGCCTTTTGCTTTGTACCCACTGTATCGAAGTAACATTGATCTTTGAGTCGCATTGTCTGTTGGTAATCTACTTATATGGCAGAATCATTTCATTTGTTGTTTCTTGCTGAAATTCAGTACTGATATTGTACGGTGTGCAAAAACCTACAAATCTGGTCAGAGCGGATCAGATCGGGAGGAAACCGAGGGAGGCTGCGGTGATACATAATGAATTGGTATTTAAGGACAAAGACATGTATGTACTGTACATACTGATGTTGTACACACTTTTTTTTCTGAAGTCGTCATTTCTAAACCAGTCTCTTCTTGATACTCCCAGAATTCTGCATAGACACATCATCTACGCAGAATGCTTGGAGTATCAAGACACTGTAGACACTAACTTTACAATTATCTGAGACTAAAAGACCTGTACTAGTTGTACAAGTAGACCTGGATGCATGTGGGGCAGAGTGAGGAGTGTGTTTAATCAGCAAGTCACAGGAACCATCAGTATGCATACTCTTCGATGTCTGTTGGGGAGACTGAGCACCTATGGGTCTGCCCCGAGTGCAGTGACATCAGTTCAGTAACCAATAACCAATAAAGACAAACCCCCATGAGGCCATTACCTTGTAGTGGTGGGGGCTTGTGCCTCAATGATCCAGAAAGCTATGCCGGCAGGAACGTTCTGTTCCTGGAAGGGTTACCCATGCCGGACAGGTCCAAGGTGAGAGGTCAGACTAAATGTGGCCTCCTGGTCCTCCAGGTTGGGGGTTGGGCGCAGTGCTAACAACTCTGCCCCATAAAAAGAAAAATGTTACAGAAACTTCAATAGGAAAAAATGCTCTCGATGTCCAGCGGTCTTGAGACAGAGTACCACTGTCAGCATGAACAGTATGGGTGAAAGCCGCAAGGAAGCCCATGCTGGGAATTCAAGTCTGCTGGATGTCAAAACTAAACTAAGAATAGGATTCTGGAACGTCAGAACAATGTTCGAGACCACAAAGACATCACAGGTGGTAAAAGAGATGCAACACTATAAATTACACATTCTAGGGGTCAGCGAAAGTAGATGGACAGGCTTCGGACAGGCGACAACTAGAACAGGGGAAACCATCTTATACTCAGGAAGAGACGACTGGAATCATTCAGCAGGAGTTGCACTAATAATAAGGAAAGGATTGAATAAACATCTCTTAGAGTGGCACCCGATTAATGAAAGATTGTTGAAAGCCCGATTTAATGGGAAACAAGGAAAGCTAACTATCATTCAATGCTATGCACCCACTAACGAAGCCGAAGAAGAGGACAAAAACACATTTTATAGAAGGTTACAGGAAATAGTGGACAAGGTTCCAGCTCAGGACGTTTTGTGCATAATGGGAGACCTAAACGCAAAAGTTGGAAACAATAACAGACACAGAGAAGCAATAATGGGGAAAGAGGGATGTGGCACTGCAAATGAAAATGGAGAAATGTTGAGTAATTTTTGTCTAGAAAACAGACTGATCATAGGAGGCACATTGTTTCCACACAGGACCATACACAAGCACACATGGATATCCCCAAATGGAAGAGATGAAAACCAGATAGACCACTTTATGATCAACAGCAAATGGCGAAAGACATTACTTGATGTAAAGGTGAAAAGAGGAGCTGACGTGGGCAGCGACCACCACCTGTCGTTGCCATGATCAGGCTCAAACTCAAGAAAACAAAATCACGTCTGAGTAAGGCCAGAACCGCTTTTGCCAGAATGAAACCAGTATGGAAGTCCAAAATCTACAATAGGACCACAAAGCTTAAACTCTATAAAAGCATTGTTTTGCCAGTTTTGCTCTACGGATCGGAGTGTTGGAGGATGACCAAAGGAGATACTAGCAGGCTGTCAGTTTTCCACCACTCTTGTCTTCGCAGAATCTTGGGAATCTTTTGGCCAGTAAAAATATCCAATAACCAACTACTCCAAGACACAAGACAAGAGGCAATGAATGACATACTCAAAAGAGAAGATGGAAATGGCTCGGACATGTTATGAGAATGAGACAAGAAATGCCTGCAAGGATAGCCCTCACTTGGACACCAGAGGGAAAGAGAAAGAAAGGCAGACCACGGACAACATGGAGGCGCATGATGGAAGAGGAACTGGACACCGCATCTCTGACGTGGGGCTCTGCGCTGAAGGTTGCACGGACAGGAGAGCATGGAAAGTCCTTTCTGAAGCCCCATGTGTCACTAGGCATGACGGGATTATGTAAGTAAGTAATAAAAGACAAACTGTATGAGTAAACAATTACGTAACATGTCATATCATCAGAAATTGAATTTATTTTGCTTAATTTCATAAGAAAACAAAAACTTACTTGACACCGTATCGTTCTCTGAACATGATATGATTTCTGTATGTTCGATTCACATCCAGATCAATCTGACGTATGGATGTTGACTTTGTACGTGCTCTGTTGCGCATTTTCTGGAGAGGGAAAGAATGTTTTTATTGATTGAACAAGAGTTGAGATCTTTGTGTTGTCTATGTGTTTTAATGATAAACATGTCCTAATATAGCCAAAATGACAATCTATAGTTGATAAAAGATGCTCTTCCACACATGAAGTCTTATCTGACTGTGTACTACAGAGTAGATTAAAAATGATAAAGTCGGCAAACAACACAGAGACTGACCTGATAAATTCCCTCTTGTTCTGACTTAATTTTGGGAAGACCTAGTAGCTTGGACCAGACTTCTCCCCTCAAACAATCTGGTATGCCCTTATACACACGCCTTGACAGCTGACAGGATAAATAAGATTAATCAGTTACCTTTAGTCATATCATTACTTCAGCATACAGACATTTTCTTCCAGTGTAAATAAGAGATCGGAGCACACATGGTTACTCATCAAAGTGCAATGATGATGGTCCAATCATCAATCAATCAATCATTACTTTCCCAATACAGAGATTAATCATATCAATGCGAATCCCACTCGCTGACCAGTTTGAGAGAGATGAGTGTCGATATTGGTGCAGCCCAAAAAGAACGACATACCAAATTTGCAAAAAGATTGATTAATCAACATTGAACTGACGTGTTGGGTCGCTGGATGCTGCTGGATTTGTTGATGCAGAGATCAGAGCACCAATGCACGTGTCCGGAGAGCTATGATGATAATCCTCAAATAACTGATAACAGTCGTATCATTACTTCGCAATACAGACATTAGTCATATTATTACTTCACAATACAGACATTAGTCATATCATTACTTCACAATACAGATATTAGTCATATCATTACTTCACAATACAGACATTAGTCATATCATTACTTCACAATACAGACATTAGTCATATCATTACTTCACAATACAGACATTAGTCATATCATTACTTCACAATACAGATATTAGTCATATCATTACTTCACAATACAGACATTAGTCATATCATTACTTCACAATACAGACATTAGTCATATCATTACTTCACAATACCGATATTAGTCATATCATTTCTTCACAATACAGACATTAGTCATATCATTACTTCACAATACGGACATTAGTCATATCATTACTTCACAATACAGACATTAGTTGTATCATTACTTCACAATACAGACATTAGTCATATCCTTACTTCACAATACAGACAGTCATATCATTACTTCCCAATACAGACATTAGTCATACCATTACTTCACAATACAGACATTGGTCATATCATTACTGCACAATACAGACATATCATTACTTCACAATACAGACATTAGCCAGATTTCAAAGACACACAAGACTATAAAAGTAGTAGAAAGTTCTCAATGTAGAGACACTCAAGACAGAACTAAGAAACAACAAGAATTTTTGTTACAAGGCAAGTTTCTCATTGTCTAGAAATTGAGACAGACACCCCCTCCCATAATGAGTAATAATCTGCCTCTGATGTCACCCACTGACTGTCTAGTACCTTTTCTCCTGGGTAATATCTGTCCCAGGCTTTGATCATCTTCAGCCATTTTGTTGTTCTCTCCCTCTCCACAAGTTTGGCCTGTGATGAGAAACAGATAACATTAGTTGAGACAATGAACAATACTAGCAGACTACAGATAACATTAGATGAGACAACTAATAATAATAGCAGAGGATGGTCAACATTAGTTGATACAACCTTAGCAGAGAACAGATAACATTAGTTGATACAACCTTAGCAGAGAACAGATAACATTAGTTGATACTAACTTAGCAGAGAACAGATAACATTAGTTGATACAAACTTAGCAGAGGATAGATAACATTAGTTGATACTAGTTGGTGGGTTCTCTGTGGTGTAGAGGTTAGGTGCTCACTTTTCATTTCAAAGGTACTCAGTTCGCTCCCTCGTGTAGCCATCAGGATATTTTCCAAGACCCTGATCTCAGTGTAGGTAAGATTGAGTTCCTAGTCCTATCAGAGATGGATGATAAAATGCAGGTCCTGTGTTCACGTTGAGCACGAGAAAGAGCTCTCTGCAGTTTAAAATTGAGCCAGGCAGGCTGGAAAGCCACTGCCATGGCATTATTTATTAGAAAGATTTTTAATTAATTTCCTACAAAATATTTTTACCATCTTCAAAATTACATTGGGGAACCTCGCTGATGCTACAGTTTGTGCACTGTGGCTGAGATCTTCTGGTGTAAGAAAGAGATTGGAGCACACATGGTTACTCAACGAAGTGCAATGATGATAGTCCTATCAATCAATCAGTTGATACTAGTGACAACTGTTTTAAGAAAGAGAAGATGGGGATATATTGGGCATACTCTGAGAAGAAATGATCAAAGAATCACAAAGCAGGGATTGAAATGGGAGGCAACGGGTTCAAGATACAAAAAGCGCCCTAAGGAACCCAGAAACAAACTTTTTCGACCGCGTGTTGCCTAGGCCCTCAAGGGGAACAAAGAATAGTTACACTGCTACCTACAAGACATGTTGTAAGAGGCCACTGAGGTAGGGGCTTAGGAAGTTACCTAGTAAATAAAAGGATAGCAGAAATTGGATGTGCTGGTCTACTTGTAGGCGCAAAACTGGCACAACATACAATTGCTCTTAGGTTTGGATCACAAATAAATCACAAAGAGTGGTTAACAAGTGGTCAATATGGAGAGTTTGAAGAAGATGAAAAGAACTTTATTTGGAGAGGTGAGAACCTCTGAAGCCGGAGAAGGCCCGCCTGTATGGCGGTGGGCACTGATAAAAATAGAAAGCAGGCCTTCACGCAAAAATCAGTCAGAAGCACCATACCAGGCGCCCTGACTACATCTAAATTCACAGCAGGCAAACGCAAGAAGAGAGGTGAGAAATATCTGAATGAATTCTATAGGAGATTGAGCAAATTGCGCAGGATAGAGTGGCATTGAGAAATTGCTTGCAGGTCTTATGTAACATTTTACGGAATGAGAGAAATATAATAACAGTGATATTAATGTAAATCTAACCTTTTCTTCTGCAGCATCCACATTCTTGGGAAGTGCCTTATCACTGTTAGAGTGAGAGAAAAAATACTACATTGTCAAGACATCAGTTGTAACAAGGGCTGATATCAATTTCCAAATATATATAAATCATCAATTAATCAATTCATTTTAATCATTCATTAATCATTTCAATGCAATTGTATTTGTCAATTGTACATTTTAATGATTATACTTGTAAGCTCACTACCAATGACATTGCGAAAGCGAGTACTCCAGTGCTATATTGAACCAATACTTATGTATGGCAGCGAATCATGGACAATGAACAAACAATCAATATGATCATTGTTGGAAGCCACAGAGATGTGGTTTTACAGAAGAATGCTGAAAACTCGATGGACAGCAAAGAAAACAAATGCAGAGGTTTTAAATCAGGCCTGCACACAAAGAAACCTTATCAAAAGAATAAGAATCCGACAATCAATGTTCTTCAGGCATATAATGCGAAGAGAAGGTTTAGAACATTTGGTGACTACAGCTAAAATTCAGGAAAGGAGAGATTGTAGAAGACAGAGGGAGAAGATGTTGGATGGCCTGACATCATGTTTCAACAAAAAATCAACTTCCGAACTGATTAACTGCACCAAGGAGAGAGAGTTGTGGAGAGACATGATCGCCTACACGGCACTTGATTGATTGATACTTGTAAGTTGGGTAGTCTGTCCCTCAGAGTCTGTCATAAGAATAAGAGGTGATGAAGACAAGAAAAGAAGAAGAAGAAAAGACAAAGACATAACAGAAAGAAGACAAGAACAAGTCAAGAAATAAAAAGTCAAGAAAAAAGGTAAAAAAAAATTAGACATGAAGAAGATAAGAACCAGAATAAGAAAAGAAAATTGATTTTGATGTGTACATCTGTCCGTACTCCGGCAACATAAGACTGACTACCTCAGACAAGAAATCGAAAATTCCTGTTTAATGGGGGTTGGTTTTTTTAAGTGTTTGATAGAACAGTGTGAGATTTTCTGCAATTTTACACAGTTCCATGAATCCTTGGTTATTTATTGATGAAAAATGTTAATAATACTGATATTCCTGAGCTTTAAACTTAACTTGTAACATAATAAAACTTGGATTTAGTATGCTGTGTTGCTTTTAAAAGTAAATAGTCTTTATACAACAATACTGGAATGTAAGGATCATGTGTTGGTTGTTGTATTATGTCCCTCGCCTGAGTGGTTACTGGGGCCCAAATTTGGAGTGTAAAGAATAGAACCACTGTTACCTGCCACGCATGTCGAAAGAGGCGACTAAGGAGGTGGCTGAAATTGGATGCACAAGTATCCGCTAGGAATGCTAACCCGAAACAAATGCTTGCAGAAAACGGGTGCACCAGGCATAAACATGGTGCAATGACCCACTCACAATGAGGAATGGGATGGCGGACTCTACGGTCGCCAATCTGCCTCAGAGATTTAGCCACGTAGTAAGAATGTCAGACCTAGCATCATGAGGGTGGCCAAAACTTACTGCGGAAATAGGTCAGCACAAACGGGTAAGCATAAATCATAGGAATTATATCCTACAGAACTGCCCCCAGTATGCAGACTTGAGAAGAAAGAGGTGCCCACTTACACCAGCGTCTAAGACAAACTGTATGGCGTGGTAACAATCTGAGGCAGACGGCTGCCTTTATTAGAGAATCCAAATCCCAATCTAGTGAGAACGCAGAAAAAGAAGTATTATGTCCTAGAATTTTTACCTGAGCCTGTATGTTATCGGAGACCATGACTGATACAAGCACAAATGACAGACAATCAGGGTCTGAAACTGTCAAACAGACTAACATATTGAGAGAAAGACAGAAAGAGATGGGAGATGTGTGTGAACTCACTGAATAAATCCAAATCTGTCTGTGACATGATAGACTTCAAACGCTGGATCCTCCCATGGATCTATCTGGGCTCCTTCCTCTCTACCCTGGAGATGGATGACAGGTGATATATCAGTAGTAGGTAAGTATGATACAAATCACATTACAAATGTAGGTAAGTATGATACAAATCACATTACAAATGTAGGTAAGCATGATACAAATCACATTACAAAAGTAGGTAAGTATGATACAAATCACATTACAAATGTAGGTAAGTATGATACAAATCACATTACAAATGTAGGTAAGCATGATACAGATCACATTACAAATGTAGGTAAGTATAATACAAATCACATTACAAATGTAGGTAAGTATAATACAAATCACATTACAAATGTAGGTAAGTATAATACAAATCACATTACAAATGTAGGTAAGTATGATACAAATCACATTACAAATGTAGGTAAGTATGATACAAATCACATTACAAATGTAGGTAAGCATGATACAAATCACATTACAAAAGTAGGTAAGCATGATACAAATCACATTACAAAAGTAGGTAAGCATGATACAAATCACATTACAAAAGTAGGTAAGTATGATACAAATCACATTACAAATGTAGGTAAGCATGATACAAATCACATTACAAATGTAGGTAAGTATAATACAAATCACATTACAAATGTAGGTAAGTATAATACAAATCACATTAGAAATGTAGGTAAGTATAATACAAATCACATTACAAATGTAGGTAAGTATAATACAAATCACATTACAAATGTAGGTAAGTATAATACAAATCACATTACAAATGTGGGTAAGTATGATTTCATTAAATTTCTGCAAATCTGACCTTTTTGTTTGCCTGGTCTAGAGCTGTTCAGTTTACATGTGCTCAAATGTATTTATTAATGTTTTTATGCAATGCCTAAGATAATTTTTTGTCTTCAGAAAATGGAAGAATAATTAACGAAATCCAACATAAATAAAAAATTAAGCAAATTAGATCATAAGACAAGTGGAACCAATTTTGAACTACAAACATGTCACCATGAACACTAAAAAAACATTGTACAACACAATCTTTTTTCCCCAACATTATGCTATCAGTGACAAACCTGGACACTGACATCAACCAGAGCCAACTATAAATTTAAAGTTAGAGTTGGCTGTGCATGAACCGATCGAAGAAAATTAGTCATGACAGAGATGAAGTGTCTACGCAGAATGCTGGGAGTATCAAGAAACCAGTTTAGAAATGAAGACATCAGGAAAAATGTGGGTACAGCATCAGTACTGAACTTCATCAAGAAACAACAAATTAAATGGTTCAGCCACATAAGTAGATTATCAACAGACAACACGGAGACATTCAGCAGATTACACAATCGATGATTTTTATACAAGCATGTCCATTCTATTGTTGCCGTGAACACCTGCATGACCATGGCAGTATATCGAAGTGAGTCTCTAGAGGAGGAAACCGCATTCACCCATTCACTCATACCACAACCTTCCACTCTGGATTTTCCGAAGCATCGACTGAGAGTCAGAAACAACAACATACATAACAAACAATGTATAACTCACCAGATCATACTTGGCAACAATATCTGAACGTTCTTTAGTTGCCCTCTGAATCTCTTCATATTCTGAACCTGAAAACATAAACAAGACGTTAGACACAAAGAGACAGAAATTTGATCACTAATTGCAATCTTATTTCTCTCATTCCTTTCAATCAAGTGCCAATCGGTGAATTAACCATGTGGACTCCGATCTCTTTCTTCAACAGGAAGATCGCAGCAGTAGTGCATGAACACCATAGCACCAGTGAGGCTCACCGGTGAGGCCAGCCGATGTATTTTGAAAATGGTATACATTTTATTCTGTATTTAAATAAAAACTTTCTAATTAGTTTTGCTCGGGCAGTAGCTATGCACTTTACTTTTATCAATTTTTAACTGTCTAGGTTTTTTTTTAAAGTGCTCAACTTGAACATGGGACCTGCCCGTGTGGTGCTGGGGCCTGCAAGGGAAGCAAAGAATAGTACCATTGTGACCTACCAGGCATGTCGTAAGATGCGACTGGTGAAGGACCTAGGAAGCTACCCTAGTAAATAAAAAGCATAGCAGAAATCGGATGGGCTGGTCTACTTGTAGGTGCATAACTGGCACAACATACAATGGATCTTAGGCTCAGATCACATACACGGAGTGGTTAACAAGTGGTCGATATGGAGCATTCGAAGAAGAAGAACATGGGACCAGATGTTATCGCCACCTGTTGCTCCACCATGTCCGGCCTGGAATGTATGGCAGTTTGGATCATGGCTGTCTCTTTGTCCAATATGAAACTGCACCAGATTGTAAACGACACAACATTTCTAAAGATCCTCACACTACACACCGACTGCTGGAAGCAACTAGTTTTTATAACTTTGGCTTAGTCTTGGCTAGGAAAGGCAGTGCCAAAGAGCAAATATACCAACTACTGTCTTTTCAAGAGGTCAAAACCCTCATACAAAGAAAACCTGTAGTAGACTGGAAGACAAACACTGGATATGATAATGGAAAAACTTCATCAAAGACCTAAGCAGAACAGACCGGGTCATTATATTTCGACAATGTATCGGACACTGCAGATTCAACAGTAACATAGACTAGAAATAAGTCAAACAGTTCTCTGCTAGTGACAGCAAGCGGAACAGACACCAAAGCATATCAGGAAAGACTGTTCTCTCCTGGGTGAACTGAGAAGCAACATGTGGCCCTACCCACTCGACCTTAAAAGTCGACTAGTTCAAACGGGAATTCAAAAATTTATGTTAAATGGGGGCTGGCTTTTATATATGTTTGATAGAACACTGTAAGGTTTTTTGCAATTTTACTTAATTCCATGAGTCCATGGTTATTTATTCATGACAAGTGTTAATAAAGCTGATATTCCTTAATGTTAAACGTAACTGGTAACATAAAATAACCTTGATATAATATGTTGTATTATTATTTAAATGAATTGGTCTTTATACAACAATATTGGAATACGAGGATCAAGCGACGGTTGTGGTCTTATTTCCTAGAACTTTTACCTGAGCCCTCTGGCCATATGTTATCGAAGGCCACGCTATAAACTAAGCTTTTTTGAAATCTGACAGATGACTGCCCAGTTTGTGGTCCACATCAAACTAAGTGCGTGACCAGAGATCGTTGAAGAAGAAGATAACTTTGTTTATAAAATGTCCAATAGAACTATCCTTCTTTTCTTTTGTTAACTTGACAAAATTGTCTATATATTCTCTCTCTTTCTCTCGCAAGCGATCACCGCTTAGACTGATGCACCAGATCTCCTTATAAATTCTGCTGTTGTTTTTTGGGGACTCTGTCCTCTTCTCATTTAATTCGATATTTTCCGCCATGTTTCGTTTCTCAGGGCTGCTAGCAGTGGCAGTCTTGCAGTAGGTGCTCTGCCGTCATGTCCGCCTGCTCGCAGTGGCACAGGCTAGTTGTGCCAATTTAAAATTTGTTATACATGTGGTTCCGGAATCTGTTGTGGCTGGTACGGAGGCGGAAAATGACAACTTGGTTGCTATGAGACAGAATATAGTACCCATCTTTGGCGCTGTGTTGAGGATGGTCTTGCGACCACTTATCTCTATATCGCCATCCGATGGTTGTTTTAGCCTCCTCATAGCTGATTTCGTAATCACTCTGCGGCAATCACCCTCCTGCCTTCGCTAGCCTGTCTGCCTCTTCGTTTCCACTTATTTTGTAGTGTGATGGGATCCACTGTATGACTGTGTGTTTGAATGAGTTTGTTCAGTTTATATAATCAATATTGTCTCTTGTATAAACTTCCCTGTCTGTTGTAGTTTGTAGAGAGGTCCATGTTGTTTTCTTTCCAAGTTGTTTCACTAGGCCAGTGAGTTTGTCTCAGTATATCATATTTGGGACAATCTTGAAGTATGTGCTGTGCAGTCTGCATGTCTGTACGCATGGCTGAACTGTCAATCTAGAATTTTGTGTACATGTGGCTGTAAAGCCGACTGTGCCCTGTTCCGAGGCACAGAATGACAGCCTGCCCTAATATGTTGATATTTTGATAGTGTTAGCATTAGTGGCATTCTGACTGATTTAATCATCCTTTTGTTTGGTGATAGGTAACTGGTACATCTGGTTGCTCTCCTGCAGCACCTTCCTTGACCATGCAGTCTGATATTTCATATCCTGGTATTCCACAGCGAGATGGTCTTCTTCTTTTGTCATCACACTGCTACCGGATTGTTGCCCAGTGTCGTGGTTTTCTGTTTTTGTCTTGTGCTGTTCTGGTGGCTTGGGTGATTGCTATTTTTGCTCTTTGATAGGATTCTGCTATGCCATCTAACCATCTTTTCGTGGTCTTCCTCTCGCCTTCTTTCCTGATGTTCTGTTGTAGAAGACTCTGTATACTGTGGAGTTTGAATGCATTCTTATTAAGTGGCCAAACCACTTCATTCTTTGTTTCTCAATGTAATTCAAGCAAGGTTTTGTGCCAACTTTCTTTCTTATGCTGATGTTGGTGACTCTGTCTTTTCTGGTGTTGTTGGTAACTTTTCGCAGCCACCACATTTCACATGTAACCACATTTCACATGTAGTTCTATTTTGCGACTGCGCTTTGCTCATTGTCCATGTTTGGCCCTGGTAACACAAAGTAGGTATCTTCTTCTTCTTTGCGTTCGTTCTTTACGATCAATTTTAATCACTCTTTGTGATATGTTTGATCTTTGCCAAGAACGTGTATATGTTGCACATTGGTTTGGTAGGCCCCTAAACATATAGACTTCTACATGTTTAGGACATGTGCATCCGATTTCAGCCAAACATCCTTAGTCGCCTTTTACGACATGCATGGTAGGTAACAGTGGTTCTATTATTTCAATCCCAAATTTGGGCCCGGGTAACCACTCGGGCGACAAAGTAGGTATGAAAATGCTGCTGATCATCTGCTGTTTAGCTGTCAGTGAAATTTTTATGGTGCCTTAACAATGGGGGTAGCTGGTAGGTTACAGAATTTGCTTTTTGCACTCTAGCCTCTATCTAGTCTTCCATCTTCTGTGAATATGCTTCCTAAGTATTTGAATTCTTTCACTTCGTTTATTGTAGTGCCATTGAGATGGATGTGTAATTATTATGTCTTCCCATATTCATCCCACAGCAAGATGGTATCTACTGCAAAATAGCCTCGAGCTGGTTGCACACTTCAGACAGTAGGGTCTGTATACCTGGCAATTTTCTGGACTGAAGTGCTTGGAGGGCTGATTCTGTATCTATCAAAAATACAAGTTGTGAGCCAAGTTTTGTGTTAAACAGTTTCTCAGTTGCCACCTTCTTTGCCTGAATTTCAGCTTCATAGTTGTGACAGATTTGTTTGTTGGTACTTTCATCGTATCTTTAACACAGTTTAAATATTCTGTGCACACTCCTGCTTCTCCAGCTTTACTAAACAAGTCAAAATAAAGAAGCCCTTATTTCATACCTCGGGGTATGTTGGGTAATACAGTGTTAGGCCAATATTTTTCATTGATCGCCTGCACACGATGGATGATGTGGTAAACATTACGCTGCCTACTTTTACTTCCTAGTGTTTTTCCTGGTACCCAAGTAAGGCTGGGTCCACCTGAGAGTGGTTATGGTCCGAAAAATATTCCACACCCACTGTGAAATTGAACCCAGACCACACGCCTAAGATGCGAGTTTACTAACTATGCTACTGCAGCTCTCCAATTCTTTACTGGAATGATCAAACAATTTAATTAAGTGTCCAATCACATGTGGCCAGTCTATCTATCTATATATATATACATATATATTCATATATTCTAAAGCCATTTCAGGTAACTTACCCATTGTTGCCAGTAGTTTGCAACCGGTTACCTAGCCACATCTAACATTGGCTGAGCACAAGCCATGTTGTGCAGCATCTGAAAGCAAAGACTACATAGTTCCATTAAATTGCTTATGCAATGCATTCTGGTTCAGTTTTGAGGTAGCGATGAAATGAAAACACAAAACAAACAAGTAAACTAGACACAAAAATATATACAATGAGTAATAGACACAAAACAGAGTCAATAAATAAAAAAATACATGTTGGGAACTAGAAGAATACATAAAAATGTTCAGCTGGTATGCGGGCTCACAAATATCGACCCGGGGGAAGAATGGATACTTTGAACACTGATATTTGGAATGCCCTCATAGAGTATGGTCGCAAACAAGATTTTCATTGAAACCAATCCATGTCAACTACTAGATTGCAGGAGCTGGGTTTGAAGACTGGAGTAGCAAGAAAAGAACAGCATAAAAGGTATATAGTAGGCTCATCAATCAAAATTGAACTGGTACGGTCAGTCGATCGACGCTGTTAGAGATATTGCGAAGGAGATCAGAGCCCCTATGGACATGTCCAGAGTGCAATGAAGATATTCCAAACTGAAACAGAATACATAAAAATGAAGAGGACTAGACACAAAACAAACAGTCACTAGACATAAAATGCACGGTGGGAACTAGAAGAATACACAAAAACATGGAAGACCAAAAACAACCTGTAGGAGAACAATAGAACAAGAACTGAAAGAAATGAATCACAGCTGGAACACAATACAGAGGATGGCCAAGAATACAGAAGAATGGTGTGCATTTGTTGCTGCCCTTCTTCTTTTTCCTAGAACGCTCCATATGGACCACTAGTGAAACCACTCTTTGTGATTTGTATGTGATCTGAGCCTAAGAGCGATTGTACATTGTACAAGTTATGCACCTACAAGTAGGCCAGCACATCCGATTTCTGCTATGCTTTTATGTTCTAGGTAGCTTCCTATGCCCCTTCCTCAGGCGCTTCTTACAACATGCCTTGTACGTGGCAGTGTTACTATTCTTTGCTCCCCTAGTGAGCCCTAGCAACACACAGGTGATTGTTGCCCTAAGCGACAAGGGTGTCACAGCTGAGAGAGAGTATACTGGGATGGATTTCCAACATTATCAGTTTTTTTCCCATAGTGATACATTGGAACAGAATACAATTTGTTAACCTCTTGGTATTTCTGTTCACATTTTCATCAATTATGGCTTCCAACTGTGTGTTGCATCTCTTAATTAAATATGTCCACAATATTTAATTCATCTATTCTTGATTCCTATGATGAATACCTTAAAGTTTACTTATCATGACTGACCACCCTTTAAATATTGAAGGACAATTTCTTTGCTTTTTGTTTTCATGAAATATACATAATACCACACTCTCATTTATTCTATGTGTAACATTTTGACCTTTTGGACAAGACTGAATGGTTCACATGTGTCGTCCTTTCAAACCATTTCCGTGTCTGGTATTACATGATGGCAGTTGGCTGCATTTTCAGATATAGAATTAATATGCAGTTTTTCATCCCATGTTGTCTTCTAAATAGTAAAATGCATGGTGTTTAGTGATTTACAGTTTGTTTTAATTATAATAAATGAATTATTTTATGTATAAATATTAGAACTTTGTCTAACAATAAGAGTTACATATTGAATGTGGTCGTCTACCGTGACCAAAAAATGTAATTTAGTTTTTAGTTTACGATGTCGATGATGAATAAAAGGTGCGACTCGGTTTGGGACTTGTGACATCGTCTACCTTATCTGTATGACAGTGGTGTGTATTTACTGGGCGTGACAACAACAAAATGGTACGCAACGTTTTGCTACAAGATTGACCTTTTGTTTCTTCTCATTCTGTTCTCAGATAACTTCTTTTTTAAATTGATCTTCGTTCGTCTTTTAAGCCGTTTTCTGTATCATATAACCACACATGTTATGTTGAATTAAAAACATTAAGCGATACGTTTCCTATAATTTTGTAATGACTTAGAACACTCACCAATTTAGAAGCCAAAAAACACATCGAATATATGCCTGTGAAACAGCAAGTGTAATTAAGTGAAAACAGTAAGGGTGGTGTCAGAAAATAACAGCACAGGAACTGATGTCTGCTTAATCTGGCAGACAGACAGTGGAGACACACACAAACTATTTTTAGACAGACAGGAACACATAACTGTCACGTGACTTTAGTATTGAAGAATGTAAGGATATTATGTTTTCAGAGGCCACGAAAAATTTACAGCAAACAAAAGAAATACATTACGCTAAAGAAAAGTATAAGGCAACAAAAGAAAACAGAGACAGTTATGGCCAGTAAAGGTGCTTTTTTTTAGAAAGCAGGGGACGTAGCTATCAATAGATTGGGACATGTTATCCAGAATATGAATGCCCAAACATAATGAATGCTACACAGCAAAACGTGTAGGACTGACTCTATGCAGGAAATGAATAGTTACACATGAAAGGTTAGCAAACTATACATGTTAACAGAATAGTTATTGTAACAACTACGAACAAAGTATTAGTGAGGGCGTGTTGAAACAACACTCCAGTAAAATATCTTGTGACAAGCAGAACAATAAAGGGATACATTTCAAATAACAACGACAGCTACTTATACAAAACATTTTATATCGAGTCCGTTTGAAATTACATCACGTGTAACCTTCTTCTTTTTCTTCTTTTCTCTAATACTGGTTTGCTTCACAGCGTCAGGATAAGAAGAGATTTCTAGAATGGGCTTTTGTGTGCGCTTCATAACAGTGCTTTTCGTCATCTCTGTTATCTCTGAGCTCCACCTATTGCGTGGACATCATTTTGCCGAATACTTATATCCACTGTATCGAAGTAACATTGCTCTTTGAGGCGCACTGTTGATAATCTGCTTATGTGGCCTAACCATTTAATTTGTTGTTTCTTGATGAAGTTCGATATTTCTTCTTCTAACGCTCCATATCGACCACTGGTTAACCACTCTGGTGTGATTTGTATGTGATCTGAGCCTAAGAGCGATTGTACGTTGTGCCAGTTATGCGTCTACAAGTAGGCCAGCACATCCGATTTCTGTTATGCTTTTTATTTACTAGGGTAGCTTCCCTATGTCCTACATCAGTTGACTCTTACGACATGCCTTGTAGGTCACAGTGGTACTATTCTTTGCTTCCTTTGCGGGTCCCTGCCCACACTGGCGGTTTTTGGTTCAGTATTATGTGTTCCATTTATCTGGCCTTGGGGAAAGAAGGATCTTCCAACATCATCCAGAGCTTGGAACCTGAAGAGGTGGTGGGAAACGATGATGTGCACACAACTGGTCCTCTTATAGTTTTTTGTAGTCAAAGTCTGTTCATGTGATTATTAAGTGGTATATGTTGGGTTTGGAGTAGAACTGCGCTCTGCTCTCTCCTTGTAAGTTGGTTGATGTTGTCATTAAGGATTATGTTGGTCATGTGTCTGTAAACCTCTCTTCCCGTGTCTCCCATGGCCCATCTGTTCCTCCACATTTCTTGATTTGTTGTTGCTATGATTTGCTTTGTTGTATGGAGAGTTGTTGCTGTGATTAATTGTTCTTGTTCTGGCCTTTTCGTAGCCAGCTTGTCTTCTTTATCATTTTCAATTCAGTGTGTATTTTGATGTTCAGTGATCCATTGCATGGTTATTTTGATGTCTCTGTATGTAACAATTTGATCAGTATCTAGTTCTAGTTGGGATAGTTCATATTTACAATGCCCCCATTTTCTAGAGCTTGAAAGGGAGACATCGAATCTGTAAAAATAATTACGTTTTGTCACTTGATGGAAAGACATAAAAATCAGTATTCATGATGTACAAAGCTGCTTCTAACGCATGGACTTTCATAGGTGAAGTAAATCTCCCCGCATGCACCAAACAGCTTGTCGGAATGATCTCTCTGAGTACTGTATATATACTCCTCAATGTGCTTTGATGGTGGCTTTAAATACAGATCCGCCAGTATAGACATAAATCCATTCTTTCGGGATAGGCATATACGGATGTACACTTAGGGAACAAAAACTAGTTTACTACTAGTGTTTTATGTCGATGTGGTACATTTCCTGAAGAGCTTCGGTAATATTTATTTTACAACTAATTAATTGTGATTGATTGACAGCATCGTCATCATTGTACTTCCGCGAATAACCATGTGTGCTCCGAAAAAAAACTTACGCAGGAAGAGCTTAGCTGCAGTACACAAACTTTGTAGCACCGATAAGGACTCCAGTTGTAATTTTGAAAATAATAAAAATTGTTGTCGGAATTTTTATTTTTATAATTTTTTTAACGAATTTTGCACGCACATCTGCGATTTTCAACTGCTAATGGTTCTTTCGTGTGCTCAACTTGAATACGTTACCTCCATTTTATCGTCCGTCTTCGATAGGACTAGGAACTAAATCTCACACTGAAATCGGGAACCACTCGAAAAATATCCCGATCGCTCCACGTGGAACGAACCGAGTACCTTTATCTAATGCAAGCACCTTACCTCTACGCTACAGAGACTCATCCAAGGCACACACAAATTAACGTGTTTTAAGTCTCATTTTACGTAATCTTTGTCTAGTAGCTAAAATATATGAACAGCAATTCAAAATAAGTAAAAGACTGCAAATTAATATTAATAATAAGTAGGCCAGCACATCCGATTTCTACTATGCTTTTTATTTACTAGGGTAGCTTCCCTATGTCCTACATCAGTCGACTTTTACGACATGCCTTGTAGGTCACAGTGGTACTATTTTTTGCTTCCTTTGCGGGTCCCTGCCCACACTGGCGGTTTTTGGTTCAGTATTATGTGTTCCATTTATCTGGCCTTGGGGAAAGAAGGATCTTCCAACATCATCCAGAGCTTGGAACCTGAAGAGGTGGTGGGAAACGATGATGTGCACACAACTGGTCCTCTTATAGTTTTTTGTGGTCAAAGTCTGTTCATGTGATTATTAAGTGGTATATCAAGGGGGCAGGGTCCCAGGACACAGAGACAGACGAAGAAGAAGATGGCTACATGATATTAAAGAAACCATGAAGATGACCATCGACGAAGTAGGTCAACTGGCTAGAGACATATTGAATTTCAGATGCGCTGCAAAGAGAACAACGTCCTATAAAGGATACGCAAGTTGATGATGATGAAAAAACAGCATGTAATTGTCAACGGAAACAGTTTTCATTCAGGCACTTGCCAGTGGGAGTCCCATCTAGTAGAAGAAAAGTAATCTCGTTTCCGATCTCTTTCTCACACAGGAAGATCTCAGCGCAGTGCACGAACTCAGTAGCACAGAAGAACGTCCCAAATATAATTTTAAGATGATGAAAATTTGTAGGAAATTTTATTTAAATGTTTACTGAATTTTGTCCGAGCAGGGACGTTTGAACCTACTCTTATCGATTTTCAACTGTCAGGGGCTCTTCCGTGTGTTCAACTTGAACAATGGACACTTTTTATCAACCAGTCTCTGATCTGACTAGGAACTCGATTTCACCTACGTTTAGATCATGTATTCCACTGAAAATAGCTCGATCGCTCCACTTGTGAAACAAACCTTCACTCCACAGAGATATCACCCTCCAAGTTTCCCGGATCAGTTTACAAGTAACCCCCACCCCTCAATCCTTCCTGCATTTTGTGTTCTGATCTCCGTTTTACAAAAACATTCGTATTTATTTCGTGCAGCTTACACTCAGTCTCTTTTTTGTTCGGTAATGATTTCTCTCTCTCGCGACCTCCGTACAGCTTCTCGCGAAGCTCTGTGTTATCGCGTAATGATTTGATGAGGCCACAAAGTTGGTGTACGTGTGCCTGTAGTCGAAGATTGATACGCAAATCTGATCACAAGTCCAAAGAAATCTTTTTTAAAGGGCCATTTTTAACATCAATTATCTGTATGTTTTTTAAATATTAGTTTTAAAAGTGGGTTTGTGTTGCTCTCCTTACTTTCCTTTTTGTTAGCTCAAAGGCTTGGGTGTATAGTAATGAACTACATTATTCTTTTGGAACCTGTCAAAATTGTTTGGCGGGCCAAGAATGGACCGAGGGCCGTAGGTTGCCCACCCCTGATCTGAAAATACTCATAAACCAATGCCAGATTGGCATTTATACTATATCTATAATAATAATGTTAACATATATATATCAATAAAAGCTACGTTATCCTAAACATACATATGTGTTATTACATAACATTTGTCGTATTATTCAATTAAAAAATAACAGTTATTTAGTCACTGATTATTCCTAAACATAAAACTAAATTATGCCTTCTGCTATGAGAAACAGAAACGCCGTCTGCTATTTACTAAGTCAAAACATCAGAGTTCCTGGTCATGTTAATGGTCACAGGATCAAACAGCAGTTCCGGTCGTCTTGTGATATATTAGAAGTCGAGTTTCCAAGTCAAACAGGGGGCACCTTCGTCATTTACTTGATTGTTCAGTAGATAAAACATACATCGACTTCAGGATGGCTGGAATGAGTGACCAAGAAGTCCAAGGACAGGTAAAAGAAGTATTCAAGTTTTAAATGTTAGTATCATCTGCAGAAAATTCAACCCTCTGTTCTTCAACAGTTTTGTAAAAAAAACTGCTGTGTTGTTTTCTTCCACAATCATACACTATGACACGATATGATTAGGTGATAGTTTAGTAGATCGGTTTTTCTTGCTACATTAGATTACGTTTCTTCAAGATCTGAAAATGAGATGATGCTTATTAAGTCTACACCATCCACTATTATTATTAATAATATGATCGTCCATTTAATGATAATATCATAATATATGTCTTACTAAGTTACTACTAAGCCCTAAGTTTTACAAATTTGCGGTGTTAAAGTTCAGTAAAGTTAGTAGATCAGC
This sequence comes from Arion vulgaris, assembly GCA_020796225.1. Lineage (NCBI taxonomy): Eukaryota > Metazoa > Mollusca > Gastropoda > Stylommatophora > Arionidae > Arion > Arion vulgaris. The sequence continues at coordinate 36,257,031 of CM036755.1, forward strand.
ATCAGCCAGAATGAAGTTGTCACCACTGAGGTCATTGTCACTGCACCTCGAGTGTCACGACTTGGAAACTGTTGTTTGTGTAGATTGTTTATTTTTGAATAGTAATAGACAGACAGCTTACTTATGACTTATATACTTCACATCTTAAAATATTTTTTTGTATATAATAATCAATGTTATTTATTAGCTTGCATCGATCATCAGGAAGTTGACGACGGATAGAGAGGACGTCCTTCAGGTTCTCGGTGACCGCCTGTTGGATGAGGACACTAAAATTGATAATGAATCTATCCAGCAATTGAAGGAGTTTTAGAATTGCATGTTGTAAAAGAGCTGGATACCAGAAGGACAGAGTGAATGTGTTTAACTAGCAAGCCACAGGAACAGTGAGTTTACATACCCTTAGACATCTGCTGGATGAGACTGAGCATCTATGGGTCTGCTATGGCGTCAGTTCAGTTACCAATAACATGAAAGACGTGAGAAAAAATGTTAGATATGATCAACTGAAAAATATAAGACAAATATAAGGTTAGAGACGGAAGATAGCTAAAGAGAATAAAAGTAATGAAAAGTTGACATTTTATGAATTCCTTTGTGATTGAGGTTACTGATACTAATACTGAGATAATTTTTCATTGGATTTGGTTACCTGTAGTTTCAGATCAGTAAATGAGATTATATCATTTCTTATTCCTCTTTGCTCCTCAAGGAGCATAGTTGTCCTCCACTTTTCTTGATCTCTGGTCCTTTTTTAAAATGACTTCCCAGGATAATCCAATATCCTTCAGTTTCTCAAGAAAACTTCTTCAGATTGGTTTATGTTGTCCCCTTTTTCGCTTGCTTTGAGGGCCCCAGTGACACTCGACTGTGTCTTCCACAGGTTATACCCAACCAACCTCCATTTTCTATTCCTGACCTAGGTTGTCATTGATTCCTGTCCTTATCCACTGATCAGATTATATTCTTGTCATTGATGATTTTCATTTCGTACAGCCAAACTAAAAATAAACTGAATTCATACTAAATTCATTTTTCTAAGTACAGCTAAATTCAGTTTAGGCTTGAACTGTAAGTATCTATTTAGTTTCCATTTATCAGGATATTTATTCTTATTGTTTGCTATGAGAAGACTCTAGGGACATGTATAAATTACATTTGAATTCAAGTTGACAAATGAAAGTGAAGGTTGGAGTGAACTTGTATAAATTTTTGTTCCCCAAATATTTCAGATTGCTCATATGATAGCATTCATTGATCAGGAGGCTTCAGAAAAAGTTGAGGAAATTGATGCCAAGGTTAGTCTACACTCTAGATAGGATAAATAATTTGCTTCTTTATTATAACATTGGTACGAATTAGCGTAATGCATAAGCGTTCACAGGAGACACAAAAGGGTTGTGGGTTAAATCTCACACGAGAGAAAATGAATTGACCCTCTTACCTACTACTGTGCACTAAGATTAGTACACACTATAGACTTGATAATTTTGTTTCTGTATTATAATAATAATGTTATGGATTAGCCTCGTGCTTTTGCCTCCGACTTGGACACAAACAGGTTGTGAGTTCAATCTCCAAAGGTACTCAGTTCAAGGCGATCTGGATATTTTTCCTGAGATACCTGATCTCAGTGTGAGATTGAGTTCCTAGTCATGTTGGAGATGGATGATAATACATTAGTCCCATGTTCAAGTTGAGCAAGTAAAAGAACCCGTGGCAGTTCAAAATTGAGAAGAGCAAGCTGGTAGGCCACTGAACTGGCAAAATTCATAACAGAGATTTAAAAAAATATTTTCACCATCTTCTAAATTACATAGAGGGCCCTCACCGGTGCTATGGAGTTTGTGCACTGCCGCTGAAATCGTTATTGTAAGAAAGAGATTGGACCGCACATGGTTATCCACCAAAGTGCAATGATGATGGTCCAATTAATCTCATACTCATTGTTCCACAAATGAGAAAATGAATTGGCCCTCCTGTACCCCAGGTAATAGAAATATGAACTGACAGTCACTTCATACCCTATGGTCTGAAATTATTACTGGAAATTTTATTATATTATCATAGTGTACGGGCATACAATATAGGACAAGAGGCAGATGGTGTTGGTGATCTATTGTAACCAACTTTTGATTTAGAGACAGCACCTGACTTCATACATAATTATATATGTATGTTGACATTTATGCTTCTTCTCTATCTCCTATTTTGTTATTTTTCTCGTCATGGTTCTTCTATATGATTTATCTTATTTTGCTGAACTCTTTCCATGCGGAATTATTTCCTCAATTTTTAAACAGTTAATTCAAGGGAAGTAAAAAGAAATCCTAACTACTCGCAATAAATAAACACACACACATATATAGAGATATATATATATATATAGATATATATATATATATATATATATATATATATATATATATATATATATATATATATATATATATATATATATATATATATATATTATTATTATATGCTAAATTGAAAACAGCTGGACATCCTAATAGAATAACAAGGTTGAAAAGTAGTAAAAGTAAAACTAGAAAGACTTCTTATAAGGGAAGCAGCTCTATGGCGTAGTGTGCGGCTAATAGCGTGCAACGGACTTCCGCCATGGCGCAGTGTGCTGCTAAAAGCGTGGAAAGAGTTACACAAATTATTAAAAAACCCACATCAGATCTGGCTAGAGTCTAGTGGTTGTTAACATTATCCCATTTATACTTGATCTTTCGAATGAGAGCTGCTCAGGGTTTGTTTTAGTGGGTTTGATTGGAACATTTGGCATTTTTTGAAGGTTCCCACCCTTTGTCCACGATCAAGTGGGCACTAAACTTTGATCTAGCCATGCCCATGTGTTGCCAAGGCCCTCAAGGAGAGCAAAGAATAGTAACACTGCGACCTACAAGGCATGTTGTAAGAGGCAACTGAGGTAGGGGCCTAGGGAAGCTACTCTAGTAAATACAAAACATCGCAGAAATCAGATGTGCTGACTTACTTGTAGACGCATAACTGGCGCAACATACAATCGCTCTTAGGCTCGGATCACAAAGAGTGGTTTAACAAGTAGTCGATATGGAGGTTTTGAAAAAGAAATCATTGCCATCTTCTTGCTCTGCCGAATTTGGCCAGTGATATGTAATTCATCTCTTCTGCAGCATTATATTTGTGATATTATCTAAAATGTTTACAAGACTTTTTCTAAGATATTTAATTTGAAAAGTATCTGCTTTCCAGACCATATTGTATATGTTTATATCTATTTCCACTTCTCCAGGCTGAGGAGGAGTTTAATCTTGAGAAAGGACGTCAAGTGCAGACATTTCGTGTCAAGATCATTGAACATTATGACAAGAAGATCAAACAGGTTGAACTACAGAAGAAAATGTAAGTGTGAGGTTTATTGAATTATGTCTCTCCTCTATTATATATGTTGAATTACACCTCCTACCTTTTTTTTTTTTTTTTTTTTTTTTTACATGTGTTGAATTACATATATATTGCCCGAGTGGTTACCGGGGTTCAAATTTAGGTGTAAAGAATAGAACCACTGTTACCTGCCTCACATGTCATAAGAGGCGACTAAGGAAGTTTGGCTGAAATCGGATGCACATGTCCGCTAGGAATGCTAACCCGAAACAAATGCTTGCAGAAAACGGATGCACCATGCCGTAAGGCGCATAACATGGTGCAACGACCACTCACAATGAAGAATGGAAGCACGGATTCTACGGTCGCCAATCTGCCTCAGAGATTTAGCCACGCAGTAAGAATGTGAGACCTACCATCATGAAGGTGGCCAAAACTTATTGCTGGAAGAGGTCGGCACAAACTGGGAAGCAGAAATCATAGGAATTATATCCTACATAACTGCTCCCATTATGCAGACTGGAGAAGAAAGAGGTGGCCCACTTACACCAGCGTCCAAGACAAACTGTATGGCGTGGCTGATAATCTGAGGCAGACGGCTGCCTTTATTAGAGAATCTGAGGGGACTGCCTAGAGTAGTTGATAGTAGCTCGGCCTGCTAGCTGTGAGACGCCTCATAGCTCGGGTTCGAACCTACTGTCCGGCATTTGTTCGAGTCCCCTGGTCTTACTCAGGACGATAACGTGAGTACCTCTGAAGTCGGAGAAAATCTGCCTGTATGGCGAGGGAATACTAATTACGAGTACATTGAGCACACGGCTGCCAGTGTAAAGTAATTTACAATGTGCACACTGCTGCCATTGTAAGAAATTGGAAAAAACAGATTTTCATGCAAAAATCAGTTTCAGAGATGGAACTTCGCTGAGTTGAAAGCGGACGAAGAAAAAAAAAGAGAATCTGAAATCCAAATCTAGTGAGAACGCATAGGAAGAAGAATTACATATCCTCTCTTACTTGTCTTGAATTATGTCCCCATTTCTGTTGCATTTCTTGAATTATTTCCTGCTCTTAGATGTCTTGAATTATGACTCAGCTCTTTGTATTCTGCCCCTGCTCTGCTGTTACATTGTTGGATTGTGCCCCCTGCTCTGTTACATTGTTGGATTATGTCCCCTGCTCTTACAAGTCTTGAAAAAGAACCCCAGCTCTGTTGTATGTGTTTAATTGTTCCCCCTGCTCTGTTGGATTGTGTCACTTGCTCTGGTAAATGTTCTTTAGTATTAGCTGACAAATAATGGTGTTGTCCTACAAGGATATACCATATGATATTGTGTGTACTATGAAGGTGGAGGAGGGGGAACCCACTGGATAGTATTAATTATAACATATGTTGTTGCTATGACCTATACACATTTTAAGTAGGGGCAACTAGAGATTAGTTGTTATTGTCTGTTTTATATAGATATTTATATATGGCCTTGTTCATCTCTACAGACGGTCAATTGGTAAGTGTTTTACTGTGACAACTTCTGAGTTTGCGCTTGTCTCTCTTACCTTTTAGCTCAACTAAAACTCTTTTTCAAAAGATTCTGCACCTTTGTGTAATGTTCTTTTTCACATAACTTGGTCGTCAGCTAGTTTTTCTCATTTGTTGGGGCTGATAAATTCTTCAGGGATACCGGGCACACATTCTTATATCTGAGCAGTGGTCTGCCTTGGAGCCACTTTCCTTCTGAAAGTTCCGACTTTCATTGGGGTATATCCGGCTTTTGTCCATTCTTCTCACATGCTCTAGCCGTCTTAGTCATCTACTGCTGAGCATTGCCATTATAGAAGGCAAGTTTGCATGTTGCAGTGCTTCAGAGTTGGTTATCTTGTCGTACCATCTGATGTTCATAATCGTGTGTAGACCTCGAAGGTGACAGATGTGATCTTCTCTCGTGCTTTGAGTAGGTTATCCATGTTTCTGAGCAATATAGTAAAGAGTTAATTACACAGACTCAATAGATTTAAATCCTTCTGCAATGTTAATCTTGTGTTGGCCCATGCTCTCTTTGATAGTTTGCCAAAGGTAGTAGCCGCATTGCCTATTCAAGCTTTGATTTAATCATCAAGAGAAAGACTGGCATTGACTGGACTGAAGATAGCATAATTTTTAACTGGTTGCTGTGAGCTACTAACATTTTGTATTTGGTGTAAGTGGGGACAACTAGATATTAGTTGCTATTGTCTGTTCTATAACATACATACATTGTTGATTTGACCTACTAACATTGTATGTGGTGTAAGTGGGGACAACTAGATATTAGTTGCTATTGTCTGTTCTATAACATACATACGTTGTTGATTTGACCTACTAGCATTGTATGTGGTGTAAGTGGGGACAACTAGATATTAGTTGCTATTGTCTGTTCTATAACATACATACATATGTTGTGAGGTTAACTAGATATTAAGTTCTCTATTGTCTGTTCTATATAATCATTTTGTTTGTATACATACAGCCAGCAGTCCAACCTCCTCAACAACTCCAGACTACAGATTCTGAAGAGGAAGGAGGAACTTGTTAATGTAAGTATATTGTCCAGTTTTAGTTCTCTTCCTCCATTGTAAATGGGTGAAAACATGTATTAAAACAGCGGTAAACTAGTTCCGCTGCCAAATCAAAAGACCCGGACCAGACTGGAGTCTAAATGTCTCACAAGACAAAATGAAGAATAATTTGAAGTTTCCTGTAGTCTGAGAAATTTGAGCCAGCTTGACTGTTGGTATGGTGTATGTACTCCATCGCCAAAAGATTTTCATATATAGAAACTTTTGGGGTTCGCGGCAGCAAAATGAATTTAAAAGGGGGTCAGTGATAATGCAAGGTTTGGGGACCGTTAATATAGATCATTAGTTGCTCTATAGAGCATTAGTTGCTGTAGGGCAAACAGATCACAAGATCAGCTATAGTTATACTTAACCATGTTATGTTTAACATCAAAATCTGTTCATCTTGCAGGAACTTCTGGAAGATGCCAAAAAGATTGCCGCTCAAGTTCCTGCCCAAGATCAACAGAAATATAAGGAAACTTTGATCAAGCTGACGTTACAGGTGACTTTCTTACAGACGTAGTATTTTGATTTTCTTTGGTAACATATAGCTTGATCTATCAGTCTCTGCTGCTGTTATATTTTGTGATGTCCTTGCGACTCTGTTATCAGTTTTATGAGGACTATAATCATAGCACACCGGACATGTCCATAGTTGCTTCGATCCCTTCTTTCAGCAGTGTCTAGCAGCCCATTACGCCTGTTCGATGTTGGTTAATAAATCTTTTTGCATATTTGGTATGTCGTTCTTTTCAGGTTGTACCAGTATCGGCACGTATCTCTCTCAATCTGGTCAGCGACTGGGATTCACATCTCTGAAAATCTCTGTTTGGAAAAACTCAACGCGTTAAGCATGTCGTTTCAGTCCATTGCAGCTCCCTTTGATATCATAGCCATGCCAGCCAATCTACCAGCTCGTTCATTACCCCAGACTCCTACGTACCCAGGAACAATAATAGTGATTTCTCAGATCCCTGTATGTACCGGTACCTCCACCCAGTTTCGTCTCATCATTCCTGCGATTCTGATTTCTGTGGTCTTATATACATTTCTTCAACCTGTAAGCTCTTTTCAAGCCATGTTGGTTTCTTATTCTCTCTCTAGCCTGTGACTCTCCTGGTGTTTGAGGCAGCAACAATTGCGCACCATTCTTCTTTATTTGTGGCCACCTTCTGTATTGTGTTCCTACAGTGATTCATTTTCACCACTTCATCATACAAGGCAATGACTTTGGTAACCCTTCATACCTGTGAATAGGTAGTGTCTTTGTTGCTGTTTCCATAACATGAAGATTTTTTACAGGTTGTGATTGTTAGACTCAAGCCAAACTCCCAACCAGGAGGCCATATTTAATCTGGCCCTCCTCAGTGAAATGTCCAGTCTGGGCGCAATGCCACAAACATAAGTTCCCACTGTTTCTTTGGGAGCATGTAAGCCTCCCCACCGCTGCAAGGTAATGACCTCATGAGGAGGATATTGGGTTTCCAGTGAGTTTTTTTTTATCCGGTTATTGATAATGCCTTTTATTTTTCTATCTTTAGTTGTGTTAATTTTTGTCTGGTTTTCTTCTACAAGTCTGAGTTTATTACTTATGCCTGGTTAAATATATGTTTGGAGTCACAGAAGTCTATGTCGAAACATATAAAACAAAGTACTGTACTGTTTTACAAAGTACAAAAATAATATACATCAACATTTGCGACCAGAATTATAGAAAGAAGAAGAATAATTACAAGGCACACAGATTCCAGTTTTTTAAAACTATATAAACTCTTTGTTTCATTTCTGCTAAACTCAGGGCTTGGTTCAGCTGCTAGAACCCAGGGTTACGCTTCAAGTGATGCAGCGAGATCTTCAGTTGATTCAAGTAAGTTCAGACATATTCTTGACTTGTCATGTTTAAATAGAAATGTATCAGATTAGAATACCCATACAGTGGATTCCATCTCACTGTGACATTGCAGGCAATGAGAGTGCCAATGTCTTAGCTAAGGAAAACAGTGCCAAAGAGCAAATTTACCAAACCCTGTCTTTTCAGGTTGTCAAAACCCTCATACAGAGAAAATCTGCAGTAGACTGAAAGACAAACACTGGATATGATTATGGAAAAGACTTCCTCAAAGACCTAAGCAGAACAGACCAGGTCATTGTATTTCGAGTACGACTGACACTGCAGACTCAACAAACACTTATATAGACTAGGAATAAGTCAAACAGCTCTCTTCCAGTGGGAACAGGCGGAACAGACACTACAGCATGTCCTGCAAGACTGTGTGAGCTGCGAAGCAACATGCGCCACACCCAGTTGACATAAAAACTAAGCTTTGGGGAAACCTGACAGACCTGAAGCTGACTGCCCAGTTTGTGGTCCACAGTAAACTAAGCACATGACCAGAGATCGCTGAAGAAGAAGAAATATCTTAACCTGACGCTGTGAGGCAAAACATGACTAGATAAAAGAAGAAGATTGTCATTATGTTGGAAAAACAGATATTATATGTTATTGTTGCTCTGAGTAAAACTTACCGTTGAAGTCAAGGCTCACCTGAATGGCGAGGGATACTGATGAAAAGGAAAACAAGCCTTCACGCAAAAATCAGTCAGAAGCGCCATACTGGATGCCTTTCCTACACCTGAATTCATAGCAGGCAAACAAGAAGAAGAAGAAGAAGTCAAACTTGTCTAACATTCTGTGTACCAATGTTCATGTCTTGAACTACTTCTAACCAGCTGCCTTGTAGGTTGGCTGGGGACAGCAAAGGCTAACGGAGAGCGAACCCAGTAAACGCCGGTTGAAATCGGACACTTCACTGATCAGCACTAGAGCTCCAAATGGTACTGAACGTTGTGACGTTAAATTGCGTTCTTGGCAAAGGCTGTGTATATATCACAATTAGAATTATAAACATGGCCGAAAAGAACGACGCAGAAGAGAGAGAACTCATCTTCATCAAATAACTTGTCCTGAGCAGAACTTTGCCACCCCAACAGTCCCCCAAAATTTTCTCTCTCATAGGCCAGATGTCCTGCCTCTGCAGCCGTCATGTTCAAACCATCAGTTACATCCTGAATCCATCTTTTCCATGGTCTTCCTCTTCTTATCTTTGCCTGTATGCCTCCTTCCATGATGGTCTTCTCCAGCCCTTCATGTCTTTTTATATGTCCAAAATATCTCAATTTTCTCTTTCGTATTTGTAGCATCAGCCAGTTTTCTTTGATTTTGAGTTCTTTCTGGATAGGTCTATTTGTTCTCTGTCCAAGATATACGAGGGACTCTTCTATAACACTTATATTCGAAAGCACATATATATTTTTCCACTGCTTTACTAAATGTCCATGCTTCACACCGATACATTGCCACTGGGAATATGCATGCTCTTAGTATTCTGATCTTTGTTTTTCTATCAGTACCGTTCCATACTGTTTTTGTTTAATTTTTTGCAACGCCATGCTTGTTCTTTTAATTTCCTTCATCCCATTTCCATCTGTTGTTAGCAGTGAACCAAGATATTCAAAACTGTTCACATTTTCTACTTCTCTCCGTTGATAAAAAGTTGAGAGAGAACTACTTCTCATGTTTGATATAATTTATTACTATTTCCCCAACAGAGTCTCCTGCCAGAGATCTTGGAAAGGTACAAGAAAATCACCAATGGCAAGGAGAGTAAGATGTTAGTGGATGAAGAAAACTTTTTGTCTGCAGATGTGTGAGTTCTTTTCTGCTACTTCTCAACAGTTATGTTTATATAAATTATCTGTCTGTGCATTTCTATATTTTATGTTTAGATAAAAAGTCTGTCTGTGGCAGTGCTTTGTTTTGTTTATACAGAACGTCTGCAACAGTGTTGTTTTATTATAATTAAGTTGAAAGTCTGTCTGTGGCTTTGTTTTGTTTAGGTAGAAAGTCTGTCTGTGGCAGTGTTTTGTTTAGGTAGAATGTTTGTCTGGTTTTGTTTAGGTAGAAAGTCTGTCTGCAGCTTTGTTTTGTTTATATAGAAAGTATGTCTGAAGCAGTGTTGTTTTATTAAAATTATGTTCAGATTTGAAATCTATCAGCAGCAGTATTTTATTTCTCAAATGTTATGTAAATATTGTGCTTGTTTAGGTATGAACATTCTCAATATTAAGTGGTGCTTGTTTAGGTATGAACATTCTCAATATTAAGTTGTGCTTGTTTAGGTATGAACATTCTCAATATTAAGCGGTGCTTGTTTAGCTATGAACATTCGCAATATTAAGTGGTGCTTGTTTAGGTATGAACATTCTCAATAATAAGCGGTGCTTGTTTAGCTATGAACATTCGCAATATTAAGCGGTGCTTGTTTAGGTATGAACATTCTCAATATTAAGTGGTGCTTGTTTAGGTATGAACATTCTCAATATTAAGCGGTGCTTGTTTAGCTATGAACATTCTCAATATTAAGTATCAATGTGTAGTGACTTCTTATGTTTACTTTTACTAGCATAAATCTTGCAAGAATTCATATTATTTTTTACAATTTACATTTGTCATCATACGGTTAGAGAGTCAGAAGACTTGTTGCCCGAGTGGTTACCAGGGCCAAAATTTGGGACGTAAAAATAGAAACACTGTTACCTGCCACGCATGTCATAAGAGGCGACTAAGGAGGTTTGGCTAAAATCGGATGCACGTGTCCTAAACATGTAGAAGTCTATGCGTTTAGGGGCCTACCAAACCAATGTGCAACATATACATGTTCTTGGCAAAGATCAAACATATTACAAAGAGTGATTAAAATTGGTCGTAAGAGAACAACAAGAAGGAGAAGACTTGTAATAAAATAGCATTATTGTATCTCAACATTGTAACCTTGTCCTTGGTGACTTTTAGTTTGGTCAGTTTAACTTTTTTAATATGACAAGCCATCTCACAAACCATTCTGGCAATATCAGGTTTCAGACAAGCCATATCACTAACCAAAACATTAAAAAGAAACGCAATTATTAAAAAATTAGATTTGATTAATGCAAATAAAAAATATTGAAAGACATTAAAACAATGAGCTGTTGTGAGGAAAAAAATCACAATGAAGTATCTTTGTAAGAGATAGAAAATTTCATGATCTAATAGGGATTAGCATAATTAATGTATAAGGGTTTGCTAAGCGTCTCTAACACAAGAGGGTTGTGGGTAAGGAAATGTTTGTGAAAGTTGACTGTCTTGTGTTTTATTGAAAAGTGACTTGTTTTCTTTTGTTTGGTATCAGTTTTGGGAGGTGTGGTTCTGTTGACTCATAGTGACAAGATTACAGTGAATAATACACTGAATGAGAGGTTGAAGCTAATCTCCAGACAGGTGAGTCTGTATGTCTTAACGTCCATGTGTTGTCGGGCTTGCAAGGGGAGCAAAGAATAGTAACACTGTGACAAACAAGACATGTCGTAAGAGGCGACTGAGGTAGGGGTTTAGGAAAGCTACCCTAGTAAATAAAAAGTGTAGCAGAAAACGGATGTGCTGGTCTACTTGTAGATGCATAACTATCACAACATACAATTACTCTTAGGCACAGATCACAAAGAGTGGTTTAACAATCGGTTGATATGGAGTGTTCGAAATAAAAATGTCTGACACAATGCTTGTATAACTAGCACAACGTATAATTGCTCTTGTGCTCAGATCACATACAGATCACAGAGTGGTTTAACAAGTGGTCAGTATGGAGCGTCAAGAATAAGAAGTAGTATGTCTTACACAATGCTTACAGAATGTGTATTCTTGCTATTGTGTGGTGTCTTATCATCTTTCTCACTCTCACACACCCGAGTCCTTTCTTCACACACTGAATGAGTAAAGTCTCCATGATCTCTTAGATGTCTTATCATTCTCACACACACATGATTAAATGTCATATTCTTTGTCATTCGCTCGACATCAACCTCTTGTTAAACTACTCATTCGCCCGTGTGGTGCCGGAGCCCACAAGAGAAGCAAAGAATAGTACAACTACAACTTACAATGCATGTCGTAAGAGACGACTGATGTAGGTCCTAGGATGCTACCCTAGTAAATAAAAAGCAGCGCAGAAATGGTTCACAAGTGGTCGATATGGAGCGTCAAGAAGTAGAAACTACTCTTTGTGGTCGTTATGTGCTTTACTTCTTACAGCATGAGTTTGTTGGGCTAGTTCGGTACCCACTGACCTATTGACCAGCACATCCAGTTTCTGTATGATTTGTAAAAGCTGACCTAGGGGAGTCCATCCCTCTAGATGAGCCAGAGCCTGTTAGCATTGAACCTTGCGGTCAAAGTTTCCCAGTCTACATAAGTGGGATGTTGTGCTGGCTTATGTGTTTTATAGGTCATCAGCAGGCTACTAATTTTTACTTTCTGCCCTTTCTAAGAAAGACTAGCTGACCAAACTCTACTGGATGCAGAACCAGACTCAGAACACACCATGTCGTCCATATATTATTCACACATACACACAATTATGTATCATTATTCTCTCATATCATTCACAGACAGCCCATACTTATGTATTTTATATACATTCACAGATGCAACCACAAGTCCGAGAGATGCTGTTTGGACCAAACCCCAACCGTAAATTCAAGGACTAACTCTGACCAGTCTTTTAGAAACTTCTGTATTACCGCATGTGTTAGTTTTCTCTCTAGCATTCCGCGATTCATTACACAAGAGTATAGTCTATATGTTGTTTATGTAGGTTTGTATGTAGATTTATGACTGTATGTCTGACTTCAGTGTTCACTGCTACACTTGTTGTCTGGTATAGTTTTAGTTCACTAAATAAACAAGGTGGCGGGGATTACGTAATAGATAACCGCCGCCTGTTGATTCAGACACAAGAGGGTTATGTGTTTAATCCCACACTCAGTGTTCCATGCATGAGGATAGGAATTGGCCCTCCTGCACACTATGGTCTAGAAATGTGAAGTGACTTCATACCCTAAGGTCTAAAAAGACTGCTGGAAATGTTATTTTAGGAAGTAAGCAAGAGGGGTGTGGGTTCAAATTCACAGTCGATATTCCACATGTGAGGAATGAATTTAACTTGTACAATAGGGGCTTTTCTTACCATGGAATATATTACAGAATACAATGTTAGGCCAGTATTTGTCTTCACCAACGGCACAGTATAACTGATTTGGTCATTTTTTACACCGACTACTTTTAATTTCCATATAGTTGAATGACATGGTGCACGTTTGTGTGTGTGTAACACCAGGCACAGAAGACTGTGTGAGAGAGTATGTGGCTATGTAAAAATGCTTGAAGGGTATGTGTTGACTGTCCGTTCATTTGTGTGGTGATATTTGAAGCACTCTGGAATCTGCAATCTCCAGTTGTATCAAATATATTATTAGTTTGTGGTGTTCTATTATTTGGTCTACTTGACTGGTTTCACACATTTGGTTGGTTACTGTTCTTGAGAGAATATTTCCACACATTTGATTGGTTACTGTTTCTGTAAGAATAGTTCCACACATTTGATTGGTTACTGCTTCTGTAAGAATAGTTCCACACATTTGATTGGTTACTCAATACTACAATATCCTGCAAGACTGTCCTCTCCTGGGTGAGCTGAGAAGCAACATGTGGCCACCCCCAGCCGACCTGAAAACTAAGCTTTTGGGAAACCTGGCATGCCTGAAGCTGACTGCCCAGTTTGTGGTCCACAGTAAATTAAGCACATGCCCAGAGATCGCTGAAGAAGAAGAGTGGTTACTATTTCTGTAAGAATAATTCCACACATTTGATTGGTCACCTTTCCTGTGATAATCAGTCAATCAAAACCAGTGAGAATGGTTCCACACATTTGATTGGTTACTTTTCCTGTGAGAATATTTCCACACATTTGATTGGTTACTTCTGTAATCTATCATGTAATCTGCTGATCTAACTATCATGTGTAATATACAAAATTATGGCTGTCCGTGTATCATAAACTTTTGTTCTTTAAATTGTTGCTGTTGTTCATTGTAAAACTTGTATACTTTTTGTTGTCTTATCTTTCACAGTTTAGTCTAGAATAAGCTGTAGGATTTTATTTATGTGGATATATTAAACTATTTCATGTCAAGTCTGAAAGTTGGAACATTATTTATATCTGTATAGATGGGTGTATAAATTGTATGGACTTAGTCCTGTCTATCAAAGTTTCTAATCTCTAGAGCAACGTTTCTCAAACTGGGGTTGTATGGACTTAGTCCTGTCTATCAAAGTTTCTAATCTCTAGAGCAACTTTTCTCAAACTGGGGTTGTATGGACTTAGTCCTGTCTATCAAAGTTTCTAATCTCTAGAGCAACATTTCTCAAACTGGGGTTGTATGGACTTAGTCCTGTCTATCAAAGTTTCTAATCTCTAGAGCAACGTTTCTCAAACTGGGGTTGTATGGACTTAGTCCTGTCTATCAAAGTTTCTAATCTCTAGAGCAACGTTTCTCAAACTGGGGTTGTATGGACTTAGTCCTGTCTATCAAAGTTTCTAATCTCTAGAGCAACGTTTCTCAAACTGGGGTTGTATGGACTTAGTCCTGTCTATCAAAGTTTCTAATCTCTAGAGCAACGTTTCTCAAACTGGGGTTGTATGGACTTAGTCCTGTCTATCAAAGTTTCTAATCTCTAGAGCAACGTTTCTCAAACTGGGGTTGTATGGACTTAGTCCTGTCTATCAAAGTTTCTAATCTCTAGAGCAACATTTCTCAAACTGGGGTTGTATGGACTTAGTCCTGTCTATCAAAGTTTCTAATCTCTAGAGCAACGTTTCTCAAACTGGGGTTGTATGGACTTAGTCCTGTCTATCAAAGTTTCTAATCTCTAGAGCAACATTTCTCAAACTGGGGTTGTATGGACTTAGTCCTGTCTATCAAAGTTTCTAATCTCAGAGCAACATTTCTCAAACGTGTATGGACTTAGTCCTGTCTATCAAAGTTTCTAATCTCTGAGAAGTTCAACGATTATTTATATCTGTAAATGGGGTTGTATGGACTTAGTCCTGTCTATCAAAGTTTCTAATCTCTAGAGCAACGTTTCTCAAACTGGGGTTGTATGGACTTAGTCCTGTCTATCAAAGTTTCTAATCTCTAGAGCAACGTTTCTCAAACTGGGGTTGTATGGACTTAGTCCTGTCTATCAAAGTTTCTAATCTCTAGAGCAACGTTTCTCAAACTGGGGTTGTATGGACTTAGTCCTGTCTATCAAAGTTTCTAATCTCTAGAGCAACGTTTCTCAAACTGGGGTTGTATGGACTTAGTCCTGTCTATCAAAGTTTCTAATCTCTAGACAAGTTTCTCAAAGTTTATGACTTAGTCGTCTATCAAAGTTTCTAATCTCTAGAGCAACGTTTCTCAAACTGGGGTTGTATGGACTTAGTCCTGTCTATCAAAGTTTCTAATCTCTAGAGCAACTTTTCAAACTGGGTTGTATGGACTTAGTCCTGTCTATAAAGTTTCTAATCTCTAGAGCAACTTTCAAACTGGGTTGTATGGACTTAGTCCTGTCTATCAAAGTTTCTAATCTCTAGAGCAACTTTCTCAAACTGGGGTTGTATGGACTTAGTCCTGTCTATCAAAGTTTCTAATCTCTAGAGCAACGTTTCTCAAACTGGGGTTGTTGGACTTAGTCCTGTCTATCAAAGTTTCAATCTCTAGAGCAATTTCAAACTGGGGTTGTTGACTTAGTCCTGTCATCAAAGTTTCTAATCTCTAATCAAAGTTTTATTCTAGTATCAAAGTTTCTAATCTCTAGATCAAAGTTTCTAATCTCTAGACAAGTTTTTTGGCAATTCAACTGAGTTTTTCAAATGTCTAGCTTGAAGAAATATTATGATCTTTAATATTTCAAACGGTAAAATAAATTTGTAAAATATTTATAAAACAGTGGTAACTCATCCGAAAAACAAAGAAACCAGACCGGAGTCTAAACGTCTGACAGAACAAAATGAAAGATCATTTGAAGTTTCCTGCAGTCTGAGAACATTGTTTACTATTGTAACACAAATATTTCATTCCTGTTCATTTTCATATATAGAAATTTTGGGGCCGTAGCAGCAAAATCTATTTAAAAGGGAGGTCTGTGGTAATGCAAGGTTGGGGAACCGCTGCTCTAGAGGCTTATGTGGATTTACTATCCTGGGCATGTGGGTGTTTGCGCCAATAAGAGAGTGAACATGCTAGCATCGATTGTTGCGGAGTTGAAGATTTATAGGGGGGATGTTCTTTGGTCTTTTCGCGACGTCCTGTTGGACTAAAATAGATGTTGAATCGATCCAGCGATTTAAGGAGTTTTAAGTTACCCATTGTACGATTAGAACTGGATGTTTCAGGTACAGAGTGAGCTTAAAGAAATAATTTATGTCTGGACATAAAGAAAAAAATCCAAACCTGAACAGTTTCGAGGTGACTGCGCTAGCCATGTGACCATTACATTCATCAGGCTCATGTCCTCTCTGTCCTACACCAGCCATAAAATTGGTAACACAGACAGTGAAGACAAATATGAGGCATTGTTGTTAGATGTGCCAGGTTTCTTGGAAGTGATGTCACAGAAGTGAGACAATTTGGCAACTTGTATGTGACTGGCAGATCTTGACATGTACTGACTAACCTCATCAGCTTGACCTGATTGTTAAAGGTCATGGAGTTCAAGGACTAAGACCTGAGGTAGCCATGTTATCTCATTTCATTGATTTTTGGTTATATGTAATATTATATAATAAATACATTATATATGTGGTACTTCTTTTTCTTTGAATACTTCATATCAACCATTTGTTAAACCACTTTGTGTGATGTGTATGTGATCTGAGCCTAAGATGGAGTACGTTGGGCCAGTTATGTACCTACAAGGAGGCCAACACACCTGATTTCTCTGATGCTTGTTATTTACTAGGGGAGCTTCCCTACGCTACCTCAGTCGCCTCTTACGACATGCCTTGTAGGTCACAGTGTTACTATTGTTTGCAGTCCCAGCATAACACTGCAGACTTGCTAAACAAATAATAAGTAGTAACAAAAAAGGGGTGGCTGAATGAATGGACAAAACAGACAGAGCCCTCTTTAAACACTTGACCACTCCAAATCCAAAAGATGCCATAAATCACCTCACAGGACAACAAGAACAAGTCATTATTTTCTGACTTAGGAGCACATGTGCCCCTGAAAGCTCACCTACATCACATCCTACCAAAGATTGCCCACAATGTCAACTGTGTGACTATTCAGAAGAAACTGTCACACATCATCTCTTCCAGTGTCCTGCACTCAGTGATCTACGCCACAAGTACCTACCTCCATACCCAGATGTTGAAAACACTCTCTATGCTAACACACCACAACTCAGACAGACCTGTAAATTCACTGCCATGGCCTCAAGTTGAAGGGCAAATGCTCAGATGACTGCTGGATTGGGAACAAAAACCACTCTGTGGGATGTGCATGTGATCTGAGCCTAAAAGCGATTGTAAATTATGCCAGTTATGCGCCTACAAGTAGGCCAACACACCAGATTTCTGTTACGCTTTTTATTTACTACGGTAGCTTCCCTAGACCCCTACCTTAGTGGCCTCTTATGACATGTCTTGTAGGTCGCAGTCTTGCTATTCTTTGCGGGCCCCGATGTAACACGGCAGCAAATACTTATTACATTCACTTTCAAGACATCAATCATCCATTTAATGCTTTTGAAATATGTGTACACCAAACCCCTACAATACACTAAAGTCATACAATATACCAAAGTCCTACTATACACCAAACCCCTACAATACACCAAACCCC
Organism: Arion vulgaris; assembly: GCA_020796225.1. NCBI lineage: Eukaryota > Metazoa > Mollusca > Gastropoda > Stylommatophora > Arionidae > Arion > Arion vulgaris. The sequence goes on from CM036755.1 coordinate 36,274,764, forward strand.
TACAATACACTAAAGTCATACAATACACCAAAGTCCTACTATACACTAAAGTCATACTATACACTAAAGTCATACAATACACTAAAGTCCTACTATACACTAAAGTCCTACTATACACTAAAGTCCTACAATACACCAAACCCCTACAATACACTAAAGTCCTACTATACACTAAAGTCCTACTATACACTAAAGTCCTACAATACACCAAACCCCTACAATACACTAAAGTCCTACAATACACCAAACCCCTACAATACACTAAAGTCCTACTATACACTAAAGTCATACTATACACTAAAGTCATACTATACACTAAAGTCCTACTATACACTAAAGTCATACTATACACTAAAGTCCTACAATACACTAAAGTCCTACTATACACTAAAGTCCTACTATACACTAAAGTCCTACTATACACTAAAGTCATACTATACACTAAAGTCCTACTATACACTAAAGTCCTACAATACACCAAACCCCTACTATACACTAAAGTCCTACTATACACTAAAGTCCTACAATACACAAACCCTACTATACACTAAAGTCCTACTATACACCAAACCCCTACTATACACTAAAGTCCTACTATACACTAAAGTCCTACAATACACCAAACCCCTACTATACACTAAAGTCCTACAATACACCAAACCCCTACTATACACTAAAGTCCTACTATACACTAAAGTCATACTATACACTAAAGTCCTACTATACACTAAAGTCATACTATACACTAAAGTCCTACTATACACTAAAGTCATACTATACACTAAAGTCCTACAATACACCAAACCCCTACTATACACTAAAGTCTACTATCACAACCATACACTAAAGTCCTACTATACACAACCTACTATACACTAAAGTCCTACTATACACTAAAGTCCTACAATACACCAAAGTCCTACTATACACTAAAGTCCTACAATACACCAAACCCCTACTATACACTAAAGTCCTACTATACACTAAAGTCATACTATACACTAAAGTCCTACTATACACTAAAGTCATACTATACACTAAAGTCCTACTATACACTAAAGTCATACTATACACTAAAGTCCTACAATACACCAAAGTCCTACTATACACTAAAGTCCTACTATACACTAAAGTCATACTATACACTAAAGTCATACTATACACTAAAGTCCTACTATACACTAAAGTCCTACAATACACCAAACCCCTACTATACACTAAAGTCCTACAATACACCAAAGTCATACAATACACCAAAGTCCTACAATACACTAACCCTACAATACACTATAAAGTCCTACAATGAAACTAGTGACTTGTACTACTGAACCTCTTGACTGGGATCAGAGAACTCACCTTCATTGTTGTCCCCGGGCACGCAGGAGTCTGGGGTAATGAACGAACTGATAGATTGGCTGGCATGGCTATGATATCAAAGGGAGCTGCAGCGCACCGCAGTGACATTCGTAACTCATTGAGAGTCTTTCCAGGTGGAGAAGTTTCAGGGCTGCGAATCTCAGTCGCTGACCAGATTAAGAGAGATGGATGTCGATATTGGTTCATCCCGAAAAAAAACGACGTACCAAATATGCAAAAAGATTGATTAATCAACATCGAACTGACGCGTTGGGCTGCTGAACGATGCTGGATTTGTTGAGACAGAGGTCGGAGCACCTATGAACATGTCCAGAGTGCTATGATGATAGTTCTCATGTAAGTGAACCTCTTTCAGCGATGTTCAGAAGTCATTACTTTCTGATCCATGAGTCCATATATTTGTAGGATAGTGTTTCTGTATACATTTCTGGATTATGAACATTGGACGCTGACATCAAGCGATAGAAGAAAACTATGAGAGAGCGGATGCACTGGCGGGCAATGCTACGATCGAGAATGGATCTTCTATGGACAAAAGTGACATCAACGCTTTAAGAGAAAACATACGCTCTGAAGATTTCAACGAAGAAAATAAAGGGTATTCACAATCTCGGTTGTGCATATCGATATGTGCGGGAAAACTACGAGAGAAACCCCAATAGATAATCAGCCAACACAGAACGGGAGTTGTTTGTCTAATTACGCAGAAATACATTCTTGGGGAGGCGATCGGAGCAATTATGGACATGTCTGATGAAGATGATCCTCAAATGAAGGAAAACTAGACAGAGATGAAGTATCTACGCAGAATTCTGTGAGTTTCAAGAAGATACCCGTTTAGAGATGAAGACATCAAGAAAAAAGTGGATACAACCACGACCAACTATGTGTGAACGATGGCCGCGGTACAACATCAGTACTGAAGAGGCAAGTTCATAAAGAAGCAACAAATTAAATGGTTCGGCCACATAAGCAGATCACCATCAGACAGTGCACCTCATAGAGCAATGCTACTCCGATACAGTGGATTTCTTCTTCTTCTTTGCGTTCGTTCTTTATGACCAATTTTAATCACTCTTTGTGATATGTTTGATCTTTGTCAAGAACGTGTATACGTTGCACATTGGTTTGGTAGGCCCCTAAACGCATAGACTTCTACACATTTAGGACACGTGCATCCGATTTCAGCCAAACAGTGGATAAAAGGAAAGGTCGTCCACGCAAAAGAAGTACCGCAGAAATAACAGGCAGTGAAAAACACTATTTATGAAGCGCACATACAAACCCATTCTAGAAATCTCTTCTTATCCTGAAGCTGTGAGGTAAAACAGGATTAAAAGAAAAGAAACTACCGCCCGAGTGGTTCCGGGGCCCAAATTTGGGATGTAAAGAATAGAACCACTACTATCTGCCATGAATGTCGTAAGAGGCAACTAAGGAGGTTTAGCTGAAATTGGATGCACGTGTCCTAAACATGTACAAGTCTATGCGTTTAGGGGCCTACCAAACCAATGTGCAACGTATACACGTTCTTGGCAAAGATCAAACATATCACAAAGAGTAATTAAAATTGGTTGTAAAGAACGAACGCAAAGAAGAAGAAGAAAAGAAACTACGTATAATTCTAGCAGTAACAGGGATTCTCTCACACAAGTTAAGTGTGTATTAAAGGGATTCTCTCACACAAGTTAAGTGTGTATTAAAGGGATTCTCTCACACAAGTTAAGTGTGTATTAAAGGAATTCTCTCACAAAAGTTAAGTGTGTATTAAAGGAATTCTCTCACACAAGTTAAGTGTGTATTAAAGGGATTCTCTCACACAAGTTAAGTGTGTATTAAAGGGATCAATGTTTGAGCCATTACCTTGTGTACCGAAGGTCGTGAGTTTGAATTCGGACCGCGTCGTTTTATCCACAAGAGATATCCATTGTTTCTCAAGTCGGACCACAATCCATTGTTTCTCAAGTCGGACCACAATCCATTGTTTCTCAAGTCGGACCACAATCCATTGTTTCTCAAGTCGGACCACAATCCATTGTTTCTCAAGTCGGACCACAATGTTTCAACTTTCTTTCCACAGTTCTTCTCTATATTTGCTTAGGATGTCCAGGTTTTCTTATCTGATATCCATTGTTTCTCAAGTCGGACCACAATGTTTCAACTTTCTTTCCACAGTTCTTCTCTATATTTGCTTAGGATGTCCAGGTTTTCTTATCTGATGTCCATTGTCTCTCAAGTCGGACCACAATGTTTCAACTTTCTTTCCACAGTTCTTCTCTATATTTGCTTAGGATGTCCAGGTTTTCTTATCTGATATCCATTGTTTCTCAAGTCGGACCACAATGTTTCAACTTTCTTTCCACAGTTCTTCTCTATATTTGCTTAGGATGTCCAGGTTGTCTTATCTGATATCCATTGTTTCTCAAGTCGGACCACAATGTTTCAACTTTCTTTCCACAGTTCTTCTCTATATTTGCTTAGGATGTCCAGGTTTTCTTATCTGATATCCATTGTTTCTCAAGTCGGACCACAATGTTTCAACTTTCTTTCCACAGTTCTTCTCTATATTTGCTTAGGATGTCCAGGTTTTCTTATCTGATATCCATTGTTTCTCAAGTCGGACCACAATGTTTCAACTTTCTTTCCACAGTTCTTCTCTATATTTGCTTAGGATGTCCAGGTTTTCTTATCTGATATCCATTGTTTCTCAAGTCGGACCACAATGTTTCAACTTTCTTTCCACAGTTCTTCTCTATATTTGCTTAGGATGTCCAGGTTTTCTTATCTGATATCCATTGTTTCTCAAGTCGGACCACAATGTTTCAACTTTCTTTCCACAGTTCTTCTCTATATTTGCTTAGGATGTCCAGGTTTTCTTATCTGATATCCATTGTTTCTCAAGTCGGACCACAATGTTTCAACTTTCTTTCCACAGTTCTTCTCTATATTTGCTTAGGATGTCCAGGTTGTCTTATCTGATATCCATTGTTTCTCAAGTCGGACCACAATGTTTCAACTTTCTTTCCACAGTTCTTCTCTATATTTGCTTAGGATGTCCAGGTTTTCTTATCTGATATCCATTGTTTCTCAAGTCGGACCACAATGTTTCAACTTTCTTTCCACAGTTCTTCTCTATATTTGCTTAGGATGTCCAGGTTTTCTTATCTGATATCCATTGTTTCTCAAGTCGGACCACAATGTTTCAACTTTCTTTCCACAGTTCTTCTCTATATTTGCTTAGGATGTCCAGGTTGTCTTATCTGATATCCATTGTTTCTCAAGTCGGACCACAATGTTTCAACTTTCTTTCCACAGTTCTTCTCTATATTTGCTTAGGATGTCCAGGTTGTCTTATCTGATATCCATTGTTTCTCAAGTCGGACCACAATGTTTCAACTTTCTTTCCACAGTTCTTCTCTATATTTGCTTAGGATGTCCAGGTTGTCTTATCTGATATCCATTGTTTCTCAAGTCGGACCACAATGTTTCAACTTTCTTTCCACAGTTCTTCTCTATATTTGCTTAGGATGTCCAGGTTTTCTTATCTGATATCCATTGTCTCTCAAGTCGGACCACAATGTTTCAACTTTCTTTCCACAGTTCTTCTCTATATTTGCTTAGGATGTCCAGGTTTTCTTATCTGATATCCATTGTTTCTCAAGTCGGACCACAATGTTTCAACTTTCTTTCCACAGTTCTTCTCTATATTTGCTTAGGATGTCCAGGTTTTCTTATCTGATATCCATTGTTTCTCAAGTCGGACCACAATGTTTCAACTTTCTTTCCACAGTTCTTCTCTATATTTGCTTAGGATGTCCAGGTTTTCTTATCTGATATCCATTGTTTCTCAAGTCGGACCACAATGTTTCAACTTTCTTTCCACAGTTCTTCTCTATATTTGCTTAGGATGTCCAGGTTGTCTTATCTGATATCCATTGTTTCTCAAGTCGGACCACAATGTTTCAACTTTCTTTCCACAGTTCTTCTCTATATTTGCTTAGGATGTCCAGGTTTTCTTATCTGATATCCATTGTTTCTCAAGTCGGACCACAATGTTTCAACTTTCTTTCCACAGTTCTTCTCTATATTTGCTTAGGATGTCCAGGTTTTCTTATCTGATATCCATTGTTTCTCAAGTCGGACCACAATGTTTCAACTTTCTTTCCACAGTTCTTCTCTATATTTGCTTAGGATGTCCAGGTTTTCTTATCTGATATCCATTGTTTCTCAAGTCGGACCACAATGTTTCAACTTTCTTTCCACAGTTCTTCTCTATATTTGCTTAGGATGTCCAGGTTTTCTTATCTGATATCCATTGTTTCTCAAGTCGGACCACAATGTTTCAACTTTCTTTCCACAGTTCTTCTCTATATTTGCTTAGGATGTCCAGGTTTTCTTATCTGATATCCATTGTTTCTCAAGTCGGACCACAATGTTTCAACTTTCTTTCCACTGTTCTTCTCTATATTTGCTTAGGATGTCCAGGTTTTCTTATCTGATATCCATTGTTTCTCAAGTCGGACCACAATGTTTCAACTTTCTTTCCACAGTTCTTCTCTATATTTGCTTAGGATGTCCAGGTTGTCTTATCTGATATCCATTGTTTCTCAAGTCGGACCACAATGTTTCAACTTTCTTTCCACAGTTCTTCTCTATATTTGCTTAGGATGTCCAGGTTTTCTTATCTGATATCCATTGTTTCTCAAGTCGGACCACAATGTTTCAACTTTCTTTCCACAGTTCTTCTCTATATTTGCTTAGGATGTCCAGGTTGTCTTATCTGATATCCATTGTTTCTCAAGTCGGACCACAATGTTTCAACTTTCTTTCCACAGTTCTTCTCTATATTTGCTTAGGATGTCCAGGTTTTCTTATCTGATATCCATTGTTTCTCAAGTCGGACCACAATGTTTCAACTTTCTTTCCACAGTTCTTCTCTATATTTGCTTAGGATGTCCAGGTTTTCTTATCTGATATCCATTGTTTCTCAAGTCGGACCACAATGTTTCAACTTTCTTTCCATAGTTCTTCTCTATATTTGCTTAGGATGTCCAGGTTTTCTTATCTGATATCCATTGTTTCTCAAGTCGGACCACAATGTTTCAACTTTCTTTCCACAGTTCTTCTCTATATTTGCTTAGGATGTCCAGGTTTTCTTATCTGATATCCATTGTTTCTCAAGTCGGACCACAATGTTTCAACTTTCTTTCCACAGTTCTTCTCTATATTTGCTTAGGATGTCCAGGTTTTCTTATCTGATATCCATTGTTTCTCAAGTCGGACCACAATGTTTCAACTTTCTTTCCACAGTTCTTCTCTATATTTGCTTAGGATGTCCAGGTTTTCTTATCTGATATCCATTGTTTCTCAAGTCGGACCACAATGTTTCAACTTTCTTTCCACAGTTCTTCTCTATATTTGCTTAGGATGTCCAGGTTTTCTTATCTGATATCCATTGTTTCTCAAGTCGGACCACAATGTTTCAACTTTCTTTCCACAGTTCTTCTCTATATTTGCTTAGGATGTCCAGGTTTTCTTATCTGATATCCATTGTTTCTCAAGTCGGACCACAATGTTTCAACTTTCTTTCCACAGTTCTTCTCTATATTTGCTTAGGATGTCCAGGTTTTCTTATCTGATATCCATTGTTTCTCAAGTCGGACCACAATGTTTCAACTTTCTTTCCACAGTTCTTCTCTATATTTGCTTAGGATGTCCAGGTTTTCTTATCTGATATCCATTGTCTCTCAAGTCGGACCACAATGTTTCAACTTTCTTTCCACAGTTCTTCTCTATATTTGCTTAGGATGTCCAGGTTTTCTTATCTGATATCCATTGTTTCTCAAGTCGGACCACAATGTTTCAACTTTCTTTCCACAGTTCTTCTCTATATTTGCTTAGGATGTCCAGGTTTTCTTATCTGATATCCATTGTTTCTCAAGTCGGACCACAATGTTTCAACTTTCTTTCCACAGTTCTTCTCTATATTTGCTTAGGATGTCCAGGTTTTCTTATCTGATATCCATTGTTTCTCAAGTCGGACCACAATGTTTCAACTTTCTTTCCACAGTTCTTCTCTATATTTGCTTAGGATGTCCAGGTTTTCTTATCTGATATCCATTGTTTCTCAAGTCGGACCACAATGTTTCAACTTTCTTTCCACAGTTCTTCTCTATATTTGCTTAGGATGTCCAGGTTTTCTTATCTGATATCCATTGTTTCTCAAGTCGGACCACAATGTTTCAACTTTCTTTCCACAGTTCTTCTCTATTTTTGCTTAGGATGTCCAGGTTTTCTTATCTGATATCCATTGTTTCTCAAGTCGGACCACAATGTTTCAACTTTCTTTCCACAGTTCTTCTCTATATTTGCTTAGGATGTCCAGGTTTTCTTATCTGATATCCATTGTTTCTCAAGTCGGACCACAATGTTTCAACTTTCTTTCCACAGTTCTTCTCTATATTTGCTTAGGATGTCCAGGTTTTCTTATCTGATGTCCATTGGAGAGTTGTCCTAGTTAATGTCCATACTGGCATATGAAACATGTCTAAACCATCTCCATTTTTTTAAGGAGTCTAAAAAAGAAGGATTGGCTTCATTGCACCAGGTTTAATGCGCAATATGGCTCAGTCCCTCTCCGCAGAAATAGCACTCCACCTACCAAGACTATTATACAAAGCACCAACTCCGTAGCTCTGGCAACAATCCTAGTTGTCTCTTGAAAAAAATGCACTTGTGAACGGAACAAAATGCACTTGTGAACAGAACAAAATGCACTTGTGAACAGAACAAAATGCACTTGTGAACAGAACAAAATGCACTTGTGAACAGAACAAAATGCACTTGTGAACAGAACGGCGCGGTAAGGATTCGAACCCACGTCCTTCAGAAAGCAAATCAAGGCCACAGAGACCTCCATCTTTGATAACTGAGAAGTTCAACAAAATCTGGTACAGAGAATTGAAAAGTTAATACAAAGAGCACATTGAACAGAATGTTTACAGTATCGTAGAAGCTGCCATTATCAGTGACTTCACGCTTGTTTTTTAGTTTCAGCTTTTACTGTAAAGTTTCTATTCCTTGCACTCAAGATATCTCAACTGTTTTTTTTTCTGCTGCCAACTAGCTGTAAAACATTTGTTTGTGTGGAATAGACAGAACATCTTACCGTAAATCAGTCTGTTCTATTTTTAAACTATCCATAAAAAAAAACACAGCGTGAACAAACTTGTGATCTATGCGCACGTTCATACTGATGTAGGCTTCGCTGCCTCCTCAAGATATGTGAAATACAGACCTACGGCGGAACCTCAAACTGTCATTATCGTTTACCCCTCCCTCTTTACCACCCCCTTTTTCTTCACTGAGATCTTCTTGTTTTCTTTGTCTCGTGCTATTTCCGTTCTTCGTTTTTATATATTTGAGATCGTTTTTCAAAGTTTCTAAGTCCAAAACAAATGTCGTTTTTTCTTCTGCACTTGAAAGTTAAAACCTTCGTTTGAGGAAATACGGTTTAGCTCGACCATAGATAGCGTAATTTTGGGGATATTAGGACGCAATTATTTCCTTTTTGTCTTTACTGCCTGTGTTACTGTTTTGTGCCACAAAGAGCAATGTTAATCCGATACAGTCGATACAAAGAGCTATGTTAATCCGATACAGTGGATACAAAGAGCAATGTTAATCCGACACAGTAGTCGATACAAAGAGCAATGTTAATCCGATACAGTCGATACAAAGAGCTATGTTAATCCGATACAGTGAGTACAAAGAGCAATGTTAATCCGATACAGTAGTCGATACAAAGAGCAATGTTAATCCGATACAGTGGATACAAAGAGCAATGTTAATCCGATACAGTGGATACAAAGAGCAATGTTAATCCGATACAGTGGATACAAAGAGCTATGTTAATCCGATACAGTGGATACAAAGAGCAATGTTAATCCGATACAGTGAATACAAAGAGCAATGTTAATCCGATACAGTGGATACAAAGAGCAATGTTAATCCGATACAGTGGATACAAAGAGCAATGTTACTCTGATACAGTGGACACAAAGAGCAATGTTACTCTGATACAGTGGACACAAAGAGCAATGTTACTCTGATACAGTAGTCGATACAAAGAGCAATGTTACTCTGATACAGTAGTCGATACAAAGAGCAATGTTAATCCGATACAGTAGTCGATACAAAGAGCAATGTTAATCCGATACAGTCGATACAAAGAGCAATGTTACTCTGATACAGTGGATACAAAGAGCAATGTTACTCTGATACAGTGGATACAAAGAGCAATGTTACTCTGATACAGTGGATACAAAGAGCAATGTTACTCTGATACAGTGGATACAAAGAGCAATGTTACTCTGATACAGTGGATACAAAGAGCAATGTTACTCTGATACAGTGGATACAAAGAGCAATGTTACTCTGATACAGTGGATACAAAGAGCAATGTTACTCTGATACAGTGGATACAAAGGCAATGTTACTCTGATACAGTCGATACAAAGGGCAATGTTGATACAAAGTGGATACAAAGTGGATACAAAGATAAGGATACAAAGTGGATACAAAGTGGATACAAAAGCAATTTACTTGATACAGTCGATACAAAGAGCAATGTTACTCTGATACAGTGAGTACAAAGAGCAATGTTACTCTGATACATTCGATACAAAGAGCAATGTTACTCTGATACAGTGAGTACAAAGCAAAAGGCCAGCAGATCTCAAAAGGTGGATCTCAGATATTACAGGCTACCAAAGACACTGTTTTATAAGGAGAGTTCCTCAGGCTACCAAGACACTGTTTATAAGGAGATTTCCCTCAGGCTATCAAAGACACTGTTTATAAGGAGAGTTCCTCAGGCTACCAAAGACACTGTTTATAAGGAGAGTTCCTCAGGCTACCAAAGACACTGTTTATAAGGAGAGTTCCTCTTCTTTGAACGCACCATATCGACCACTTGTTAACCACTCTTTGTGATTTGTATGCGATCTGAGGATAAGAGCGATTATACGTTGTGCCAGTTATGCGTCTACAAGTAGATCAGAACATCCGCGATGCGATGCTTTTTATTTACTAGGTAGCTTCCTAGGTCTTACATCAGTCGCCTCTTACGACATGCCTTGTAGGTAGCAGTGGTACTATTCCTTGCTTCCCTTAAGGCCCCGACACCAGACGGACGATAAGGAGCGTTGAAAAGTCCCGTTCTATATATCTCTTCTTACCATGAAACTGTGAGGTAAATCAGGGCTGGAGAAAGAAAGACAAGTCGCATAGAGAAATACACTTTCTGAATGTGTCTCCTTTTTCGACCTGACGCTGAAAGGCAAAACAGGATTATAGAATAGTTACTGGTTTTTAGGGCGATGCACTATGGATGAGGGAGGGGGGAATTATGAGCCTGCGGAATTTAATGATCGCATGGGGGACTGCTTAGAGTAGTTGATAGTAGCTCGGCCTGCTAGCTGTGAGACGCCTCATAGCTCGGGTTCGAACCTACTGTCCGGCATTTGTTCGAGTCCCCTGGTCTTACTCAGGACGATAACGTGAGTACCTCTGAAGTCGGAGAAAATCTGCCTGTATGGCGAGGGAATACTAATTACGAGTACATTGAGCACACGGCTGCCAGTGTAAAGTAATTTACAATGTGCACGCTGCTGCCATTGTAAGAAATTGGAAAAACGGATTTTCACGCAAAAATCAGTTTCAGAGATGAAACTTCGTCTGAGTTGAAAGCGGACGAAAAAAAAAAAAAAAAATAATGATCGCATGGCTAGTGCAATCCCCGTGAAACTGTTTAGGTTAGCATTTTTTATTTAAGCCCCTGACAGAAAAAAAAAACTTATTGGCCTTACCGAGGATTGAACCCGGGTCTGCCGAATAGAAGCCCGCGGGCGCCAAACACTGGACACACTAAATAGTGTAAAGTTTGGTCGCATCTAGTTTCTTTTATCCTTCACCTTGTACGAGTCGATCATTCCAACAATATGTCGCGTCATTATTTGGCTGAAAATTGAATATCTTTGTCGCGCGCTAAATGCAAAAATAAAGTCGGCAAAATTTTCGTTCAGGACTCACTTTTATAACTTATATTTTTGGGATTGCCTGTTGTAATACAAAAATATATCTGTATTTACTGCCTGTTTTTACTTCCCGTGTCGCCCGATTGGTTACCGGGGTTTAAATTTGGGGCGCAAAGAATAGAACCACTGTTACCTGCCATGAATGTCGTAAGAGGCGACTAAGGAGGTTTGGCTGAAATCGGATGCACGTGTCCTAAACGTGTGAAGTATATGCGTTTAGGGGCCTACCAAACCAATGTGCAACGTAAACACGTTCTAGGCAAAGATCAAACATCACAAAGAGGGATTAAAATTGGTCGTAAAGAACGAACGCAAAGAAGAAGAAGAAGACTGCCCGTGTTTGCTGCTTTTTAGGGCATATGTTTTCCACATAACTAGTTTTCACCATTTGTTGGGATCCATATAAACATTCTCCATTTAGGTCTTGCGTTATATCTGAGCAGCGACCTGTCTGTCTTGGGGCGTCTTACCTTCCGAAAGTTCACAGAACAACACCTGTTGTGGCATGCTGCTATTTTCCATTCTTCTCATATGATTTAGCCATCTTAGTCTTCTACTAGTGATATTGTCCATTCTTCTCACATAATTTAGCCATCTCTTCTACTGGTGATATTGTCTATTCATCTCATATAATTTAGCCATCTTAGCCTTCTACTAGTAATATTGTCCATTCTTCTCACATAATTTAGCCATCTCTTCTACTGGTGATATTGTCTATTCTTCTCACATAATTTAGCCATTCTCTTAGCCTTTCTACTAGTGATATTGTCCATTCTTCTCATATAATTTAGCCATCTTAGCCTTCTACTAGTGATATTGTCCATTCTTCTCACATAATTTAGCCATCTTAGCCTTCTACTAGTGATATTGTCCATTCTTCTCATATAATTTAGCCATCTTAGCCTTCTACTAGTGATATTGTCCATTCTTCTCCATAATTTATAGATTTAGCCATTTCTTAATTGCCATTCTCTACTAGTGATATTGTCCATTCTTCTCACATAATTTAGCCATCTTAGCCTTCTACTAGTGATATTGTCCATTCTTCTCATATAATTTAGCCATCTTAGCCTTCTACTAGTGATATTGTTCATTCTTCTCACATAATTTAGCCATCTTAGCCTTCTACTGGTGATATTGTCTATTCTTCTCACATAATTTAGCCGTCTTAGACCTTCTACTAGTGATATTGTCCATTCTTCTCACATGATTTAGCCATCTCTTCTACTGGTGATAATCTCTCTATGATGGAAAACAAGTTTGTACATTGTAGTACTTCATATTTGTATGTACCATAGAATCGCCCGTGTATTGCCGGGACGCGCAAGGGGAGCAAAGGATAGTAACACTGCGACCTACAAGACATGTCGTAAGAGGCGACTGAGGTAGGGCCTAGGGAAACTACCCTAGTAAATAAAAGGCGTAGCAGAAATTGGATGTGCTTGTAGACGCATAACTGGCACAACGTACAATCGCTCCTAGGCTCAGATCACATAATATTACAAAGACAGGTTCAATAAGGGATCGATATGGATTGTTCGAAGAAGGAAAATAATTTACAATAGAGATAAAGGTACGTATCTAGGCTTAAAGAGGCGTTATTCCTTTCTTATAAAAAAAAAAAACAACAAGGGAGCTAATATTTATACCGATATGGAATCTTGTCTGGACATAATAAGAAAGACATCAGTTATATGAGGACTATCATCATAGCACTCCGGACATGTCCATAGGTGCTCCGATCTCCTTCTCAGCAAATCCAGCAGCGTCCAGCGGCCCAACACGCCAGTTCGATGATGGTTAATCACTCTCGTTGCATATTTAGTATGTCGTTCTTTTCGGGCTGCAGACATATATCCCATTAAACTGGCGTATAACCGTTTCGTGTGAAATGCGTTGCCTGCGAAAAGTTACCAACAACACAAGAAAATACAGAATCACTAACATCAGCATAAGAAAGAAAGTTGACACAAAACCGTGCTTGAATTACATAGATAAACAAAGAATGAAGTGGTTTGGCCACTTAATAAGAATGCATCCAAACTCCACAGTATACAGAGTCTTCTACAACAGAACATCGGGAAAGAAGGCAAGAGGAAGACCACGGAAAAGATGGTTAGATGGCGTAGCAGACTCGTGTGAACGAGCAAAGAGCACACAAGCCACCAGAACAGCGCAAGACAAAAACAGAAAACCGCGACACTGGGCAACAACCCGATAGCAGTGTGACGACAAAAGAAGAAGATAACCGTTTCGGGAGTCTGTGGTGTAGAAGCAAGGCGCTCGTCTCTTTTTCTATAGGTTCTCGGTTCGTTCCCCGTGTGTAGCGATCGGGATATTTTTTCCAGAGATCCCTATCTTAATGTAGCTGCGATCAAGTTCCTAGTCCTATCTGAGACTGGCGAAAAGTCGTAAGTTCCGTGTTGAAGTTGCTGTCCGAGACAAAGTCATTTATAAAAATTAAAATCCTTCACAATCTTCTTCAAAATTACATCAGAGACCCTCGTAGGTACTACGGAGTTCTTGCACTGCCGCTGAGATCTTCCTGTGTAAGAAAGAGAGCATATCACACATGGTTATTTACCAAAGTGCAATGATGATTGTTCTGCCAATCAATTAATCAATCAATTACCTTATTTGGTATGAACAGAAGAAGAAGGAGACGAAGTAAGAGAGCTAGTAAAATGAAGATAACAATTAAGATAAAGACAGTAGTATTGTGACTTCTCTTGACTTATCCCTCTCAGCTTCTCGTGGAGCATAGAACCTCAACAGTTATTCCTCCACTTTTCCCGGTCTCTGACTCTTTTATTTATGACTTCCCAGGACAGTCCAGCAAGAATATCCCACCTCTAGGCTTGTTTAGGACGTCCCTTTTCCGTTTTCTTTACGGGTTTCATTCAAGGACTTGTCTAGTGACAGTCGACTGTGTCTTCCGCAGGACATACCCAACCCATCACCATTTTCTGACTTTTAACATCGCTGTGATGTATAACGTCTGATCGAATGTATTAGAGCGTGGGATCCCATGCGGGAGACCCCTGTTCTTCTTCAGTGATCTCTGGTCATGCGCTTAATTTACTGTGGATCACAAACTGGGCAGTCAGCTTCAGGTCTATCAGGTTTCCCCAAAGCTTAGTTTTCAGGTCGACTAGGTGTGGCCACATGCTGCATCTCAGCTCACCCAGGAGAGTAGTCTTGCAGGATATGCTCTCGTGTATGCTCCGCCTGCTGACACTGGCAGAGAGCTGTTTGATTTATTCCTAGTCTATATACGTGTTTGTTGAGTCTGCAGTGTCCGGTGCGTAGTCGAAACATAATGACCTCTGTTCAAATCCGTGTTCAGACCCTAGTAAGGCCAGTGAGTTTTTTTTACTGTCGGGGGCACAAATAAAAATCATAACCGTAACAGTTTCACAGCGAATACACTAGCCATGAGGCCATTAAATTCTACAGGCACTCCCCCTTACCCCCGACCTGTCCTAAGTTAATTGCATATCCTTTACAGGACTTTGCGAATCAACCTCAGCTTTTAACGCTGTTTGTGATTTTTCTAGGCATTATTACGTTCAGTAGTTTGCCATTGCTTTCTGAACGGGTAGTGACATCGTCCTTTTGTAAAATCCACGCGAAACAATTTGCAACCAAACTGTCCGCAGCGTGATTCGAACTCAGAACGTCGGGGTAAATAGATCGCTTCATTATCCCCTAGACCACAGACGCCACCGCGACCTGTCCTACACAGCATAAAAAGCGGTATTACTGGCAATAACGATAGTTTGTTGTGTGCGTTTTTGTTTGAACATCTCTGTGGTAAACATTTGTAATCCTGACAGTATAAACATAATAATTTAACCATCATCTCACACCTTTAAACGAGGTGAGATCACATAGTGAAATCATATTTCGATGGTGGGAAATCGTTGAGCGAAAAACATTTCGGTTTTTTTTTGGTTCTATTATCACAGAGTGTTACGATAAGCTCTGAATCAAATCTCGATTTCTTACTTTAGTCTAAAAATAAATTCAGATATTTTCAACTGCTGTTTCTGTCAGTTTTTTTCTTTTAAGATTGTGTTTAGCTTCTCCCAGGTCTTAGCTTGCACATCAGAGACAACACACATACTTTGACTTAATGATGTAACGAGCTCAAAGATAGGGGAGGGGGTTAAAATGTGATTCATCGTCATCAGGTGCCGTCTCCACATCGAAGGTTGGCTGCAATGAATATTCAGCATCCTCTGTCTTTCGCCTTGGTGTTGCACACTGCCAGACGGTAACCTGTCCATTTCTTAAAGTTTCTCTTCCACTTATCTCTCGGTCTTCCTCTTGCTCTTCAACTTTCCCTCTAGTAAAGATTTTATCATGGTGTCATGTCTTTTTATATGCCCAAAATACTTTACTCGTCTGAATTTTATTTCTCTTAATAATTGTTTCTTCATGCCTAGTTTTCCTAAAATTTATTTGTCTGTTTTCTGTCCATGAAACTCTGCCTATTCTTCTATATATCCACATCTCAAATGCATCAATTCTGTCTTCTAACTGCTTGTTCATTGTCCATGAAACTCTGCCTATTCTTCTATATATCCACATCTCAAATGCATCAATTCTGTCTTCTAACTGCTTGTTCATTGTCCATGAAACTCTGCCTATTCTTCTATATATCCACATCTCAAATGCATCAATTCTGTCTTCTAACTGCTTGTTCATTGTCCATGTTTCTGAGCCATACATTAATATAGGATATATATAGCATTTTATCATTCTCATTTTTAGCCGTGATTAGAAATAGACAAAAGTGATGATGATGTTGATAATAACGATTATGATGATGACGGTAGTAGTATTAGTGACGTAAATGAGGATGATGATGGTGGAGGTATTGAGGTTGCTACTAAAAGTGATGGTTTATTGAAAGTGATGATGGGAATGAAAGTGGTGATGATTTGATGAAATGGATTGTGTTGAAAGGGACGATGATGATGAAATTGTTTGATGATGCTGATGACAGTAATGATGTTGATGAAAAGGATGGGGTGATAAAAGGATAATGGTGCTCAAAACGAGGATGGGGAAGATAGTGATGAAAATAATGATGGTGATGAAAGGGATAACGGCGACAAAAATGATGGTTGTGATCATCATAATAATGATGAAAATTAAAATGATGGTGGTGATGAAAGTGAGGGTGATTATTACTAATATGATGACAATGATAATGATGATGACGATGCGAATAGAAAGTTCTAGAGCTATAATAGTACACGGAAGCCGATATAACACAAGAGAAAGAAATAGAGAAAGAGAGAGAGAGAGAGAATAATGTAAAAACAGTTAAACGTATTTGCTGGCGACAGATTTCATTACCGATACGCCTGTGTTGCTTTACGTTAGAAGCCCAGGTACCCGGTACTAAGTAGGTAGACGACGCTCTGTTCTCGTTTTTTTTTATCTTTATACTTTTATTTCTCTCCCATTAGAAGCATAGTTACCTCTTTACATGATGTTACAGTTATAGTAATCTAGTCTTCCTCAGCGCCAAGCTACAGAAATGTTAGCTCCCAGTAATTGTTCAACACAATCTTTCTTCCAACATTATGCTATCAGTGCCAAAACCTGGACCCTGACATCAAATGATATAAGAAAACTAGTCACGACAGAGATGAAGTGTCTATGAAGAATGCTGGAGTAACAAGAAGAAAACTAGTCACGACAGAGATGAAGTGTCTACGCAGAATGCTGGGAGTAACAAGAAGAGAACGGTTAAGAAATGAAGACATCAGGAAAAAAGTGGGTACAACATCAATACTGAACTTCATCAAGAAACAACAAATTAAATGGTTCGGCCACATAAGCAGATTACCAACAGACAGTGCACATCAAAGAACAATGTTGCTCCGATACAGTGGATAGAAAGCAAAAAGCTGGCCACGCAAGAGGTGAACATCAGAGATAACAGAGGCGACGAAAGACACTGTCTATGAAGCGACACAAATACCTGTTCTATAAATATCTTTTATCCCGATGCTGCAGAGACAAAACAGGATTAGAGAAGAAAAGAAAGAAAGTAGGACGTCAGATGACATTGAGTTTGTATGCGATAGTCTCTCTAGATAGACAGTAGATGGTATAAAGTATGTCTCTAAAGATGAGAAAAGTTGATGAATAGTATTGCTCAGATAGACAGGATAACGGCTCAGAAAATGAGATGTTGATAGTCCTCTAATAATAAAGTAAATTAAAATGATGTTTAGATAGAAGTGAGAGGTGATATCTCTATAGATGACAATGATGAATAGTGATGACGATGGAATGTAGAAAGTTCTCTTAGATAGTACAGGAGAGTCGATATCACTAGAAGAAGAGAAATAGAGAAGACAGAGAGAGAGAATATGTAAAAGAGTTAAATGTATTTCTGAGACAGATTTATTACCGATACGCTGTGTTCTTTCTTAGAAGCCAGAGTTACCGAATAGCTAAGATAGGTAGAGACGTCTGTTCTCTTTTATCATACTTTTATATCTCTCCTAGAAGACATGGGTTACTTCTTCTGATAGACAGTATTGTAATAGTCTCCTCAGCGAAGTTACAGAATAGTTCTCCAGTAGATAGATGTCACAAATCTTCTGTAACATATGATGTCAAAGTCTCCCTGAATAAAGTAGAGATGAAATAGTTCTCTCAGAATGACAGTGCATGAAGAATGTCTTCGAGATAACATAGAAGAACTAGTCCTGATGACAGAGATGAGATGTCTTAATAGAAGAGATGTTGGGAAGTACAAGAAGAGAGTTAGAAAGTTCAGAGACAGGAGAGAAAAGTCGGATAACAGTAAGTGACTGAACTTCTCAGATAACAGAAGATGTAAATAGTCTCCCAGATAAGCAGAGTTACCAATATCTCTAGTGAATCAGGAATCAATAGTCTCTCTCTGATAGACAGTAGAGTTGAAGAATAGCCTCCAAGCAGAGGATGAACATCTCAGATAGACAGAGGTGACGAAAGACACTTTCTATAGAAGTGAGATGAAATAGCTGTTCTATAAATATTGTGTATCTCTCTCGATGAGACAGAAACAGGATTAGAGATAGAAAGACAGTAAGTGTAGATAGTCCTCTAGATAGACAGTAGAGATGTACGAATAGTCTCTCTCTAGATAGACAGTAGAGTTGTACGAATAGTCTCTCTCTAGATAGACAGTAGAGATGTACGAATAGTCTCTCTCTAGATAGACAGTAGAGATGTACGAATAGTCTCTCTCTAGATAGACAGTAGAGATGTACGAATAGTCTCTCTCTAGATAGACAGTAGAGATGTACGAATAGTCTCTCTCTAGATAGACAGTAGAGATGTACGAATAGTCTCTCTCTAGATAGACAGTAGAGATGTACGAATAGTCTCTCTCTAGATAGACAGTAGAGATGTATGAATAGTCTTCTATATATATGTCCTTTACAGATTGTAAAGGACATATATATATAGATAGACTATTCGTCTCTTTTCTCTATAAGTCTCTTTTCGAAAGATTCTGCACCTTTGCGTAATGTTGTTTTTCACATAACTCTGTCATCATCTAGTTTTTCTCATTTGTTGGGACTGATAGAAAAGTTATTAATTGAGGCCTTGCAGACATCCTTATATCTGAGCAGTGGTCTGCCTTGGTGCCTCTACCCTTCCGTAAGTTAGAACAATATTTGTTGTGGTATGCGGTTATTGTCCATTCTTCTCACATGTCATAGCCATCTAAGTCTTCTACTGCTGAGCATACCCATGAAAGAAGACAAGTTTGCACGTTGCAGTACTTCAGAAACATCAGCATGCATACCATCTGAGATCTGCTCGGGAGACTGAGCACCTATGGATCTGACAGGAGTGTTGTGATATCAGTTGAGTAAGCAATAACCAAGAGTACTTCAGAGTTTGTTATCTTGTCCTACCATCTGATGTTCATAATCTTGCGGAGACATAAACTGTGAAAAATGTTAAATCTCCGTGCCTTGAGTAGGTCGTCCATGTTTCTGAGCCATACAGTAAATAGCTAATTACACATGCTCGAATAGTTATATGTATACATTGTCTATGCATGGATGCGACCGTTCTTAGAAAATCCTGGACAGAGAAGAGAAGAAACAAAGACATCCTTCAAGGCCTGAATATCAAGGAGCATTGGCTCATAAATAACATCATGTCCCGGAAGATGAAATATTTGGACCACATTAAACGTCACAGCGGTCTGGAGAGAAAGGTAATCGAAGGCATAGTTTCTGGAACACGAGGCAGGGGACAACCAAGACGAAGGTGGCAGCAGGACATCACAGAAACATTGAACATGACACTGGAAGAGGAAGGAGAACTTGCAATAGACAGAGTTTTTCAGGCGGGCTGTGATGAATGCGACGCTCCGCAAGGGACATGCTACTACTTGAGTGCATGTTGTGCCCCCTAGAGTTTATGGTATACGAAGAGTTATGGCAAGTGCACTTGAGTGCGCCACGTATATGGTGTTTCCCACCACCTCTGCTATTTCTGAGGTCCATCGTTTGGGTAGGCGACTTTTAGCCTTGAAACCAGTGTATCTGGAATAGTAGTGCTTTTATGTAGTGTACTGTTGGACGGTAATCAGTGTATCTGGAATAGTAGTGCTTTTATGTGGTGTACTGTTGGACGGTAATCGTTTGTTACTATGACTGAGACGGCAATTGGTTTGTTGTTTTCTCTATATGCTCTAGCACTGGTGTTGTTCCTACAAAGTTTCTAATCATCATCATCATCAAGAAGCGTGTCCCTTCTGGAACCTGGCTGCCATGACGGCAGTCCTGAAAAACTCTCTGTTCTGTGCAAGTTGACTAGCGTCAGCAGCAGTCATTCTCAGATCGTCAATGACATCTTGCACCCATCGTCTTCTAGGGCTTCCTTTCATTCTTCTCCTAGGCACCATTCCCTCCAAAATATCTTCTATGCACTCAAGTTTTTTTATGTGTCCGAAATATTTAATTTTCCTTGATTTTATGTTCTTTAATAGCCAACTCTCTTTAATATCAAACTGTTACACAACAGAAGCATTTATTCTTTTCTCTGTCCATGATATTCTAAGTACTCGTCTGTAGCATTTGTATTCGATCAAGGGCATTCATGATCTTCACCGCTTTTCAATGGTCCATGTCTCACAACCATATGTTGCCAAGGAAAAAATGCAGGTTATTAAACACTTGATTTTTATGCCCGCCTGTCCCGCGTGATCGTAGCGCGTTGGATAACGGTGTGACAAGCCCTCTGTGAGTGCGGGTTCAATTCCGTGGGCTGGCAGAAAAGTCACAGGTTCTCCAGATTTACGGTGTTCGTGGCACCGAACCGAAGGGTTACGATGTCCATGGCACCGAGCCGAAGAGCTGAAAGCTCAAGTGCTTCTGGAACGAAATAAAACACTTGATTTTTTGTTTTTATGTCAGTTCCCTTCCATAGGTTAGTTAGTTCTTCTAGTTTTTGCTAAGCAATGCTCAGTCTTCTTTTAAAATGTTTCTAATAGTCTCATAAAAAAAAATAATCTTATCTCTTGTTGTTACTCCAGCTATTTTTCGCAGGTATTTCATGTCTGTTGTATTTGTTTCATTTGTTGCAAATGTTGAATGTTGACACCGCTAGCACATAGTTGAAATGAAGATGGTATTGTATAAGGTTCGTTTTACGTGCAAAGATACATGTTTGCAATTGAGTATCGTTGTCATTTGACCAATGATTTGTCCTGCTTTGTTGTATCTTTGCTGTATTTCAGTGTTGGTTCTTCCATCTGCTGTTATCAAGACTCCCAAATACTTTTTCAGTTGTCCCCGTTGTTGGTTTGTTATGAAGATATTTCTTTTCTTCTCTTGATACTGTCATAACTTCAGTTTTATTCAATGTTAATTTTCATGTTGCCATCTATACATGTATTATTCAGCTTGTTGATGCGATTCTGTAAGTGTGTTCATCTGTCATGACAATAGTTACTTGGACATCTGCAAAAGTCAGTTCATTTAGGACATAGATTTGCAACCTTTTTCGGTCCACCGCCCACTTTGCACTACATAACCTTTGTAACGCCCCTCCACATTATAACAGTCTACAACGCCCCCAATATATACATGCTATATTTTCTCTTTGACATAGAAAATTGATATATATTTCTGTCATAATGGTCAATTTTCAAATGATTATATGCATGAAATAGAAAATTGATGAAAAATGGATCGTGTAAGACGGGCATAAGATGAATTTAAATGCAGAATTCAAATTTTAAATGGTTATTCATTCAATCGCAAAATGACGAAAATTATTTATTTTAAAATATTTATTATTAATTTCTTCTTTAAGGAGCCACCGACCTCTAATCGCCTGAACAACCTCTAAATTCTTCTGAACCTATCGCCCCCTAAGAACGCTTCAGCGCCCACTGGGGCGCGGTACCACTCACTTTGGGAAACGCTGATTTAGAAGAACACCGAGGTTGATATCTTCATATGCCTCATTGTGGCTGTGATCTTCGCTTGAATTGGTGATTTAGCATATATTGTCAATATCGTATGTGATAAACAATAATGGGGGCAGTACACATTCTTGTCTTACTCAGGATTTAATTCTAATATTGGACTCAGTTCTATAGAAGAGATTCAGCGAGTTACACAGAATAGAGCGGTGTGGAGAAATTGCTTGTAACGTATAATCTATACGAGAAGAGTATACTAATAATAACAATAATGTAGCCATCAACAACAGTAAACGGATCGTTAATTTTCAAGGTACCACTTATACGTTCAGTAGTTTGCCTTTGCTTTATGAACGGTGGGGTTTACCGTTCGTAAAAATTTCACGGGAACGAATTTGCTTTCAAACTGCCCACCGCAGCGTTTGAACCAGGTACGCTTTGATTGTGATCGAGCTCAATACCGCTTAAGCTACAGATGTCCACACTCTCTACTACTACTACTACTACTATCTACTACTACTACTACTATCTACTACTACTGCATTACTATTACTACTATTACTACTAGCTGCTGTTACTCTACTGCTATTGCTACTGCTACTATTGCTGCTGCTCTGTTACTGCTACTCTATTGCTACTGCTACTGTTACTGCTCTGACTGTCTACTGCTTGCTACTTTGCTACTGACTACTATTGCTGCTACTGACTGCTGCTGCTTTGTCTGCTACTTTGCTGCTGCTCTGTCTGCTGTGCTATTGCTACTGCTGCTGTTCTGCTGCTGCTGATTACTGCTGCTACTATTACTGCTGCTACTGTACTCTGCTTACTATTACTGCTGCTACTGTGCTACTGCTACTACTACTACTGCTACTCTGCACTGTTGCTCTACTGCTATTACTTACTCTCTCTGCTATGCTCTCTTGCTACTACTACTATTACTGCTACTGTTATTCTACTCTGCTTTACTTGCTGCTATTCTCTGCTATCTCTGCTCTGTTATTCTGCTGCTACTTACTCTCTGCTTGCTCTGCTACTTGCTGCTGCTACTGTACTCTGCTGCTTTCCTGCTGCTTTACTACTTGCTCTGCTCTATTGCTCTGCTGCTGCTGTGCTGCTCTGCTCTCTGTTACTGCTGCTGCTGTTGCTGCTACTGCTATTGCTCTGCTGCTTGCTGCTGCTGCTGTTGCTGCTGCTGCTGCTGCTGCTGCTACTGCTGCTGCTTCTGCTGCTGCTGCTGCTGCTGCTCTGTTGCTGTTGCTGCTGCTGCTGCTACTGCTGCTGTTGCTGCTGCTACTCTGCTGCTGCTGCTGCTACTACTACTCTGTTCTACTACTGCTCTGCTCTGTTGCTGCTACTACTGCTACTGCTACTGTACTGCTGCTGCTTTCTGTTACTGCTATTACTGCTGCTATTGCTGCTGCTGCTGCTGCTGCTGTTGCTGCTGCTGCTGCTGCTGTTACTGCTGCTGATTGTCTGCTACTGCTGTTGCTGCTGCTGCTGCTGCTGCTCTTGCTGCTGCTCTGCTGCTGCTACTGTTACTGTTACTGCTCTGCTGCTACTGCTACTACTGTTACTGCTACTGCTGCTACTTTTACTGCTGCTGCTGCTACTGCTACTGTCTACTGCTCTGTTCTGTTCTGCTACTGCTACTCTGCTACTGCTCTGCTCTACTACTGCTCTACTGCTGCTCTACCACACCACTATAATAATAATAATAAAAATAATAGGTAAATATTAATATAGTTGAGATGATGACACGTTCTTCAGCGAAAAAGTAAAAGATTGGGGTTAAAGGACATTAGAATGGTTACAAAATATAAGAAAATTGCAAAAGGAAGATCTCGTTCAAGGGAGAGCAGCCAAAAAGCCTTTTAAAAATAGCTTTTAACTAAACAAATATAATTAACGCTAAAGACAGGGGGGAGTCAAATAGTGCGCCATGAATGTATGACACCGATTCCATGGCGCCCGTGCGCCTCCGCTTTGGACAACGCTGCATGATACCATCAAGACTCTCAGTTTGACGTTGATTTCCCCAATTCTAATAAAGTCATTCTCCAGTATTTGTATCTCTCTGTTTCTGAACACGAACAAGCTAATTTTCTGTTCCTGTCTAACTCGAAGTCACCGGGAACGCTGTCGGTTATTGTAAGGATCTACTAAACACAACAAAGACTCAATCAAAACATAGACAGACACCATCCGCGCACGGGGTAGAAGAATTAGCTAGCGTCTCTGACGAAGACGACGTCGGTTCAGGAAATATTGATTCGGCATTACCGAGGACAAAGAGCAAGACTAATGAAATGTGACGGAAGCTCCCAAGTGGAGATTGATAGATAGATAAAGATAGAGAGAGCGAGAAGTTAGTGAGTGTAGTGTCAAGATGGTATTTGTCTACCCCCAAAAACTTCCCATTACACGTAGAGATGATGAACAAATCTAAGCTCAATCAATAATATGAAAAACACAAAAAAGCCACACCAAGTCTGTGACATTTGAGGTTACTTGTGTTTTTCCCCATCTTTGACGTTTTAGCTCTATTTATTCAACGTCCTATTGAATACACTCTATCTCCGACGTCATCTTATCTACACTCTTTCTCTCACGTCCTATTGAATATACTCTTTCTCCGACGTCTTCTTAATCTACACTCTTTCTTTCACGTCTTCTTACCTACACTCTTTCTCTGACTTCTTATCTACACTCTTTCTCTGACTTCTTATCTACACTCTTTCTCTGACTTCTTCCTATCTACACTATTTCTCTGACGTCTTTTTACATACACTCTTTCTCTGACTTCTTCTTATCTACACTCTTTCTCTGACGTCTTTTTACATACACTCTTTCTCTGACTTCTTATCTACACTCTTTCTCTGACGTCTTTTTACATACACTCTTTCTCTGACGTCTTCTTATCTACACTCTTTCTCTGACTTCTTCTTATCTACACTCTTTCTCTGACTTCTTCTTATCTACACTCTTTCTATGACTTCTTCTTATCTACACTCTTTCTCTGACTTCTTCTTATCTACACTCTTTCTATGACTTCTTCTTATCTACACTCTTTCTCTGACTTCTTATCTACACTCTTTCTCTGACTTCTTCTTATCTACACTCTTTCTCTGACTTCTTCTTATCTACACTCTTTCTCTGAATTCTTCTTATCTACACTCTTTCTCTGACTTCTTCTTATCTACACTCTTTCTCTGACTTCTTCTTATCTACACTCTTTCTCTGACGTCTTCTTATCTACACTCTTTCTCTGACTTCTTCTTATCTACACTCTTTCTCTGACTTCTTCTTATCTACACTCTTTCTATGACTTCTTCTTATCTACACTCTTTCTCTGACTTCTTATCTACACTCTTTCTCTGACTTCTTCTTATCTACACTCTTTCTCTGACTTCTTCTTATCTACACTCTTTCTCTGAATTCTTCTTATCTACACTCTTTCTCTGACTTCTTCTTATCTACACTCTTTCTCTGACTTCTTCTTATCTACACTCTTTCTCTGACTTCTTCTTATCTACACTCTTTCTCTGACTTCTTCTTATCTACACTCTTTCTCTGACTTCTTCTTATCTACACTCTTTCTCTGACGTCGTTTTACATACACTCTTTCTCTGACTTCTTATCTACACTCGTTCTCTGACTTCTTATCTACACTCTTTCTCTGACTTCTTCTTATCTACACTTTTTCTCTGACTTTTTCTTATCTACACTCTTTCTCTGACTTCTTCTTATCTACACTCTTTTTCTGACTTCTTCTTATCTACACTCTTTCTCTGACTTCTTCTTATTTACACTCTTTCTCTGACGTCTTTTTACATAACTCTTTCTCTGACGTCTTCTTATCTACACTCGTTCTCTGACTTCTTATCTACACTCTTTTTCTGACTTCTTCTTATCTACACTCTTTCTCTGACTTCTTCTTATCTACACTCTTTCTCTGACTTCTTTTTACATACACTCTTTCTCTGACTTCTTATCTACACTCTTTCTCTGACTTCTTCCTATCTACACTATTTCTCTGACGTCTTTTTACATACACTCTTTCTCTGACTTCTTCTTATCTACACTCTTTCTCTGACGTCTTTTTACATACACTCTTTCTCTGACTTCTTATCTACACTCTTTCTCTGACGTCTTTTTACATACACTCTTTCTCTGACGTCTTCTTATCTACACTCTTTCTCTGACTTCTTCTTATCTACACTCTTTCTCTGACTTCTTCTTATCTACACTCTTTCTCTGACTTCTTCTTATCTACACTCTTTCTATGACTTCTTCTTATCTACACTCTTTCTCTGACTTCTTATCTACACTCTTTCTCTGACTTCTTCTTATCTACACTCTTTCTCTGACTTCTTCTTATCTACACTCTTTCTCTGAATTCTTCTTATCTACACTCTTTCTCTGACTTCTTCTTATCTACACTCTTTCTCTGACTTCTTCTTATCTACACTCTTTCTCTGACTTCTTCTTATCTACACTCTTTCTCTGACTTCTTCTTATCTACACTCTTTCTCTGACTTCTTCTTATCTACACTCTTTCTCTGACGTCGTTTTACATACACTCTTTCTCTGACTTCTTATCTACACTCGTTCTCTGACTTCTTATCTACACTCTTTCTCTGACTTCTTCTTATCTACACTTTTTCTCTGACTTCTTCTTATCTACACTCTTTCTCTGACTTCTTCTTATCTACACTCTTTCTCTGACTTCTTCTTATCTACACTCTTTCTCTGACTTCTTATTTACACTCTTTCTCTGACGTCTTTTTACATAACTCTTTCTCTGACGTCTTCTTATCTACACTCGTTCTCTGACTTCTTATCTACACTCTTTTTCTGACTTCTTCTTATCTACACTCTTTCTCTGACTTCTTCTTATCTACACTCTTTCTCTGACTTCTTTTTACATACACTCTTTCTCTGACTTCTTTTTACATACACTCTTTCTCTGACTTCTTTTTACATACACTCTTTCTCTGACTTCTTTTTACATACACTCTTTCTCTGACTTCTTTTTACATACACTCTTTCTCTGACTTCTTTTTACATACACTCTTTCTCTGACTTCTTTTTACATACACTCTTTCTCTGACTTCTTTTACATACACTCTTTCTCTGACTTCTTTTACATACACTCTTTCTCTGACTTTTTTTTACATACACTCTTTCTCTGACTTCTTTTACATCACTCTTTCTCTCTAACGTCTCGCCCGTGTGTTACATGGGCTCACAAGGGGAGCAAAGAATAGTAACACTGCAACCTACACGTCATGTCGTAAGAGACGACTGAGGTAGGGGCCTAAGGAAGCTACCCTAGTAAATAAAAGTCGTAACAGAAATCTGATATGCTGGTCTACTTGTATGCGCATAACTGGTACAACGTACACTCGCTCTTAGGTTCACATCACATACAAATAACAAAAAGTGGTTTAACAAGTTGTTGATATGGAACATTCGAAGAAGAAGACTCTCACGTCGTCTTACATACACTCTTATTCTCTCTCACGTCGTCTTACATACACTCTTATTATCTCACACGTCTTACATACACTCTTATTCTCTCTCACGTCTTACATACACTCTTATTCTCTCACACGTCTTACATACACTCTTATTCTCTCACACGTCTTACATACACTCTTATTCTCTCACACGTCTTACATACACTCTTATTATCTCACACGTCTTACATATACTCTTATTATCTCAAACGTCTTACATACACTCTTATTCTCTCACACGTCTTACATACACTCTTATTCTCTCTCACGTCTTACATACACTCTTATTCTCTCTCACGTCTTACATACACTCTTATTCTCTCTCACGTCTTACATACACTCTTATTCTCTCTCACGTCTTACATACACTCTTATTCTCTCTCACGTCTTACATACACTCTTATTCTCTCACACGTCTTACATACACTCTTATTCTCTCCACGTCTTACATATACTCTTATTCTTCTCACGTCGTCTTACATATACTCTTATTCTCTCACGTCGTCTTACATACACTCTTATTATCTCTCACGTCTTCTACAGGGTGTTCAACTTAAAAGCAGCCTGTGAATGGAGCTAATCTGGCATATATGTATGGAAATGAGAAGGTTCAGTTATGACGTGTATAGGTCAAGGTTGTGTGATGGTGTGTAATTGTAGTGCGGGAAGGGGCAATGAACAAATGTGACGTAGGACAGCTAGTCAGAACCGGTTTAAATAGTAAATAGACGAGATGCAATGCGTACCTGGCAAATTTCTATTTATCACTGGGGCTGCTTTTAAGTTGAACACCCTGTAGAATAAAGAGAACGAGAAGAAGAGGAATAGGAAAGAGAAAAGAAGAGTTAGATGAAGAAGTAGAAGATGATAAAGAAAAATAAGAAAAAGATCATGGATCGAAAATGAAAAGAGAAATAGAAAGAAGAAGAGGAAACTTTCTTTCTTTTCTCTTATCATGTTTTGTCTCACATCGTCAGGATAAGAAGAGATTTCTAGAACAAAGCTTTTGTATGCGCTTCATAGATAGTGTTTTTCACCCCCCTGTTATTTCTGAGGTCCACCTTTTGCGTGGACAGCCTTTTCTTGTATCCACTGTTTCTGAATAACATTGCTTTTGCTTGTATCCACTGTATCTGAATAACATTGCTCTTTGCTTGTATCACTGTATCTGAATAAATGCTCTTTGCTTTGTATCCACTGTATCTGAATAACATTGCTCTTTGCTTTGTATCCACTGTATCTGGATAACATTGCTCTTGCTTTTATCCACTGTATCTGAATAACATTGCTCTTTGCTTTGTATCCACTGTATTAATAACATTGCCTTTGCTTGTATCCACTGTATCTGAATAACATTGCTCTTTGCTTTGTATCCACTGTATCTGAATAACATTGCTCTTTGCTTTGTATCCACTGTATCTGAATAACATTGCTCTTTGCTTTGTATCCACTGTATCTGGATAACATTGCTCTTTGCTTTGTATCCACTGTATCTGAATAACATTGCTCTTTGCTTTGTATCCACTGTATCTGAATAACATTGCTTTTTGAGGTAATGTCTGTTGGTAATCTGCTTATGTCACCGAATCATTTAATTGTTGTTTCTTGATAAGTTCAGCACTGATGTTGTACCCACATTTTTCCTGATGTCTTCATTTCTCAACCGGTCTCTTCTTGTTACACCAGCATTCTGCTAGACACTTCATCTCTCGTGACTATGTACTTCTATCATTTGATGTCAGCGTCCAGGTTTGGAAATTGATAGTATAATGTTGGAAGAAAGATTGTTTGAACATTGACTTTTGTGTTCATTGTGACGTGTTTACATTTTAAAATTGACGCCATTTATTCTATAATTCTATACCATTTGATTTGCTTTGTTACATCTGTGTTGGGTTTCATTAGTTATTCTTCCGTTTGCTGAAAAAATGCTCCCTAGATATGTAAAGTCTGACTTGTTTTAATTGATGTTTGTCGATGGAGATATTTGTAGTCTCTCTCTAACGAATGTAAATTCGGTTTTGTCGATGTTTATGTTCATATTGTATTTTTTTGCGATGTTAAATAGAGTCTGTTTATGCCGTTGATAATATAATATTGAAGAACATACGTTAAGATCCGAAGTTTTCATTGACTAGGAAACCTATGGACGTCTAAATCAGCGTTCCCCCAAAGTGGGGGTTTTCACCCCCAGTGGGCGCTCTTCCAGGGAGGCGATATTGGTCAGAAGCATTTGGGGAGTTTTTTCTGGCGCGATTGAATAATCATTATAAATTTGAATTCGCTTTTTAAATTTCATCTTATGCCCATCTTACACGATCCATTTTTTTCACCAATTTTCCATTTCATGTATATAATTATTTGAGAATTGACCGTTATGACAGATAAATATATCAATTTCTACGTTAAAAGTGAAAATGGAGCATGTATATATATATATGGGGGGGGGCGTTGGTAAACTGTTATAAAGGGGAGGGGGGTTCAAAGTTATGTCGTGCAAAGTGGGGAGGGGGCGTTCAAATTATGTCGTGCAAAGTGGGGGAGGGGGCAAAATTTATGTGCAAAGTGGGGGAGGGGGAAAACGTTTGGAATCTATGTCTATAATACAAAGTCAATTTTTAAAAAGATATGTGCATGAAAAAGAAAATTGATGTAAAAATGAATCGTGTAAGACAGGCATAAAATGAATTCAAATGCAGAATTCAAATTTTAAATGATTATTAAATCGCAAAATCACGAAAGTTATTTATTTTAAAATATATATATTAATTAAGGAGCCACCGACCCTAATTGCCTGAACACCCCCAATTCTTCGAACCCACTATCGCCCTAGAACGCTTCAGCACCACTGGGTGCTGTACTATGGGAAACGCTGCTCTAGATAAACCAAATCTAGAAGCCAAATTAAAATATTTAACTCCAATGTTAAAGCAGTTCTGCTGTATGGTTCAGAAACTACTAAAAACAACTAAAACAATAACGAATACATAAAAAATATTCGTCAACTAGTGTCTACCCACAATAGAGCAGCTGAGATGGTATCCTTTTTTCCTTTCGTTCGCTTGAAATATGTCTATATATTCAATGTTGTCTCTTGTATGAACTGTCTTTTGTAGCACACACAGAGGTCCGTGTAGTTTTCTGTCGAGTTTTGTTTCGTTAGGCCAGTGAGTTTACCTCAGTGTATCATATTCGGGGCAGTCTTGAAGTATGTGCTCTGCAGTTTGGTGTGCCTGTCCACATGTACACATGGCTGAATTATCAATCTTGAATTTTGTATACATGACTGAGATGGTATAATAGGGTTCACAAATGAGGATCAGATGGAGAGAACAAAGATATCAATGAAACAAGAGCGAAGAAAAGTCGATGGCACTGGATAGATCACACCTTGAGAAAATCCGAAGGGAATATAACACGATGGCTCTTTCCTGGAAACAACATGGAAAGCGAAAGATAGGAGATTATAAAAATACACGGAAAAGATATTTGAAAGCGTAACAATATATAGACAGAAGTGTTGGAAGGAACTGCAGTAGATAGCTAAGGATAGAAAGACTTGGTTTGAGTGGGTTGAGGGCAAATGGGGTTAAAAAAAAGCACAAGAGAGAGAGAGAGAGGGAGAAACTATGAGTATCAAGATAAAACGAACACACACAATAAAATAACAGGCAGGGGCGTCCATGCGTTAAAGTACTTGTGCCCCTCCTCATCTCATCTTCTCCACCCCAGCAGGGAAATTTTTAAAAAAACACACAAAAAAAACACATTGTGATTGACTGTTGCAAACTAACTATAGTTTAACCATTTAAAAGCAAGCTCCTGTGAGTGCGGGTTCAATTCCGCGGGCTGGCAGAAAAGCCACAGGTTCTCCGGATTTACGATGTTCGTGGCACCGAACCGAATGGTGACGATGTCCATCGCACCGAGCCGAAGAGCTGAAAGTTCAAGCGCTTTTGGATCATTTTTAAAAAAGACATTTAAAAGAAGCTAATATTTATATACATAAAGCCTGCAATCGAAATCTGATCTGAATCTAGTCTTCCACTTTTCCCTTTTCCGCGTAAGTAAACTCCAATTATTGTGTTTGTTACGTAGGGATTCAATCTCTTTAGGCCGAGGCACACCGCTTTCAACCTAAGCACGAACCCGTTTATTGGTTATATCAGAGCGTGTAGGTCAACAAACATTAAAAATAAGAAGTAACTCCTTTGGGAGAATAAAATTTCCAATTAAATTAAAAATGTTCACCCCCTTCTCCCACCCCACTCTTTGTATCGTCAGAATAACATCTTTTGGCGGGCGCTTCTATATCGGATATATGTATGATATATTGTCTCCCTTCACTCCAAGGCTGTACCTTCTTACTGTTGCCAACAACGTCGCCTAGATGTAATGTTGTTGTAGAGGCTGATTTATGGATGAATGTGCCAGGTGGAGGAGGGAGAACAGTATAGGGGGAAGAGCTAGGAAATGAAGGGAGTTGGCGAGGAGAATGGAGGTGAAATTATATCGAGTATAATTTTATAGTGGAGCGTCCGGTCGGATGGAATAGGCGCTCTCACGAGGAGACACGGGTTTAATCCACAGTAAGGCCAATGAGGTTTTTTTACTGACGAGGACGAGGGCATATATAAAACATTTCGACCTGAACAGTTTGCGGCTGGTACTTTTTAAGACTGCGAAGGCTTCTTTTTATGGTGAGGGAAACCAGTCAAATGGTAAGCAGGCCTCACGCAAAAATCAGCATGACATACCAGGCTACCACCTGAATTGACAGCGGGCGTTCGCAGAAGAAGAAGAAAAAGTTTCCGGCGACTATATTAGCCACGCGGCCATTAAATTCACAGGCCCATGTCCCTTCTGTTTCTACACCGCCCAAAAACGGTATTAAAAAGGTGGTTTTTTGTTTCGTTTATGGGGTTTTTTTACTTTTACTAATGTATTATTATTTGTTGTTCGAACATTGTGAAAATATATTGTTGGGGAAAAGAAGGATACATTCTTTCTTCTTCTTCTCATCCACGTTGTTCGATGTCTACATGGTCCAGTTCTCTGGATGTATGTTGCTGTGTTTGTTAGTTCATCAAGGTTTCCAAACATCTTTGCATGGATGTTTGTCTCTGTTGGCAAGTGTTCTTTCCAGTTGATTCATCAGATGACAATTTTGCAAGAAGTGTTTGACTGTCTGTCCATGCATATATTGGTGATGGAACCAGTCTTAGTCTGAAGGGTTTTCGTTCAGTCTTTGTATCCAGTTCTGAGTCGAAACAATATCACATGTTCTTTCTTTATCTAGATAGTATTTCAATCTCTGAGAAGATAATTTTGGGGGACTGATGCCTGAAGAAGAATGAGCGAAGACCTAGAAGAGTATGGTGCAAGATGTCATTTGTGATCTGAGAATGATGGGTCGATCAATTTCACAGAACATATATTTTTTCAGGGCTGCTGTCATGGGAGCTAGTTCGAAAGGAAAAACTTGATGATGAATTATCTCTTTGTTTGTCTTCTTTTCTAATGTCATTCTGAATGTTTTATTATCCTGAAGGTGATTATTTGAATTTTTTGTTCCGTGTTCCTCCTCCATTGCTAATTTTCTGCCCTCTCTCTGGTCCCACAGTGTGCTGGTATCCACTGCAGCACCACCTTATTATAGTATACAGCTCACTTAGTGTTTCTTTTAGTTCTGGCAGTTTTCCCCCTATTTAGGGCCTGCAATACTGGCAGTACATCGGTGATGAATACATTCTGCTGACATTGGCTTGTTGAGTTCTTAAGTGTTTTAGCTGCAATGTTGTTGTTTTTTTTCGATCCAGAAGCACTGAGCTTTCAGCTCTTCGGCTCGGTGCCATGGACATCGTAACCCTTCGGTTCGGTGCCACGAACACCGTAAATCTGGAGAACCTGTGGCTTTTCTGCCAGTCCGTGGAATTGAACCCGCACTCACAGAGGATTTGTTAGCCGTCGTCCAACGCGCTATGAACACGTTGACCAGGCGTGCAGCTGCAATGTTTAGAGCCTGTACTTCAGCGGAGTAGTTTGAGCAAAATGTTTCACTGGATGCACAGGTGGATTCATTTGTTTGGTCTGTATATCTTACATGAACTCCATCTCCTCCGTCCGTCACTGCTCTAGTTGCCGATCCATCTGTATATACGATTTGGATATATACTTCACTGGGATATAGTTCTTCGATCATTTCACAGATTACTGTTTTCCTTTGAAGAGTATTTAGTTCTCCCATGGGGCATGTGGTAGTTTTGGTAGTTCTAATCAAGTAGGATATGATTGTCATTGGGAACTAATTAACTATAAATTAATCTTAATGATTGTACTAAATATTTTATTATTATTTTGATAGGCCGTGCACACCTTATGCAACACAAAATGAACAGGGCGGCGCCCTAGTGTTACTTCTTGTTCTTTGAACGCACCATATCGACCACTTGTTAAACCACTCTTTGTGATCTGTTTGTGATGTAAGCCTTAGAGCAATTATACGTTGTGCAAGTTATGTGATTAAAGTAGACCAGCACATCCTATTTCTGCGCTGCTTTTTATTTACTAGGGAGCTTCCTAGGTCCCTACCTTAGGCGTCTCTTACGACGTGCCTGGTAGGTCGCAGTGTTACTATTCTTTGCTCCCCTTGCGATCGCAGGCAACACAGTGGAGTACTAGTGCTTCCTGGGACGACTACACTTTTGTACATATATCTCTATTACCGGGGCTCGCAAGGGGAGCAAAGAATTGTAAAACTATGACCTACAAGGCATATCGTAAGAGTCGACTACTGTAGGGCTAGAAACTACCTTGTAAATAAAAGCAGCGTAGAAATCAGATATGCTGGCCTACTTGTAGACGCATATGTGGCACAACGTACAACCTTCTTAGGATCAGATCACATCTTCTTCTTCTTCTTCTAACCAGGGCTGAGAGTTTTCACTCTTGGGCAGCCAATGCCAGTTTGTAGAATCTGCATGTGTTCTGTAATTGTGGAAGACTAGTGTAAAGGGTATTATGAACAGATGGGTGTGGTGGGAGGAGTTCTTGTCTAGCTTTATGTAGTCCAGGACATTCAAGCAAGATATGCTGTACTGTCTCACATGAGTGACTGCACTTTCTACAGTGTGGTAGGTGTGTGGGGTTTATTCTGTGTAGGTGGTAATTCAGTCCAACATGTCCTGTTCTTAACTGAAAGATAGTGCTTTGATTTTTTCTTTGTAGCAGATTTATATTGTCCTTGGGGTTTGGTCTATTCATCTCTACATACACGTCCCGACCAGTCGTCCCCATAGCCCATCGGTTCAGCCAATCTTCTCTGGAGTTGTTTTTCAGAATCTTGTTTTATACTTTGTATGCTAACAGCTTTGTCTATTTGTGGTTTTGATGATCCCTGTTTGGCCAGATGGTCTGCCTTGTCAATTCCTGGGATATTTGTATGCCCAGGGATCCACTGTAGAATGACATTAATATCAAAGGAGGAAATCAGATTGTGGATGACTAATGCCAATGACTGGATCTCGCTTGACTGATTCTGCTGTTCTTCTAAAGCTTGTAGTGTGGACTGTGAGTCAGTGAATACTATCATGTCTTGGACAATATTCTCTCCAAGTTCAAACTGTTGGTGGACTAGTTCTACAGCGGTCTTTATGGCTATAATCTCTGCCTCATAGTTGGAACATATATTACCACAAGGTGCACAGTAACTATAGGTAGTTTCATTTGGATATTTCAGGTATATGCCGCAGCTAGCGTAAGTTGTGGTTTTGAAAGCTGAACCATCAGTGTAGGCATGGATAGAGGAAGTTGGATAACTGTCTATTGTCTCCAGTGTACAGATTTTTAAGATCGATGCAAGTGTTGCTTTGTTTATAGTTTTGTCAAGTAGGTATTTCTGGATTACTGGTTGTTTTATGTTTAGCCATGGTGGTGGCCCGGTGCATCTTGTGATCGGTTCTCTGTCAGTTGGGAGATGGTAATGTTCTTTGAGATTTTTCCCAACTTCCAGCAATGATTTTGCTGGATTCTTTGATTGGATTTCCACCTGTCAATAGTTTGTCTGTTGGGATGGTTTTTTCTATTCTTTTATATCGCTCGACTGCTTCTATTAGTGCCCTTCGTCTCCTAATATCTAGTGGTTCGATGTTGGCGTCGATTTCACAAGCAGCAGTTGGGGTCGTTCTCATTCCCCACATATAAACCTGAGACCCTGATTCTGCACCCTGTCCAGGGATGTTGTGATGTGCTCACTTGCTATAGCTTGGAGAGGAAGGCAGTTGTCCATTGTAGATCTTACATAGCCAAGATATAGTTGCCTAAGGGTGCTCTTGTCTGCACCCCAAGTGGTGCTAGCAAGTCTTTTAACCATGTTGAGTCTTTTAGATGCTTTTTCTTTTATGTTGTTAATGTGTTCTGTCATCCTCAGTTGTTTGTCTAACTTGACTCCCAGGTAAGTCGAGTTTTCCTCTTTTTCAGCAGTGCTCCATTCATTGTAAGCCGAAAGGTTCTTTGAGTTGTTTTGGGCTGCGGGAGAATGTAGTATACACAGTTTTCTGTTCATTGACTTTAAGCTTCCATAGGTTGCAATATGTTGAGATTATGGCAAGGGTTCTGTTAAGTTTAGCCCCAGTTAGTACAGGGTATTTCTCACTTGTCCCTATTACAAGGTCATCAGCAAAAGGGCTTTCTGTGTGTTTAGAAGGGATGGGAGGTCATTGATGAAGATGAGGAAAAGGGTGCAGCTAAGGACAGAGCCCTGTGGAGGCCTTCCTCTAGTGTTCTCTTGGAGGACATTGTTCCACTAAAAGATGTTCCAATGGTCCTGTTTTGGAGAAAAACTTGTATCCATTGTAACATCTTTCCATGGATCCCCATATTGAGCATCTTCATCAAGAGGCCTTTCCTCCAGACTCTGTCATATGCTTGCTGTAAATCGATGAAAACAGCGGTTGTGTGCTTTTCATTCTGGCA
Organism: Arion vulgaris; assembly: GCA_020796225.1. Lineage (NCBI taxonomy): Eukaryota > Metazoa > Mollusca > Gastropoda > Stylommatophora > Arionidae > Arion > Arion vulgaris. The sequence continues at coordinate 36,311,192 of CM036755.1, forward strand.
TCCATCAATTGTATTCTGCACAAGTCTGAAGAGATCAGATCACATACAAATCACAAAGTGTGGTTAACAAGTGATCGATATGGAGCATTCGAAGAAGAAGAAGAAGTATATCTCTCTGTGAGAATCCTTATTCACTATCAACTATACGTTTTCCAAGCGAGATTGTCTGTCTGTCTGTCTGTGTGTCTATCTGGTGAAAGCTCGACGCATATTTACATCCAGATAAGCTAACCTTATACGTCTGTCTTCATTTTCGTCTCGTGTCTCTAGGGTTTCTCTTCCGGTCTGTCTATTCATCCGAACGTTTCCGCATCATCAACTCTTTAACTCCTGCAGTAATACCATTCCGAGCAAGTTACGACAACAAGCATTTCAGCAGTAACTCTTGATATCGCGAAGGAGACAAATTTAAGGTGACAGAATAATAGGAACAAATATGAGAAATAGTAGATGAAGTAACGGTGTCTAAAGAGAAAAGATAGGAGTTAGAACGGGGTTGACGGCATGGGCGTACATATGTTAGGGTGAGGAGAGGGAAAGGAGGGAAGATGGAAAATGGCGTTTAAAATGATTGATTGTTTGATATGAACATCATTAATGTACTTCGGTGAGTAACCATATGTGTTTCGATCTCTTTCTTACACATGAAGATCTCAGCTGCAATGCCCGAACTCCGTAGCACAGGCGAGGGTGCCCAGTGTAATTTTGAAGATGGTAAAGATATTATTTGTGTAGAAATTTTATTTAAAAAAATCTTTTCGAATGAATTTTGCCCGGGCAGCGGTTTTTTAGCCTGCTCTTCTCGATTTTGAACTGCGAAGGGCTCTTTTACGTGCACAAATTAACACAAGACCTACTTTTTATCGTCCGTCTTCGATAGGACTAGGAACTCGATCTCACCTACACTGAGATCGGGGATCTCTGGAAAATATCCAGATGGCCCCATGAGGAAGCGCACCTGGTACCTTTTGCACGAGATACAAGCACCTAATCTCCTCTACGCCACAGAGATAGAATAAGAACAAAAGTAGATGTAGTAACGGTATCGCAAGAGAAAATATTAGAATTAAAACTTGGTTGACTGCAGGGGCGTCCATACTATTAGGTGAGAGAAGGGAAAGGGGGCTGGAAAATGGCTTTGAAATAAAACATGGCGATTGATTTGTAAACTAGCTATGGTTTCTTCTTCTTCTTCTTCTTCTTCTTCTTCTTCTTCTCTTCCATCATTTACTTCTTTGTAGAAGAGTTGGAGGTGGGGGGATGTAGTTATCTTGTGTGTGCTTGTTCTTCTCTTCCATCATTTACTTCTCTATTGAAGAGTTGGAGGTGGGGGCGGGTGGAGGGTGATCTTGTGTGTGCTTGTTCTTCTCTTCCATCATTTACTTCTCTATTGAAGAGTTGGAGGTGGGGGGCGGGGTGCAGGGTGATCTTGTGTGTGCTTGTTCTTCTCTTCCATCATTTACTTCTCTATTGAAGAGTTGGAGGTGGGGGGCAGGGTTGCAGGGTGATCTTGTGTGTGCTTGTTCTTCTCTTCCATCATTTACTTCTCTATTGAAGAGTTGGAGGTGGGGGGTGTAGTGATCTTGTGTGTGCTTATTCTAATGAGCTTGTCTTCTTATTATTATTCCTCTCCGCTCCATGTAGAGCATAGGGCCTCAACAGTTGCTCGTCACTTTTCTCGGTCCCTGGCTGTTTTCTTTATGGTCTCCCAAGATAGTAGAGCACTCTTCATTACCTCAAGAAGACTTCGTCTCCAGGTCTGTTTAGGACGTCCTATTTTTCGTTTACCTTGCGGGTTCCACTCAAGTGCTTGTCTAGTGACACCTGACTATGTCTTCGTAGGGTATGCCCGACCCATCATCATTTCTCCTCTTAACCTGGGTCATCATGGGTTCCTATCCTGTTCCTATACAAGTCTGTGTTTACAACTCTGTCATACCATCTCAGTCTGAGAATCCGCTCCACAAGTCTGTGTTTACAACTCTGTCATACCATCTCAGTCTAATCTCACAAGTCTGTGTTTACAACTCTGTCATACCATCTCAGTCTGAGAATCCGCTCCACAAGTCTGTGTTTACAACTCTGTCATACCATCTCAGTCTGAGAATCCGCTCCACAAGTCTGTGTTTACAACTCTGTCATACCATCTCAGTCTGAGAATCCGCTCCACAAGTCTGTGTTTAACTCTGTCATCCATCTCAGTCTGAGAATCCGCTCCACAAGTCTGTGTTTACAACTCTGTCATACCATCTCAGTCTGAGAATCCGCCGAAGACATCCGTTGAGGAAGGTCTGATCTGAATCTTATTTGGATTTAACTTGATGACTCGCCACGTTCTAATGCACTTTGTAATCTGTTATTCACTTTCTTAAGTCTATTCTTGATGCCGCTGCTACATCTTTTGCGTGGTCTTCTGCTTGCTCTGTAGTCGTTATACTTTTTCTGTGTGGCTCTCTGTGATAGGCGATACCAGGGCATTCTTGTCAGGTGTCCAAACCATTTAATCTATTGTTCTTTTATGAATTGCATGACTGGTTTCACATCCAGTCTTCTTCTGATTTCTTCATTTCTAATTTTGTCTCTTATTGTCACACCTGCAGCTCTTCTAGGACACATCCTCTCCGTCCATTAGCTGCTGTTATTGGTCAGGTTTGGCACTGGTAACATAGTGTTGGTGAGACTTATTGTCACACCTGCAGCTCTTCTAAGGCATATCCTCTCCGTCCATTAGCTGCTGTTATTGGTCAGGTTTGGCACTGGTAACATAGTGTTGGTCCAAAAATCCTTCTTCTTCTTCGAACGCTCCATATCGACTCCTTTGTTAACCCCTCTGTGTGATTTGTTTGTGATCTGAGCCTAAGAGCGATTGTACGTTGTGCCAGTTATGCGCCTACAAGTAGGCCATCACATTCCGATTTCTGCTATGCTTTTTAATTTATTGAGGTAGCTTCCTATGTCCTACATCAGTCGCCTCTTACAACATGTCTTGGAGGTCGCAGTGGTACTATTCTTTGTTTCCCCTTGCGAGACCCGGCACCACACTAGCGAAATTGTTCTTGAAAGATTTGTGTTAGTTTTTAGTGTATCTCTTTATATGACAACAGTGATTTTAGTGTATCTCTTTATATGACAACAGTGATTTTAGTGTATCTCTTTATATGACAAGAGTGATTTTAGTGTATCTCTTTATATGACAACAGTGATTTTAGTGTATCTCTTTATATGACAACAGTGATTTTATTGTATCTCTTTATATGACAACAGTGATTTTAGTGTATCTCTTTATATGACAACAGTGATTTTATTGTATCTCTTTATATGACAACAGTGATTTTAGTGTATCTCTTTATATGACAACAGTGATTTTAGTGTATCTCTTTATATGACAAGAGTGATTTTAGTGTATCTCTTTATATGACAACAGTGATTTTAGTGTATCTCTTTATATGACAACAGTGATTTTATTGTATCTCTTTATATGACAACAGTGATTTTAGTGTATCTCTTTATATGACAACAGTGATTTTATTGTATCTCTTTATATGACAACAGTGATTTTAGTGTATCTCTTTATATGACAACAGTGATTTTAGTGTATCTCTTTATATGACAACAGTGATTTTATTGTATCTCTTTATATGACAACAGTGATTTTAGTGTATCTCTTTATATGACAACAGTGATGTTACGCTTATAGTTTCAACATTTATAAAATGTTCATATTTCTATACATGAAGCCCACATTCAATATATGATCTGAATTGGGTCTTCTACATTTCACAAGTAAACTTCAGAATATAAAAAAATCGTTGCTTTTCCATGTGAAATTTATGTGACGCCTATGATTTATGGAACAGATATAGGAATTGTGTGGGAGTGAGGTATAAGATTGCAAGATTTTAGCTAAGAGAGGGAGGGAGATAGTTCGAGATGAAAGAAAAAGAGAGAATGTTCAGATAGAAAGAGAAGAGAGATAGTTCAGATAGAAAGAGAGAGGAGGAGAGATAGTTCGGAAGGAAAGAGAGAGGAGGAGAGATAGTTCGAGATAGAGAAAGAATAGAAGAGGAGAGAGGAGAGAGGATAAAGTTCGAGATAGAGAGAGGAGGGGAGAGATAGTTCGAGATGAAAGAGAAGAGAGAGAGATGTCAGGAAAAGAGAGAGGGAGGAGAGATAGTTCGAGATAGAAAGAGAGAAAGAGAGAGAGAGGAGAGATAGTTCGAGATAAAGAAAGAGAGAGATAGTTAGATGGAGAGAGGAGAGATAGTTCGAGATAGAAAGAGAAAGAGGAGAGATGTTGAGGAAGAAGAAGAGAGAGGAGAGATAGTTCGAGATAGAAGAAAGAGAAGGAGAATAGTTCGAGATAAAGAAAGAGAGGAGAGTAGCAGATGAAAGAGAGAAGTTCGAGAGGGAAGATAGTTCGAGATGAGAGAGAGAGAGAGGAGAGATAGTTCGAGATAGAAGAGAAAGAGAGGGAGAGATAGTTGAGATAGAAAGAGAGAAGAGAGAGGAGAGATAGTTCGAGATAGAAAAGAAGAGAGGAGAGATAGTTCGAGATGAAGAGAGAGAGAGGAGAGATAGTTCGAGATAGAAAGAGAGAGAGAGGAGAGATAGTTCGAGATAGAAAGGAGAGAAAGAGGAGAGGGAGAGATAGTTCGAGATAGAAAGAGAAAGAGAGGGAGAGATAGTTCGGAGAAGAGAAGAGAGAAAGAGAGGAGAGGAGAGATAGTTCGAGATAGAAAGAGAGAGGAGAAGGAGAAGAGAGAGAGAGAGAGGAGAGATAGTTCGAGATAAAGAGAGAAAGAGAGAGGGGAGAGAAGTGAGAGAAGAGAAAGAGAGGAGAGATAGTTCGAGATAGAAAGAGAGAGAGGAGAGAGAGATAGCGAGAAGAGAGAGGAGAAGGAGAGATAGTGAGAGAGAAAGAAGAGGGGAAGGAGAGAGAGAGAAGAAAGAAGAGAGGAAGGAGAGAAAGAGAGAGAGAGAGAGAAAGAGAAAGCAGATGAAAGAGAGAGAAAGGAGACAGAGAAAGAGAAGAGAGGAGAGAGAAAGAGAAAGAGAGGAAAAGAGAGAGAAAGAGAAGGGGAAGAAGAGAGGGAAAGGAGAGAAGAGAAAGAGAGGAGGAGAGAGAAGAGAAAGAGAGAGAGAGAGAGAGGAGTGAGAAGAGAGGAAGGAGATGGAAAGAGAAGAGGAAATATGAGAGAGAAGAAAATGCACATGTGATTTATTTACATTAGAGATAGACGTATGAGAGATAGAGAAAACGAAGAGAGAGAAAGGAGAGAGAAAACTGAAATTGTAGTCAACCAAGAGTTCTGCTGATGTGGCCAGATTATGTAGACGAGGTTTGTCCAGGAATTTCTCAATTTGGACAAATCTAATCCTGTGTTATGAAACAGTTCTTCTTCTTCTCCGAACGTTCCATATTGATCACTTGTTAACTAACTAACTATCTATTACTTTTCTTGTTCTTCCTTCTTCTTCTTCGAACGTTCCATATTGATCACTTGTTAACTAACTAACTATCTATTACTTCTGTTCTTCCTTCTTCTTCTTCGAACGTTCCATATTGATCACTGTAACTAACTAACTATCTATTACTTTTCTTGTTCTTCACTTCTTTCCTTCGAACGTTCCATATTGATCACTTGTTAACTAACTAACTATTACTTTTCTTGTTCTTCCTTCTTCTTCGAACGTTCCATATTGATCACTTGTTAACTAACTAACTAACTATCTATTACTTTTCTTGTTCTTCCTTCTTCTTCGAACGTTCCATATTGATCACTTGTTAACTAACTAACTATCTATTACTTTTCTTGTTCTTCCTTCTTCTTCGAACGTTCCATATTGATCACTTGTTAACTAACTAACTATTACTTTTCTTGTTCTTCCTTCTTCTCCTTCGAACGTTCCATATTGATCACTTGATAACTAACTAACTATCTATTACTTTTCTTGTTCTTCCTTCTTCTTCGAACGTTCCATATTGATCACTTGTTAACTAACTAACTATCTATTACTTTTCTTGTTCTTCCTTCTTCTTCGAACGTTCCATATTGATCACTTGTTAACTAACTAACTATCTATTACTTTTCTTGTTCTTCCTTCTTCTTCGAACGTTCCATATTGATCACTTGTTAACTAACTAACTATCTATTACTTTTCTTGTTCTTCCTTCTTCTCCTTCGAACGTTCCATATTGATCACTTGTTAACTAACTAACTAACTATCTATTACTTTTCTTGTTCGTCCTTCTTCTTCGAACGTTCCATATTGATCACTTGTTAACTAACTAACTATCTATTACTTTTCTTGTTCTTCCTTCTTCTTCGAACGTTCCATATTGATCACTTGTTAACTAACTAACTATTACTTTTCTTGTTCTTCCTTCTTCTTCGAACGTTCCATATTGATCACTTGTTAACTAACTAACTAACTATCTATTACTTTTCTTGTTCTTCCTTCTTCTCCGAACGTTCCATATTGATCACTTGTTAACTAACTAACTATCTATTACTTTTCTTGTTCTTCCTTCTTCTTCGAACGTTCCATATTGATCACTTGCTAACTAACTAACTATCTATTACTTTTCTTGTTCTTCCTTTCTCTCCTTCGAACACTCCATATTGATCACTTGTTAACTAACTAACTAACTATCTATTACTTTTCTTGTTCTTCCTTCTTCTCCTTCGAACACTCCATATTGATCACTTGTTAACTAACTAACCATCTATTACTTTTCTTGTTCTTCCTTCTATGTTCAACTTGTTTATCATCCATTACAATCATATTATGCTCAGATCACGTACAAATCACAATGAGTGCTTTAATAAGTCATCGATATGGAGGTTGAAGAAGAAGAAGAAGAAGAATATCTTATCCATGTCAAGTTTAACATCATCAAGTAGTTTATCCTTTCAGTTTAACATCATCAAGTAGTTTATCCTTCAGTTAACTTCAAGTAGTTTATCCTTTCAGTTTAACATCATCAAGTAGTTTATCCTTTCAGTTTAACATCATCAAGTAGTTTATCCTTTCAGTTTAACATCATCAAGTAGTTTATCCATGTTCAGTTTAACATCATCAAGTAGTTTATCCTTTCAGTTTAACATCATCGAGTAGTTTATCCTTTCAATTTAACATCATCGAGATAGTTTATCCTTCAGTTTAACATCATCAAGTAGTTTATCCTTTCAGTTTAACATCATCAAGTAGTTTATCCTTTCAGTTTAACATCATCAAGTAGTTTATCCTTTCAGTTTAACATCATCAAGTAGTTTATCCTTTCAGTTTAACATCATCAAGTAGTTTATCCTTTCAGTTTAACATCATCGAGTAGTTTATCCTTGCAGTTTAACTTCATCAAGTAGTTTATCCTTTCAGTTTAACATCATCAAGTAGTTTATCCTTTCAGTTTAACATCATCAAGTAGTTTATCCTTTCAGTTTAACATCATCAAGTAGTTTATCCTTTCAGTTTAACAGCATCAAGTAGTTTATCCTTTCAGTTTAACATCATCAAGTAGTTTATCCATGTTCAGTTTAACATCATCAAGTAGTTTATCCTTTCAGTTTAACATCATCAAGTAGTTTATCCTTTCAGTTTAACATCATCAAGTAGTTTATCCTTTCAGTTTAACATCATCAAGTAGTTTATCCTTTCAGTTTAACATCATCAAGTAGTTTATCCTTTCAGTTTAACATCATCAAGTAGTTTATCCTTTCAGTTTAACATCATCAAGTAGTTTATCCTTTCAGTTTAACATCATCAAGTAGTTTATCCTTTCAGAAACTTGGCTCTCATGACAGCAGCCCTGAAAAACTCTCTGTTCTGTGCAATATGCCCATCGTCAGCAGCAGTCATTCTCAGATCGTCAGTGACATCTTTCACCGATCGTCTTCTATGTCTTCCTCTCATTCTTCTTCCAGGCACCATTCCCTCCAAAATTATCTTTTCTAGGCACTCATGCTGTTTGATGTGTCCGACATATTTAAATTTCCTTGTTTTATGTTCTGTAATAAAAACAAACAAAACAAACAAGGCAGAAAAAATTATTTGCCATGGATTGAACACGGGTCTCCGCATGGGAACAAGCTCTAATCTATTGGGCAAGATGCACCTCTTCTTTAATATTAAGCTGTTGCAGAACAGGGAGACACGCTCTAATCTATTGTGCAAGACGCACCTCTTCTTTAATAACCAACTCTCTTTAATATCAAGCTGTTGCAGAACAGGGAGACAAGCTCTAATCTATTGTGCAAGACGCACCTCTTCTTTAATAACCAACTCTCTTTAATATCAAGCTTTAATATCAAGCTTTAATATCAAACTTTAGTATCAAACTTTAGTATCAAACTTTAGTATCAAGCTGTTGCAGAACAGAAGCATTTGATCTCTTCTCTGTCTATATGTTAGAATTGATACAACTCTCGCTGGCATATGTTAGGATTGATACAACTCTCACTGGTATATATTAAGATTGATACAACTCTCACTGGTATATGTTAGGATTGATACAACTATCGCTGGCAAATGTAAGAATTGATACAACTCTAGCTGGCTCGCTGGCATATGTAGGATTGATACAACTCTCGCTGGCATATGTTAGGATTGATACAACTCTCGCTGACATATGTTAAGATTGATACAACTCTCACTGATATATGTTAGGATTTTATCTCAATTTCAGTTTCAGTTTGGAATATCTTCATTGCACTCCGGACATGTCCATAGGTGATCCGATCTCCTTCGCAATATCTCCAACAGCGTCCAGCGACTGACCGTACCAGTTCGATTTTGATTGATGAGCCTAGTCATATACCTGTTATGCTGTTCTTTTCTTGCTACTCCAATCTTCAAACCCAGTTCCAGCAATCTAGTAGTTGACGTGGATTGGTTTAAATGAAAATCTTCTTTGTGGCCACACTCTATGAGGGCGTTCAAAATATCAGCTCTATTCATTGGCAGGCCCTCTGATATGGTGGCAGAGCCAGCCAGCCTGTCTGCTCTCTCATTGCCAACAACACCCATGTGCCCCGGAACGAAAATAAGTGTGATTCTGCAAATTGTTGACGCTTGTAGTGATTCAGTCCATTGCCTGCGCACCGAACCAGCATCTACCTTGCAGATCATACTCAATGAATCACTCAGAATGCACGCATGATTGTAGTTTTGTGACTCCAGCCAACGTAAAGCATTAGTCACCGCCAGTACCTCCATTGGCATGCTGCTTGTTGTCATACTAAATGTACCACTGGCCTCCTGGACCACTCTGCCACATGAGCTTGCAGAGAGGGCCCATGCGGACTTTCGTGACGAACTACAGATCTATCTGTGTAAATCAATAGGATTTTATATATATAGTCTTATGTAAATGAAACTTCTTTGTAAAAAAAAAACTTTATTGACATTTGACCGGCTGAAAAAATAAAGTCGCAGACACCATCCCCCAGGACCATATTCATCAAATTCACACAAAAAACAATTACGGCATGGATGACGTGCTAAGGGCTTTTAACTTCCATCAAATATTCAAGCACGGTAGAACATTCTAACAGAATTGGCAGCAAATTGTTATACCATGTACACAATTCTGTCTTTTGTTCTCTAGTTTGTCAGTCTCGGAGAGTGATACATTTTTATTTAACCCATGTATTGCTGGGGTTCACAGGGGGAGTAAATAAAAGTAACACTGCGACCTACAAGACATGATGTAAGAGTCCACTGAGGATGGGGTCTAGTGAAGCTAGTCTAGTAAATAAAAGTAACACTGCGACCTACAAGGCATGCTGTAAGAGTCCACTGAGGATGGGGTCTAGTGAAGCTAGTCTAGTAAATAAAAGTAACACTGCGACCTACAAGACATGATGTAAGAGTCCACTGAGGATGGGGTCTAGTGAAGCTAGTCTAGTAAATAAAAGTAACACTGCGACCTACAAGGCATGCTGTAATAGTCCACTGAGGATGGGGTCTAGTGAAGCTAGTCTAGTAAATAAAAGTAACACTGCGACCTACAAGGCATGCTGTAAGAGTCCACTGAGGATGGGGTCTAGTGAAGCTAGTCTAGTAAATAAAAGTAACACTGCGACCTACAAGGCATGCTGTAAGAGTCCACTTAGGATGGGGTCTAGTGAAGCTAGTCTAGTAAATAATAGTAACACTGCGACCTACAAGGCATGCTGTAAGAGTCCACTGAGGATGGGGTCTAGTGAAGCTAGTCTAGTAAATAAAAGTAACACTGCGACCTACAAGGCATGCTGTAAGAGTCCACTGAGGATGGGGTCTAGTGAAGCTAGTCTAGTAAATAAAAGTAACACTGCGACCTACAAGGCATGCTGTAAGAGTCCACTGAGGATGGGGTCTAGTGAAGCTAGTCTAGTAAATAAAAGTAACACTGCGACCTACAAGGCATGCTGTAAGAGTCCACTGAGGATGGGGTCTAGTGAAGCTAGTCTAGTAAATAATAGTAACACTGTGACCTACAAGGCATGCTGTAAGAGTCCACTGAGGATGGGGTCTAGTGAAGCTAGTCTAGTAAATAATAGTAACACTGCGACCTACAAGGCATGCTGTAAGAGTCCACTGAGGATGGGGTCTAGTGAAGCTAGTCTAGTAAATAATAGTAACACTGTGACCTACAAGGCATGCTGTAAGAGTCCACTGAGGATGGGGTCTAGTGAAGCTAGTCTAGTAAATAATAGTAACACTGCGACCTACAAGGCATGCTGTAAGAGTCCACTGAGGATGGGGTCTAGTGAAGCTAGTCTAGTAAATAATAGTAACACTGCGACCTACAAGGCATGCTGTAAGAGTCCACTTAGGATGGGGTCTAGTGAAGCTAGTCTAGTAAATAATAGTAACACTGCGACCTACAAGGCATGCTGTAAGAGTACACTGAGGATGGGGTCTAGTGAAGCTAGTCTAGTAAATAAAAGTAACACTGCGACCTACAAGGCATGCTGTAAGAGTCCACTGAGGATGGGGTCTAGTGAAGCTAGTCTAGTAAATAAAAGTAACACTGCGACCTACAAGGCATGCTGTAAGAGTCCACTGAGGATGGGGTCTAGTGAAGCTAGTCTAGTAAATAAAAGTAACACTGCGACCTACAAGGCATGCTGTAAGAGTCCACTGAGGATGGGGTCTAGTGAAGCTAGTCTAGTAAATAAAGTAACACTCGGACCTACAAGACATGATGTAAGAGTCCACTGAGGATGGGGTCTAGTGAAGCTAGTCTAGTAAATAAAAGTAACACTGCGACCTACAAGGCATGCTGTAAGAGTCCACTGAGGATGGGGTCTAGTGAAGCTAGTCTAGTAAATAATAGTAACACTGCGACCTACAAGGCATGCTGTAAGAGTCCACTGAGGATGGGGTCTAGTGAAGCTAGTCTAGTAAATAATAGTAACACTGTGACCTACAAGGCATGCTGTAAGAGTCCACTGAGGATGGGGTCTAGTGAAGCTAGTCTAGTAAATAATAGTAACACTGCGACCTACAAGGCATGCTGTAAGAGTCCACTGAGGATGGGGTCTAGTGAAGCTAGTCTAGTAAATAAAAGTAACACTGCGACCTACAAGGCATGCTGTAAGAGTCCACTGAGGATGGGGTCTAGTGAAGCTAGTCTAGTAAATAATAGTAACACTGCGACCTACAAGGCATGCTGTAAGAGTCCACTGAGGATGGGGTCTAGTGAAGCTAGTCTAGTAAATAATAGTAACACTGCGACCTACAAGGCATGCTGTAAGAGTCCACTGAGGATGGGGTCTAGTGAAGCTAGTCTAGTAAATAATAGTAACACTGCGACCTACAAGGCATGCTGTAAGAGTCCACTGAGGATGGGGTCTAGTGAAGCTAGTCTAGTAAATAAAAGTAACACTGCGACCTACAAGGCATGCTGTAAGAGTCCACTGAGGATGGGGTCTAGTGAAGCTAGTCTAGTAAATAATAGTAACACTGCGACCTACAAGGCATGCTGTAAGAGTCCACTTAGGATGGGGTCTAGTGAAGCTAGTCTAGTAAATAAAAGTAACACTGCGACCTACAAGGCATGCTGTAAGAGTCCACTGAGGATGGGGTCTAGTGAAGCTAGTCTAGTAAAATAAAGTAACACTGCGACCTACAAGACATGATGTAAGAGTCCACTGAGGATGGGGCCCCTAGTGAAGCTAGTCTAGTAAATAATAGTAACACTGCGACCTACAAGGCATGCTGTAAGAGTCCACTGAGGATGGGGTCTAGTGAAGCTAGTCTAGTAAATAATAGTAACACTGCGACCTACAAGGCCTGCTGTAAGAGTCCACTGAGGATGGGGTCTAGTGAAGCTAGTCTAGTAAATAATAGTAACACTGCGACCTACAAGGCATGCTGTAAGAGTCCACTGAGGATGGGGTCTAGTGAAGCTAGTCTAGTAAATAATAGTAACACTGTGACCTACAAGGCATGCTGTAAGAGTCCACTGAGGATGGGGTCTAGTGAAGCTAGTCTAGTAAATAATAGTAACACTGCGACCTACAAGGCATGCTGTAAGAGTCCACTGAGGATGGGGTCTAGTGAAGCTAGTCTAGTAAATAAAAGTAACACTGCGACCTACAAGGCATGCTGTAAGAGTCCACTGAGGATGGGGTCTAGTGAAGCTAGTCTAGTAAATAATAGTAACACTGCGACCTACAAGGCATGCTGTAAGAGTCCACTTAGGATGGGGTCTAGTGAAGCTAGTCTAGTAAATAAAAGTAACACTGCGACCTACAAGGCATGCTGTAAGAGTCCACTGAGGATGGGGTCTAGTGAAGCTAGTCTAGTAAATAAAAGTAACACTGCGACCTAAAAGGGCATGATGTAAGAGTCCACTGAGGATGGGGTCTAGTGAAGCTAGTCTAGTAAATAATAGTAACACTGCGACCTACAAGGCATGCTGTAAGAGTCCACTGAGGATGGGGTCTAGTGAAGCTAGTCTAGTAAATAATAGTAACACTGCGACCTACAAGGCCTGCTGTAAGAGTCCACTGAGGATGGGGTCTAGTGAAGCTAGTCTAGTAAATAATAGTAACACTGCGACCTACAAGGCATGCTGTAAGAGTCCACTGAGGATGGGGTCTAGTGAAGCTAGTCTAGTAAATAATAGTAACACTGCGACCTACAAGGCATGCTGTAAGAGTCCACTGAGGATGGGGCCCTAGTGAAGCTAGTCTAGTAAATAATAGTAACACTGCGACCTACAAGGCATGCTGTAAGAGTCCACTTAGGATGGGGTCTAGTGAAGCTAGTCTAGTAAATAATAGTAACACTGCGACCTACAAGGCATGCTGTAAGAGTCCACTGAGGATGGGGTCTAGTGAAGCTAGTCTAGTAAATAATAGTAACACTGCGACCTACAAGGCATGCTGTAAGAGTCCACTGAGGATGGGGTCTAGTGAAGCTAGTCTAGTAAATAAAAGTAACACTGCGACCTACAAGGCATGCTGTAAGAGTCCACTGAGGATGGGGTCTAGTGAAGCTAGTCTAGTAAATAATAGTAACACTGCGACCTACAAGGCATGCTGTAAGAGTCCACTGAGGATGGGGTCTAGTGAGCTAGTCTAGTAAATAAAAGGACGCAGAAATCGGATGTGCTGGCTCCACTTGTGCATAAGCTAGTATAGGAACAATCGCTTTTAGGATCAGATCACACAAATGGACATAACAATTACATAAAAATCACAACAAACTCTAAGTGGTCGATATGGAGCGTCGAAGAAGAAGAAAGACCACATCCTGATGATACTCAGCATGGTATCAGATTTGATTGGTCATGGAATGTTTATAAATGAACTACCTCCAGATGTATACTGCAGCATGGTATCAGATTTGATTGACATGGAATGTTTTTCATAAATGAACTACCTCCAGATGTATACTGCAGCATGGTATCAGATTTGATTGGATATGGGAATGTTGTTATAAATGAACTACCTCCAGATGTATACTGCAGCATGGTATCAGATTTGATTGGTCATGGAATGTTGTTATAAATGAACTACCTCCAGATGTATACTGCAGCATGGTATCAGATTTGATTGGTCATGGGAATGTTGTTATAAATGAACTACCTCCAGATGTATACTGCAGCATGGTATCAGATTTGATTGGTCATGGGAATGTTGTTATAAATGAACTACCTCCAGATGTATACTGCAGCATGGTATCAGATTTGATTGGTCATGGGAATGTTGTCATAAATGAACTACCTCCAGATGTATACTGCAGCATGGTATCAGATCTGATTGGACATGGGAATGTTGTTATAAATGAACTACCTCCAGATGTATACTGCAGCATGGTATCAGATCTGATTGGTCATGGGAATGTTGTCATAAATGAACTACCTCCAGATGTATACTGCAGCCTGGTATCAGATTTCATTGGTCATGGGAATGTTGTTATAAATGAACTACCTCCAGATGTATACTGCAGCATGGTATCAGATCTGATTGGTCATGGGAATGTTGTCATAAATGAACTACCTCCAGATGTATACTGCAGCATGGTATCAGATTTGATTGGACATGGGAATGTTGTTATAAATGAACTACCTCCAGATGTATACTGCAGCATGGTATCAGATTTGATTGGACATGGAATGTTGTTATAAATGAACTACCTCCAGATGTATACTGCAGCATGGTATCAGATTTGATTGGACATGGGAATGTTGTCATAAATGAACTACCTCCAGATGTATACTGCAGCATGGTATCAGATTTGATTGGTCATGAGAATGTTGTCATAAATGAACTACCTCCAGATGTATACTGCAGCCTGGTATCAGATCTGATTGGTCATGGGAATGTTGTTATAAATGAACTACCTCCAGATGTATACTGCAGCATGGTATCAGATTTGATTGGATATGGGAATGTTGTTATAAATGAACTACCTCCAGATGTATACTGCTGCATGGTATCAGATTTGATTGGACATGGGAATGTTGTTATAAATGAACTACCTCCAGATGTATACTGCAGCCTGGTATCAGATTTGATTGGACATGGGAATGTTGTTATAAATGAACTACCTCCAGATGTATACTGCAGCCTGGTATCAGATCTGATTGGTCATGGGAATGTTGTTATAAATGAACTACCTCCAGATGTATACTGCAGCATGGTATCAGATTTGATTGGACATGGGAATGTTGTTATAAATGAACTACCTCCAGATGTATACTGCAGCATGGTATCAGATCTGATTGGACATGGAATGTTGTTATAAATGAACTACCTCCAGATGTATACTGCAGCATGGTATCAGATTTGATTGGACATGGGAATGTTGTCATAAATGAACTACCTCCAGATGTATACTGCAGCCTGGTATCAGATTTGATTGGTCATGGGAATGTTGTCATAAATGAACTACCTCCAGATGTATACTGCAGCATGGTATCAGATTTGATTGGACATGGGAATGTTGTTATAAATGAACTACCTCCAGATGTATACTGCAGCATGGTATCAGATTTGATTGGACATGGGAATGTTGTTATAAATGAACTACCTCCAGATGTATACTGCAGCATGGTATCAGATTTGATTGGACATGGGAATGTTGTCATAAATGAACTACCTCCAGATGTATACTGCAGAATGGTATCAGATTTGATTGGACATGGGAATGTTGTTATAAATGAACTACCTCCAGATGTATACTGCAGCATGGTATCAGATTTGATTGGACATGGGAATGTTGTCATAAATGAACTACCTCCAGATGTATACTGCAGCATGGTATCAGATTTGATTGGACATGGGAATGTTGTTATAAATGAACTACCTCCAGATGTATACTGCAGCATGGTATCAGATCTGTTTGGGACATGGGAATGTTGTTATAAATGAACTACCTCCAGATGTATACTGCAGCATGGTATCAGATTTGATTGGACATGGGAATGTTGTCATAAATGAACTACCTCCAGATGTATACTGCAGCATGGTATCAGATTTGATTGGTCATGGGAATGTTGTCATAAATGAACTACCTCCAGATGTATACTGCAGCCTGGTATCAGATCTGATTGGTCATGGGAATGTTGTTATAAATGAACTACCTCCAGATGTATACTGCAGCCTGGTATCAGATCTGATTGGTCATGGGAATGTTGTTATAAATGAACTACCTCCAGATGTATACTGCAGCATGGTATCAGATCTGATTGGTCATGGGAATGTTGTTATAAATGAACTACCTCCAGATGTATACTGCAGCATGGTATCAGATCTGATTGGACATGGGAATGTTGTTATAAATGAACTACCTCCAGATGTATACTGCAGCATGGTATCAGATTTGATTGGACATGGGAATGTTGTCATAAATGAACTACCTCCAGATGTATACTGCAGCATGGTATCAGATTTGATTGGACATGGGAATGTTGTCATAAATGAACTACCTCCAGATGTATACTGCAGCATGGTATCAGATTTGATTGGACATGGGAATGTTGTCATAAATGAACTACCTCCAGATGTATACTGCAGCCTGGTATCAGATCTGATTGGTCATGGGAATGTTGTCATAAATGAACTACCTCCAGATGTATACTGCAGCATGGTATCAGATTTGATTGGACATGGGAATGTTGTCATAAATGAACTACCTCCAGATGTATACTGCAGCATGGTATCAGATTTGATTGGACATGGGAATGTTGTCATAAATGAACTACCTCCAGATGTATACTGCAGCATGGTATCAGATTTGATTGGACATGGGAATGTTGTTATAAATGAACTACCTCCAGATGTATACTGCAGCCTGGTATCAGATCTGATTGGCATGGGAATGTTGTCATAAATGAACTACCTCCAGATGTATACTGCAGCATGGTATCAGATTTGATTGGACATGGGAATGTTGTTATAAATGAACTACCTCCAGATGTATACTGCAGCCTGGTCTCAGATTTGATTGGTCATGGGAATGTTGTCATAAATGAACTACCTCCAGATGTATACTGCAGCCTGGTCTCAGATTTGATTGGTCATGGGAATGTTGTCATAAATGAACTAACTCCAGATGTATACTGCAGCATGGTATCAGATTTGATTGGTCATGGGAATGTTGTTATAAATGAACTACCTCCAGATGTATACTGCAGCATGGTATCAGATTTGATTGGTCATGGGAATGTTGTTATAAATGAACTACCTCCAGATGTATACTGCAGCATGGTATCAGATTTGATTGGACATGGGAATGTTGTCATAAATGAACTACCTCCAGATGTATACTGCAGCATGGTATCAGATCTGATTGGACATGGGAATGTTGTTATAAATGAACTAACTCCAGATGTATACTGCAGCATGGTATCAGATCTGATTGGTCATGGGAATGTTGTTATAAATGAACTACCTCCAGATGTATACTGCAGCATGGTATCAGATTTGATTGGACATGGGAATGTTGTTATAAATGAACTACCTCCAGATGTATACTGCAGCATGGTATCAGATCTGATTGGACATGGGAATGTTGTTATAAATGAACTACCTCCAGATGTATACTGCAGCATGGTATCAGATTTGATTGGACATGGGAATGTTGTCATAAATGAACTACCTCCAGATGTATACTGCAGCCTGGTATCAGATTTGATTGGTCATGGGAATGTTGTCATAAATGAACTACCTCCAGATGTATACTGCAGCATGGTATCAGATTTGATTGGACATGGGAATGTTGTCATAAATGAACTACCTCCAGATGTATACTGCAGCATGGTATCAGATTTGATTGGACATGGGAATGTTGTTATAAATGAACTACCTCCAGATGTATACTGCAGCCTGGTATCAGATCTGATTGGTCATGGGAATGTTGTCATAAATGAACTACCTCCAGATGTATACTGCAGCATGGTATCAGATTTGATTGGACATGGGAATGTTGTCATAAATGAACTACCTCCAGATGTATACTGCAGCCTGGTATCAGATTTGATTGGACATGGGAATGTTGTCATAAATGAACTACCTCCAGATGTATACTGCAGCATGGTATCAGATTTGATTGGACATGGGAATGTTGTTATAAATGAACTACCTCCAGATGTATACTGCAGCCTGGTATCAGATCTGATTGGTCATGGGAATGTTGTTATAAATGAACTACCTCCAGATGTATACTGCAGCCTGGTCTCAGATTTGATTGGTCATGGGAATGTTGTTATAAATGAACTACCTCCAGATGTATACTGCAGCCTGGTCTCAGATTTGATTGGTCATGGGAATGTTGTCATAAATGAACTACCTCCAGATGTATACTGCAGCATGGTATCAGATTTGATTGGTCATGGGAATGTTGTTATAAATGAACTACCTCCAGATGTATACTGCAGCATGGTATCAGATTTGATTGGTCATGGGAATGTTGTTATAAATGAACTACCTCCAGATGTATACTGCAGCATGGTATCAGATTTGATTGGACATGGGAATGTTGTCATAAATGAACTACCTCCAGATGTATACTGCAGCATGGTATCAGATCTGATTGGACATGGGAATGTTGTTATAAATGAACTACCTCCAGATGTATACTGCAGCATGGTATCAGATCTGATTGGACATGGGAATGTTGTTATAAATGAACTAACTCCAGATGTATACTGCAGCATGGTATCAGATTTGATTGGACATGGGAATGTTGTTATAAATGAACTACCTCCAGATGTATACTGCAGCATGGTATCAGATCTGATTGGACATGGGAATGTTGTTATAAATGAACTACCTCCAGATGTATACTGCAGCATGGTATCAGATTTGATTGGACATGGGAATGTTGTTATAAATGAACTACCTCCAGATGTATACTGCAGCCTGGTATCAGATTTGATTGGTCATGGGAATGTTGTCATAAATGAACTACCTCCAGATGTATACTGCAGCATGGTATCAGATTTGATTGGACATGGGAATGTTGTCATAAATGAACTAACTCCAGATGTATACTGCAGCATGGTATCAGATTTGATTGGACATGGGAATGTTGTTATAAATGAACTACCTCCAGATGTATACTGCAGCCTGGTATCAGATCTGATTGGACATGGGAATGTTGTCATAAATGAACTACCTCCAGATGTATACTGCAGCATGGTATCAGATTTGATTGGACATGGGAATGTTGTTATAAATGAACTACCTCCAGATGTATACTGCAGCCTGGTCTCAGATTTGATTGGTCATGGGAATGTTGTCATAAATGAACTACCTCCAGATGTATACTGCAGCCTGGTCTCAGATTTGATTGGTCATGGGAATGTTGTCATAAATGAACTACCTCCAGATGTATACTGCAGCATGGTATCAGATTTGATTGGTCATGGGAATGTTGTTATAAATGAACTACCTCCAGATGTATACTGCAGCATGGTATCAGATTTGATTGGTCATGGGAATGTTGTTATAAATGAACTACCTCCAGATGTATACTGCAGCATGGTATCAGATTTGATTGGTCATGGGAATGTTGTCATAAATGAACTACCTCCAGATGTATACTGCAGCATGGTATCAGATCTGATTGGACATGGGAATGTTGTTATAAATGAACTAACTCCAGATGTATACTGCAGCATGGTATCAGATCTGATTGGACATGGGAATGTTGTTATAAATGAACTACCTCCAGATGTATACTGCAGCATGGTATCAGATTTGATTGGACATGGGAATGTTGTTATAAATGAACTACCTCCAGATGTATACTGCAGCATGGTATCAGATCTGATTGGACATGGGAATGTTGTTATAAATGAACTACCTCCAGATGTATACTGCAGCATGGTATCAGATTTGATTGGACATGGGAATGTTGTTATAAATGAACTACCTCCAGATGTATACTGCAGCCTGGTATCAGATTTGATTGGTCATGGGAATGTTGTCATAAATGAACTACCTCCAGATGTATACTGCAGCATGGTATCAGATTTGATTGGACATGGGAATGTTGTTATAAATGAACTAACTCCAGATGTATACTGCAGCATGGTATCAGATTTGATTGGACATGGGAATGTTGTTATAAATGAACTACCTCCAGATGTATACTGCAGCATGGTATCAGATTTGATTGGACATGGGAATGTTGTTATAAATGAACTACCTCCAGATGTATACTGCAGCATGGTATCACATTTGATTGGACATGGGAATGTTGTCATAAATGAACTACCTTCCAGATGTAGTAGGCTGCAGCATGGTATCAGATTTGATTGGACATGGGAATGTTGTCATAAATGAACTACCTCCAGATGTATACTGCAGCATGGTATCAGATTTGATTGGACATGGGAATGTTGTCATAAATGAACTACCTCCAGATGTATACTGCAGCCTGGTATCAGATCTGATTGGTCATGGGAATGTTGTCATAAATGAACTACCTCCAGATGTATACTGCAGCATGGTATCAGATTTGATTGGACATGGGAATGTTGTCATAAATGAACTACCTCCAGATGTATACTGCAGCATGGTATCAGATTTGATTGGACATGGGAATGTTGTCATAAATGAACTACCTCCAGATGTATACTGCAGCATGGTATCAGATTTGATTGGACATGGGAATGTTGTTATAAATGAACTACCTCCAGATGTATACTGCAGCCTGGTCTCAGATTTGATTGGTCATGGGAATGTTGTCATAAATGAACTACCTCCAGATGTATACTGCAGCCTGGTCTCAGATTTGATTGGTCATGGGAATGTTGTCATAAATGAACTACCTCCAGATGTATACTTCAGCATGGTATCAGATTTGATTGGTCATGGGAATGTTGTTATAAATGAACTACCTCCAGATGTATACTGCAGCATGGTATCAGATTTGATTGGTCATGGGAATGTTGTTATAAATGAACTAACTCCAGATGTATACTGCAGCATGGTCTCAGATTTGATTGGACATGGGAATGTTGTTATAAATGAACTACCTCCAGATGTATACTGCAGCATGGTATCAGATTTGATTGGTCATGGAATGTTGTTATAAATGAACTACCTCCAGATGTATACTGCAGCATGGTATCAGATTTGATTGGACATGGGAATGTTGTCATAAATGAACTACCTCCAGATGTATACTGCAGCATGGTATCAGATCTGATTGGACATGGGAATGTTGTTATAAATGAACTACCTCCAGATGTATACTGCAGCATGGTATCAGATTTGATTGGACATGGGAATGTTGTCATAAATGAACTACCTCCAGATGTATACTGCAGCATGGTATCAGATCTGATTGGACATGGGAATGTTGTTATAAATGAACTACCTCCAGATGTATACTGCAGCATGGTCTCAGATTTGATTGGACATGGGAATGTTGTTATAAATGAACTACCTCCAGATGTATACTGCAGCCTGGTCTCAGATCTGATTGGACATGGGAATGTTGTTATAAATGAACTACCTCCAGATGTATACTGCAGCCTGGTATCAGATTTGATTGGACATGGGAATGTTGTTATAAATGAACTAACTCCAGATGTATACTGCAGCATGGTATCAGATCTGATTGGTCATGGGAATGTTGTCATAAATGAACTAACTCCAGATGTATACTGCAGCATGGTATCAGATCTGATTGGTCATGGGAATGTTGTCATAAATGAACTACCTCCAGATGTATACTGCAGCCTGGTATCAGATTTGATTGGTCATGGGAATGTTGTCATAAATGAACTAACTCCAGATGTATACTGCAGCATGGTATCAGATTTGATTGGTCATGGGAATGTTGTCATAAATGAACTACCTCCAGATGTATACTGCAGCATGGTATCAGATTTGATTGGTCATGGGAATGTTGTCATAAATGAACTACCTCCAGATGTATACTGCAGCATGGTATCAGATTTGATTGGACATGGAATGTTGTTATAAATGAACTACCTCCAGATGTATACTGCAGCATGGTATCAGATCTGATTGGTCATGGGAATGTTGTTATAAATGAACTACCTCCAGATGTATACTGCAGCATGGTATCAGATTTCATTGGTCATGGGAATGTTGTCATAAATGAACTACCTCCAGATGTATACTGCAGCATGGTATCAGATCTGATTGGTCATGGGAATGTTGTCATAAATGAACTAACTCCAGATGTATACTGCAGCATGGTATCAGATTTGATTGGACATGGGAATGTTGTTATAAATGAACTACCTCCAGATGTATACTGCAGCATGGTATCAGATTTGATTGGACATGGGAATGTTGTTATAAATGAACTACCTCCAGATGTATACTGCAACATGGTATCAGATCTGATTGGTCATGGAATGTTGTTATAAATGAACTACCTCCAGATGTATACTGCAGCATGGTATCAGATTTGATTGGTCATGGGAATGTTGTCATAAATGAACTACTCAGATGTATACTGCAGCATGGTATCAGATTTGATTGGACATGGGAATGTTGTTATAAATGAACTACCTCCAGATGTATACTGCAGCATGGTATCAGATCTGATTGGTCATGGGAATGTTGTTATAAATGAACTACCTCCAGATGTATACTGCAGCATGGTATCAGATTTCATTGGTCATGGGAATGTTGTCATAAATGAACTACCTCCAGATGTATACTGCAGCATGGTATCAGATTTGATTGGACATGGGAATGTTGTTATAAATGAACTACCTCCAGATGTATACTGCAGCATGGTATCAGATCTGATTGGTCATGGGAATGTTGTCATAAATGAACTACCTCCAGATGTATACTGCAGCATGGTATCAGATTTGATTGGACATGGGAATGTTGTTATAAATGAACTACCTCCAGATGTATACTGCAGCATGGTATCAGATCTGATTGGTCATGGGAATGTTGTCATAAATGAACTACCTCCAGATGTATACTGCAGCATGGTATCAGATTTGATTGGACATGGGAATGTTGTTATAAATGAACTACCTCCAGATGTATACTGCAGCATGGTATCAGATCTGATTGGTCATGGGAATGTTGTTATAAATGAACTACCTCCAGATGTATACTGCAGCATGGTATCAGATTTCATTGGTCATGGGAATGTTGTCATAAATGAACTACCTCCAGATGTATACTGCAGCATGGTATCAGATTTGATTGGACATGGGAATGTTGTTATAAATGAACTACCTCCAGATGTATACTGCAGCATGGTATCAGATCTGATTGGTCATGGGAATGTTGTCATAAATGAACTACCTCCAGATGTATACTGCAGCATGGTATCAGATTTGATTGGACATGGGAATGTTGTTATAAATGAACTACCTCCAGATGTATACTGCAACATGGTATCAGATCTGATTGGTCATGGAATGTTGTTATAAATGAACTACCTCCAGATGTATACTGCAGCATGGTATCAGATTTCATTGGTCATGGGAATGTTGTCATAAATGAACTACCTCCAGATGTATACTGCAGCATGGTATCAGATTTGATTGGACATGGGAATGTTGTTATAAATGAACTACCTCCAGATGTATACTGCAGCATGGTATCAGATCTGATTGGTCATGGGAATGTTGTTATAAATGAACTACCTCCAGATGTATACTGCAGCCTGGTATCAGATTTCATTGGTCATGGGAATGTTGTTATAAATGAACTACCTCCAGATGTATACTGCAGCCTGGTATCAGATCTGATTGGACATGGGAATGTTGTTATAAATGAACTACCTCCAGATGTATACTGCAGCATGGTATCAGATCTGATTGGACATGGAATGTTGTTATAAATGAACTACCTCCAGATGTATACTGCAGCATGTTATCAGATCTGATTGGACATGGGAATGTTGTTATAAATGAACTAACTCCAGATGTATACTGCAGCATGGTATCAGATCTGATTGGTCATGGAAATGTCATAAATGAACTAACTCCAGATATATTTATTTATTCTCGCCTCTGTCCATGATTTTATCGTCTGTGGCATTTATATTTATAAGCAAATATATGTTTAACCACAGCTTTGCTAAATGGTCATGCTTCGTATCCATACGTTGCTATTTAACCACAGCTTTGCTAAATGGTCATGCTTCATATCCATACGTTGCTATTTAACCACAGCTTTGCTAAATGGTCATGCTTCATATCCATACGTTGCTATTTAACCACAGCTTTGCTAAATGGTCATGCTTCGTATCCATACGTTGCTATTTAACCACAGCTTTGCTAAATGGTCATGCTTCGTATCCATACGTTGCTATTTAACCACAGCTTTGCTAAATGGTCATGCTTCATATCCATACGTTGCTATTTAACCACAGCTTTGCTAAATGGTCATGCTTCATATCCATACGTTGCTATTTAACCACAGCTTTGCTAAATGGTCATGCTTCATATCCATACGTTGCTATTTAACCACAGCTTTGCTAAATGGTCATGCTTCATATCCATACGTTGCTATTGGGAATATACATGTCAGACGGGACTATGGATTGCTATATTATAAATAGAGCATCTGTTAAAATAGTCATTATTCTCAAATTAGTTTAGTCGTCGAATCATCATCACTGCACATAGAACAAATTAGTTTAGTCGTCGAATCATCATCACTGCACATAGAACAAATTAGTTTAGTCGTCGAATCATCATTACTGCACATAAAACAAATTAGTTTAGTCGTCGAATCATCATTACTGCACATAGAACAAATTAGTTTAGTCGTCGAATCATCATCACTGCACATAAAACAAATTAGTTTAGTCGTCGAATCATCATTACTGCACATAGAACAAATTAGTTTAGTCTTCGAATCATCATCACTGCACATAAAACAAATTAGTTTAGTCGTCGAATCATCATCACTGCACATAGAACAAATTAGTTTAGTCGTCGAATCATCATTACTGCACATAAAACAAATTAGTTTAGTCGTCGAATCATCATTACTGCACATAGAACAAATTAGTTTAGTCGTCGAATCATCATCACTGCACATAAAACAAATTAGTTTAGTCGTCGAATCATCATCACTGCACATAGAACAAATTAGGCCATAAGTGCTCCGATCTCCTCCCCAGTATGACTCTCAGCATGTGGCGACTAACGACACCGGTTCTTTGTTGGTTTACTATTCTTCTTTGGCTACCAACATATTGTTATGGTCTAGCTACACCCCATTTGATTTGAAATTCTTGCAGTTTGTTAAGTACTGTCGATTCACCACTATTACTTGAATCATTTACATGCCCCCTCTTCCTTTGGGAATTTATAATAGCATCCTGGTCCATTGCTTGCCCGTTTTTTATATTAGCCAAACTTGCACGCCTATCAGCACGTCCATTTTCCCTATTGGTAATTCAAGCTTTACGCTATTTCAAGTTTAAACAAGACATACTCATTCAAGAAGCAAAACTGCTTGCATTCTTGTCCAGAAATAAGGTACGTATCTTACAGTGGATCCCAGTCCACTACGATATTTCCGGAAACGTAAAGGTAGCTGAGCCAAACAAGAAATGGAGCAGCCTCATCAATCCCAGAGTTACAAAGAAATAAAGAAATGTCTGAAACAATCCATGAAAACTGAGCGGAAGAAAGTAAACGAATACTATAAGCCACAACAAGACACCATTAATGAGCTCAGCTGAAAGAAACAAACATATCCCAAGCCACTAGAGTAGCGCAAGACAAAAATATAAAACCACGACACTGGGCAACAACCCGGTAACAGTGTGACGACAAAATAAGAAGAACGGAACACTGTAATTTCAGAGTTCATCTGCACAGAATGGGCTTTAGAAAAGCTGTGGTTTGTGACTGCAGAGCACCCAGTCAGATCCTAGAGCACGTCTTGCAAGACTGTCCCATCCTTGCCGATAAATAAAACCCCGGAAACCTGGACTAAGGGTGCAAACACGGGAAGACATCATGCGTACATGACTAATGTCGAAATAGAAGTACAGCTGACACTGATCGCAGTAGAAGAAGAGTTTTTGTTTTGAGAAGAAAGAGGAAAAGCTGGAAGATGTTTGTTGAAGACCTGTGCTCTGTTGGGAGTTGAAAGGTGAAGAAGAGAAGAAGAATTTACCATTCACAGTTTATCGCATGTTTTTGTGCAAACAGTGTTCGATCGAATCTGACCTGACTATTCTGTGTTTAACAGAAAAACTGTTTATATAAGACACTCCTTAGTGAAGCTCTTTTATTTTGAGAGCTAGCTGGTTGTGTTCTTACAAAGCTCTCGTATTGTAGCGCTAGCAATGGATGCCGTATAAAATAAGGGTCTGTGGTTTGAATCCTATTTTTGGTAATTTATTTCTGGAAGGCATTAATACTTGACACCAGTAGAGTGGAAAGAAGGTCACTTGGTAAAACTGCCAAAGAAGGGAGACATGCAAGAATGTACGAACTATAGAGGGATAATGCTACTATCAGTGCCAGGCAAAGTATTAAACAGGATTATACTCGATAGACTTAAAGAGGCCATAGATAAACAACTGAGAGAAGAACAAGCAGGGTTCCGTAAGAATAGATCCTGCACAGACCAGATAGCTACACTGCGCATTATAGTGGAGCAAAGCTTGAGTGGAACTCACCACTATACATAGGTTTTGTGGATTATGAAAAGGCGTTTGATAGTTTGGATAGGGAATCATTGTGGAAACTATTAATACACTATGGAGTTCACCCAAGATTGCAAACCTAATAAAGAAAACGTATAAAGGAATGAAATGCAGAGTCATACACGAGGGCCAACTGACGGAATCCTTTGAGATAAGAACAGGGGTGAGGCAGGGATGTTTGTTATCACCATTCCTGTTCTTGCTGGCCATAGATTGGATCATGAAATCAACAACGGATAACAGAGGGGAATACAATGGACACTTGTGAAACAACTGGAGGACCTGGATTTTGCAGACGATCTGGCTTTGCTGTCTCACAACCACGCACAGATTAAAGACAAAATGAATACCCTAAATAATAAGTCTCAGCAGCTAGGTTTGAAAATACACAGGGGAAGACCAAGGTCATGAGAATAAATGCTGCAAATGTAAACCAGATTATGCTGGAGGAAACAGCACTGCAGGATGTAGAATCATACACATACCTTGGAAGCAACATAGACACAGAAGGAGGAACAAACAAAGATGTTAAGATAAGAATACAAAAGCAAGAGGGAACTTTATTGCATTGAGTAAGATATGGAAGGCAAGGAGATCAAAACAAACACAAAACTGAGAATTTCCCAGTCAAATGTGAAGTCAGTGCTGTTCTATGGCTCGGAAACATGGAAGACCACAAAGGAAACTATCAGAAAACTGCAGACCTTCGTAAATGGATGTTTACGTAGGATAGAAGGATTGAGATGGTATGATAAGATTACAAACGAGGAACTCAGGGAGAGAACAAAGCAGATACCAGTGAGAGAGAGCTCAGGAAGAGACGCTGGCGATGGATAGGACATACATTGAAAAGACCGACCGGAAGCATCGCAAGACAGGCATTGTTTTGGAACCCGCAGGGAAAGAGGAGTAGGGAAGGCCTAGGCAGACCTGGAGAAGAGAGCTGGAGGTGGATATAAAGAGGATAGGCAAAACATGGAAAGAATTGGAAGGGATGGCAAGAGAGAGGAAGAGATGGAAGAAGTTTGTTGAAGACCTGTGCTCCGATGGGAGTTGAAAGGTGATGATGATGATGATGATTAATACTTGCTCACTGTCTATTTATTAATCATATTCATTGGCTTCGTTGCTTCCTCTGGGGTTCTTTAAACTCCTTATTCCCTTCATTCATTAGCTAGAAACAGCAATAAATTGGCTATTTTATATGATGTTACTCAGGAAGCAGACGCCATAACTGACAAAGATCAGTAGTAACTGGAACTTTACAACAAGCATGATCGTCTTATTTCGCCGACACGAAGATTGAAAAATAATGACTAATGTGCCGAGGACATAGACGATGTAAAAGAAAGAGCACATTCATTTTTCACGCTAGCACTGTTATCTATAGTTATTACCTGTCTGTAGCGTTTCGGTTCCTGATTCCTAGCAGAAAGAGCTATCAACTTTCCTGGGATCGGTGGGGGTTCTGCGCTAAGAAATGTGGGGGCTGGAAGTAAAACGAACGTTTCAGAGTTGGTATCTAAATTTGTTGTTCACCGACATTCTATATTATGTTTTTTTTAAACTATTGGTGTGTTGTGTGTGCAGTTTTGCGCATGCGAGTTGTGTGTGTGTTTTTGCTTCGTGTATCTTAAGAAAAAAAACCCATCTTTAGACTGTTCCTACCAACATCTCCCACCCCATCATATCTACCCCCCTACCTTATATTCTAAAACACGAGTGCGCTCAGCCACATCAGCGCATGCGCAGTGACCCCACGTGCTCTTAAACAAAAGTTGAGACTGAAAGCTGGGGTACGACACGACAGTATTCGTTTTGGGAGTTGTGGTTCCTAGACTTGGAAAACTTAACCTGCAGACGTTTGTGTGTGTGCATAACTAACTGAACACTTTGCAAACATGGGTACGGAAACTACCAGGGACGAACGGAATACACCCGAATATTTAGCCCAATTATTAAAAGACAAGAAACAGATTCAGGCTCTACCAAGTGTGTTTATTCACGCTGAAAAAATATTAGATGAAGGTAAGAAAGTTTTACTTCTTCAACTGATCAATATAACTTAATATGATTTGAATCACACCGTTCTAGAGAGGGGTTTTATCTTACGAAAACATCTGGCTTT
The DNA here is from genome assembly GCA_020796225.1 of Arion vulgaris. Classification (NCBI taxonomy): domain Eukaryota; kingdom Metazoa; phylum Mollusca; class Gastropoda; order Stylommatophora; family Arionidae; genus Arion; species Arion vulgaris. The sequence continues at coordinate 36,339,948 of CM036755.1, forward strand.
AATAATATATGTGGCTACTGAGATAATTTTTCTCCTTACATCTAAATGATGTTCTTAAAAGCACTCAAAACTTCATTAAGTCTTGTCTAGTAGCTTCGTATTATCGTGATCATATCGCTCGAGAGATGAAGTGAGGGCTTTTGTCAGGTACTACTGAATAGTGAATACTGATACAGTAACTTTCTACTACTGAACTTAACAGCAACACCGAGTTACTGACAGTATATCGCATATAAAAGTTACTTTCCCACTATTTTTACACAAACTACTGCCTTTAATTAATTTTATAAACATTTCGTGTGCCAACTTTAAATACATTTATTAATTTTATGACAATTGTATATAAGAAACTTCCGAATTCCTTCACACCGCTATAAAAAAAAAAAACAGAAGGTAGCCATCTTGGAAAGATTGCACCCCTGACCCAATGATACTTGAAGTTTCATTAAGGACTTAGTGGAGGGCACTTTAAGTTTCATGAGTTTTAAAATTAGACACAAAGTAAATATAATAATCAACAGAACCGGTCAACTACTTTCATTATATTATTTGAGTCTCAAATCATACTTAAAATTATATCTAGTTGATCAGGATGGACGAAATGTCAGATGAGAGTGTTGAAGTCGTGAACACTACTTTAAATTATTTAAAAATAAACATTAAAAAATATATCTACCTGTGTAATAATTTAATAACATTGATATAATATACTCAAACACCTGGCGTTTATTATACAGTTCAGAATTAAATTACTTGTAAAGTTATACGATAGTTGAAGAAAGGGAACATATCTTTGAACTTTAAAAAAAGTATCTTTTATTGTTAAACTTAATATAATACACATATTGTAGAAAGATACAATTTCTAGCTTGTTGCTCATAAGTTGTAGAAATATAAAATATCTTGTACATAAGTTGTAGAAATATAAAATATCTTGTACATAAGTTGTAGAAATATAAAATTTCTTGTTAGTTGTAGAAAGATAAAATTTCTTGTTAGTTGTACATAAGTTGTAGAAAGATAAAATATCTTGTACATAAGTTGTAGAAAGATAAAAATTATTGTTAGTTGTAAATAAGTTGTAGAAATATAAAATATCTTGTACATAAGTTGTAGAAAGATAAAAATTATTGTACATAAGTTGTAGAAAGATAAAATATCTTGTTAGTTGTACATAAGTTGTAGAAAGATAAAATATCTTGTACATAAGTTGTAGAAAGATACAATTTCTTGTACATAAGTTGTAGAAAGATACAATTTCTTGTACATAAGTTGTAGAAAGATACAATTTCTTGTACATAAGTTGTAGAAAGATACAATTTCTTGTACATAAGTTGTAGAAAGATACAATTTCTTGTACATAAGTTGTAGAAAGATACAATTTCTTGTACATAAGGTGTAGAAAGATACAATTTCTTGTACATAAGTTGTAGAAAGATACAATTTCTTGTACATAAGTTGTAGAAAGATACAATTTCTTGTACATAAGTTGTAGAAAGATACAATTTCTTGCTGGTTGTACATAGAAAGATAAAATATCTTGTTAGTTGTACATAGAAAGATAAAATATCTTGTTAGTTGTACATAAGTTGTAGAAAGATACAATTTCTTTGCTGGTTGTACATAGTTGTAGATAGATTGACATGTTTTGTGAAGTTATGCTCAGTTTAAAGCATAGAAAGATTAAATGCTCTTAAAGTTACATGAATGTTTTAATAAGATAAAAGTTATAGATAGTTTGATAAGGTTAAAAGTCGGCTAAAGATAAGCATTTAATAAAGATAAAAGTTTAACTCTTTCCACTCCGAGTTATTTCCTCAATTTTTAAGGCAGTTATTCAAGGAGGTAAAAAAAAACCCAATCCCAACTACTCGTCAATAAATATATATATATATATATATATATATATATATATATATATATATATATATATATATATATATATATATATATATATATCTTCTTCTTCTTTGCGTTCGTTCTTTACGATCAATTTTAATCACTCTTTGTGATATGTTTGATCTTTACCAAGAACGTGTATACGTTCACATTGGTTTGGTAGGCCCCTAACGCATAGACTTCTACAGTTTGGACACATGCATCCGATTTCAGCCAAACCTCTTTAGTCGCCTCTTACGACATGCGTGGCAGGTAACAGTGGTTCTATTCTATATACCCCAAATTTAGGCCCCGGTAACCACTCAGGCAATATATATATATATATATATTACTTACTTACTTAATCCCGTCATGCTTAGTGACACATGGGGCTTCAGAAAGGACTTTCCATGCTCTCCTGTCCGTGCAACCTTCAGCGCAGAGCCCCACGTCAGAGATGCGGTGTCAGTTCCTCTTCCATCATGCGCCTCCATGTTGTCCGTGGTCTGCCTTTCTTTCTCTTTCCCTCTGGTGTCCAAGTGAGGGCTATCCTTGCAGGCATTTCTTGTCTCATTCTCATAACATGTCCGAGCCATTTCCATCTTCTCTTTTTGAGTATGTCATTCATTGCCTCTTGTCTTGTGTCTTGGAGTAGTTGGTTATTGGATATTTTTACTGGCCAAAAGATTCCCAAGATTCTGCGAAGACAAGAGTGGTGGAAAACTGACAGCCTGCTAGTATCTCCTTTGGTCATCCTCCAACACTCCGATCCGTAGAGCAAAACTGGCAAAACAATGCTTTTATAGAGTTTAAGCTTTGTGGTCCTATTGTAGATTTTGGACTTCCATACTGGTTTCATTCTGGCAAAGCGGTTCTGGCCTTACTTAGACGTGATTTTATATCTTCCTCTGTGCCACCATTTAGTGTCAGTACGCTACCAAGATATGTAAACTGCTCAACCCTTTCCAGTGTTTCATTTTCTAACATTACTGGTTGTTGGATTTCACTGTTTGTCATAATTTTTGTTTTTCCTGTGTTTGTTTTGAGGCCTACTGTCTTTGCCGTGCTGTGAAGTATTGTACTTTTCTCTTGTATATGTTCATATTTGTGTGACACCAGGGCTATATCGTCTGCAAAGTCCAGGTCCTCAAGCATCTCGAAAGGGTCCATCTTATTCCTCTTGGTGCTTGTTGTTTTATGGCATTTTTAGCACCCAGTCAATTGTAATACTAAACAAAAGAGAGGACATTACGCATCCCTGTCTTACACCAGATTTTACTGGGAATGTTTTGTTGGAATTCTTTAGGTTGCAGGAGAAATCTTTATAGAAGGGGGCTATGATGTTGACAAGCTTCTGCGGTTCGCCGTATTGTCTCAGTATCTTCCATAGGCTGTCTCTGTGGACGCTGTCGAATGCCTTTTCAAAATCTATGAAGTTGATATATATAGTCCTTTGCCACTCGCTACATTGTTCTAAAATGTTACGCAGGGTAAATATATGTTCATTTGTTCCTCTTCCTTTCCTAAATCCTGCTTGCTCCATTCGTAGACACTTGTCTACTGCTTCTTGTATTCGCATTATGACAATTTTGCAGAATATCTTACTTGGGATTGAAAGCAATGTGATTCCTCTCCAGTTATTGCAATCTGTTAGGTCTCCTTTCTTGGGGATTTTCACCACAGTACCCTAGTCCAATCCTTAGGCAATTCTTCTTTCTCCCAGATATCTGCAAACAATGGCTCTAATATGTTTGCAGCTAAGATTGGATCGATCTTGAAAAGCTCTGCTGTCATTTCATCATTTCCGGTGCTTTGTTGTTTCTCAGGGATCCAATAGCTTTTACTATTTCTTGCTTTTCTGGCAATTTGAGGTTGATATCAATATCCTGTGCGGCCGGTGGGATATCCGGTGGATGTTCAGGATCAGGTCTTTTTAGCACATCTTCAAAGTGGGATGTCCATCTCATATCCTGCTCCTGCTCTGTTGTCAACAATTGTCCTAGACTGTTTCTGACTGGCATGTTATGGTTGTGTCTTTTACCTCCGCATAATTGTTTGGTAATCTTGTACAGTGTGTGCAGATCATGTACTTTAGCAGCCTTTTCTGCTATTTCTGCTGTCTTTTCCATAAATTTTCTCTTGTCTGTTCTAGCACTTCTTTTACCATTTTGTTTAGTTCTGTATATTCTTTTCTTGCCTTATCTTTTGACGTTCTGATCTAATGCTATTGATGATATTTTTTTCTCCTTTCGCTTTTGGATGTATTCTAAGGTCTGGCCATTTATCCACTCTTTATGTTGTCCTTTACTGGTTCCCAGTACCCTACTGCTAACTATTTTATATGTGCCTTTGATCGAATTCCATTTTTCTTGGATACTTTCAGTTGGTGTTGTGTCTGGCTGCTCTGACAGGATTTGAAATCTGTTCTTTAGTTCCACTATATATTTTTTAGCAATCTCTCTGTCTTTTAATAGGTTAACATTAAAGTATTCTGTTCTTGTCTTGGCTTGTATATATGTTTTCTTGAGTTTGAGCCTGATCATGGCAACGACAAGGTGGTGGTCGCTGCCCACGTCAGCTCCTCTTTTCACCTTTACATCAAGTAATGTCTTTCGCCATTTGCTGTTGATCATAAAGTGGTCTATCTGGTTTTCATCTCTTCCATTTGGGGATATCCATATGTACTTGTGTATGGTCCTGTGTGGAAACAATGTGCCTCCTATGATCAGTCTGTTTCTAGACAAAAATTGCTCAACATTTCTCCATTTTCATTTGCAGTGCCACATCCCTCTTTCCCCATTATTGCTTCTCTGTGTCTGTTATTGTTTCCAACTTTTGCGTTTAGGTCTCCCATTATGCACAAAACGTCCTGAGCTGGAACCTTGTCCACTATTTCCTGTAACCTTCTATAAAATGTGTTTTTGTCCTCTTCTTGACCGTTAGTGGGTGCATAGCATTGAATGATAGTTAGCTTTCCTTGTTTCCCATTAAATCGGGCTTTCAACAATCTTTCATTAATCGGGTGCCACTCTAAGAGATGTTTATTCAATCCTTTCCTTATTATTAGTGCAACTCCTGCTGAATGATTTCCGTCGTCTCTTCCTGAGTATAAGATGGTTTCCCCTGTTATAGTTGTCATCTGTCCGAAGCCTGTCCATCTACTTTCGCTGACCCTAGAATGTGTAATTTATAGTGTTGCATCTCTTTACCACCTGTGATGTCTTTGTGGTCTCGAACATTGTTCTGACGTTCCAGAATCCTATTCTTAGTTTAGTTTTGACATCCAGCAGACTTGAATTCCCAGCATGGGCTTCCTTCGGCTTTCACCCATACTGTTCATGCTGACAGTGGTACTCTGTCTCAAGACCGCTGGACATCGAGAGCATTTTTTTCCTTTTGAAGTTTCTGTAACATTTTTCTTTTTTATGGGGCAGAGTTGTTAGCATTGCGCCCAACCCCCAACCTGGAGGACCAGGAGGCCACATTTAGTCTGACCTCTCACCTTGGACCTGTCCGGCATGGTAACCCTTCCAGGAACAGAACGTTCCTGTCGGCATAGCTTTCTGGATCATTGAGGCACTAAGCCCCCACCACTACAAGGTAATGGCCTCATGGGGGGGATATATATATATATACTATGCTAAAATGAAGAAAACTGGACAACCTATTCGAATAACAAGGTTAAAAGTAGTAGAAGTAAAACTAGAAAGACTTTTTATAAGGGAAGTAATTCTATGACGCAGTTTGCGGCTAATGGCATTTAACAGATTTCCGCTGTGACGCAGAGTGTGATGAAAAGGGTGGAAAGAGTTAATAAAGATAAAATAGCTTGCATTTAGCTTTAAAAACCCTTTTTAGTAAAAATAAATGTGCTTTAAAGTTATTAGGAAGTTAAAAATATTTGTTAGTTTTATGGAAACTTGTAAAAGATTTTTAAAAACTTGCAAATTATACTCAAGTTGTTTGGAAGGGTAACAAATTTTTTATGTTATGAATCATCATTATAACAAGCATAAAACTAATTTCATCGAATGCTCTATATCAACCATTTGTTAACCACTCTGTCATTTGTATGTGATCTGAGCCTAACAGCAATTGTACATTGTGCCAGTTATGCGCCTACAAGCACATCCGATTTCTGCGATGTTTTTATTTACTAGGGTAGCTTCCCTATGTCCTACATCAGTCATCTCTTACGACATGCCTTGTAGGTAGCAGTGGTACTATTCTTTGTTTCCTTGGGTCCCCTGCAACACACTGGCGTGTAAATTATATAAAATGTTATATTTGAGAACATAAGGTTGTAGGTGTCTGAAATGTTAGCGACCTCACAATACTAAGCATTGTAAATGAAACGATCTGTTCACTTCTTCTCCTTTTTATTCTTCTTCTTCTGCGATTAACTTCTGCTATGTGTGACTACTCCGGTATGTGTCATAAACAGGGTGGTGCGCTTGATGTCTTCACTGGTTCCTCCTTTTCTCCTTGTGTAGCTAAAGGAACCATGTACCCACATTTACAGCTGGGTCGACTGTTTCAGTATGGGTCAGCGCTTATAGCGTCATAAGTTAGCTCGGTTGGTCTCCCTCATGACTTTCGATCTGCACCATACTACATTATAACTCAGTAGCTGTGGTACTATAAATTGTTGAGTTCTGTTTATAAAATCTTACTAGTGCCCATCTGTGCAAATTTATATCCTTTTTGATAATACATATGTACGTTTTGTGGTTTGAAAGAAGCCAGAATTATACTGACTAGAATTAATTTAGTCTTTGGATCATCACTGCTCATCTTACCAATTAGTCAATAAGTGCTCCGATCTCTTCAGTATGTCTCTCAGTTTAGTCATTGGATGATCATCACTGCTCTTCAAGCCAATTAGTCCATAAGTGCTCCGATCTCTTCAGTATGTCTCTCAGTTTCAGTTTAGTTTAGTTGTTGGATGATCATCACGGCTCTTGAACCAATTAGTCCATAAGTGCTCCGATCTCTTCAGTATGTCTCTCAGTTTAGTTTAGTCGTTGGATGATCATCACTGCTCTTCAAGCCAATTAGTCCATAAGTGCTCCGATCTCCTCAGTATGTCTCTCAGTTTAGTTTAGTCGTTGGATGATCATCACTGCTCTTCGAGCCAATTAGTCCATAAGTGCTCCGATCTCTTCAGTATGTCTCTCAGCTTGTGTCAACTAACACCAGTTCTATGTTGGTTTACTATTCTTCTTTGGCTACCAGTATAATGCTTTTTCTAGCTACACCACATTTGACTTGGTATTCTTGCAGTCTGGTTAGTGTTGTAGATTAACCACTATTACTTTAATCATTTACACAGCCTTCTCACTTAGGAATTCAGAATAGCAGCCTGGTTCATTGTTCACCTGCTTTCGACATCAGTCATTCCTGCATGTCAGTGCATTCATTTCACCGTACACCTGCATAAATACTGAATAAAACTGATTTTTGTCAGTCTATACCTCTTCAGCGATTACAACGAGTCCAAGCTTTGTAACACTGCGATGGTCAGTCTAGACCTCTTCAACGATTCCAACCATTGTCTCCGAGCCCAAGCTTTGTAACTCTGCGATGGTCAGCCTGGACCTCTTCAGCGACTCCCAACCATTGTCTCAGAGCATAAGCTTTGTAACACTGCGATGGTCAGCCTAGACCTCTTCAGCGACTCTCGACCATTGTCTCCGAGCCCAATCTTTGTAACACTGCGATGGTCAGCCTAGACCTCTTCAGCGACTCCCAACCATTGTCTCCGAGCCCATGCTTTGTAACACCGCGATGATCCTTAATGTGATTTTTGCTGAAATTTAATTTTAATAGTTTTAACAAATATTTCCAGAGCAGCGGCTTTGCAGCTTGCTCTTTTCCGTTTTAAACTGCCAAGGGTTCTTTTACGCGCTCAACTTAACCTATGTATACATCTTTGATAAAACTAGGACCTCGATCTCATCTACTTGCCTCTTAGTCCAAAGGTACTCCTTGAGAGAATAAACCTAGAACCTTTGAATTGTGAGGCAAGAACCGCACGTCCACTCCACAGAAAATTGTATACTATAACTTGTAAATTGGAACGATAATATATTATATATATTTCTTTTTGTATGTGTTCTTCTCTCTTTTTGCCATAAGGCGTCGCAGGTTTAACTGATGATCGGTTTCCAAGATAGTACACTCTCGGTCGCTTGATATGCTATGGTATTGTGAAGTTTAAAGATATATGTAACTCCATCAATCCATCTTTTTCTTGGTCTGCCCCTTTCTGTTGATGATTTCATTTTCAGGTTGTACTCTCTTGCAACCGATGTAGTCGGATTCATTCTCACCAAGTGGCCACACCGGTTCAGTCTGTTTTTTCCTGAATCTAACAAGTGTTGTTCCAACTGTTTGTCTAATTTCTTATATGATCTCTTCTTGTTTTATTTACCTCTTTCCTCATCATCTAATTTTACAGGTGGTAACTGTTGACTGTGTCAGCAAGGGGAGCAAAGAATAATACCACTGTAACCTACAGGGCATGTCGTAAGAGGCGACTGAGGTAGGGGTCTAGGGAAGCTACCCTTGTAAATAAAAGCGATGCAGAAATTAGATGTGCTGGCCTCATAGGCGCATAACTAGCACAATGTACAATTGCTCTTAGACTCAGATCACATACAAATCACCAAAGAGTGGTTAATAAGTGGTCAGTATGGAGCGTTCGAAGAAAACATATGATAATTTTCCTTTCTTGTTCTTTTGTCAGCGTCCAAGTTTGGCACTGGTAGCATAGTGTTTGTATGAAGATTGGATTTATAATGTCTTTTAGTCTCTACTGGAATTACTGGTAATAACAACAGATAAAATATAGATCAATAAGTCGGTTAGTTGATTCATACAATAAACAAAATGAAAATAAATCAGTCAGTTGATTCATAAAAAATCAAACACACAAAAACCAGTTTTTACTGCCTGTAACACCGTTATTTTAGGGCAGTGTAGGAATTTGAACATGAGCTTGATGAATTTAATGGTCGCCAGTCACTGTGACAGTTCAGATTAAGATGTGTTTTTTTATGTCACCTAAGCAACAACAAAAAACTCCTTGGCCTTTCTGGGGATCGAACCCGGGTCTCCATAATGGTAACCGAACTCTTATCCATTCGACCAGACGCCACTCTTACATTCATACTAAAAACAAAATATTCTTCTTCTCTTTCACCATTTACTTCTTTATAGAAGTGTTGGGGGTGAAACGTAGTCATCTTGAGTGTGCTTGTTTTAACGCACTTTGTAAGCTGATATTCATGTTCGTAAGGCTGTTCTTGATACCGTCACTCCATCTTTTGCGTGGTCTTCCTCTTGCCTTGTACTCATTATACTTTTTCTGTGTGGCTCTCTGTGGTAGGCGATACCAGGGCATTCTGGTCAGGTGTCCAAACCATTTAATCTGTTATTCTTTTATGAATTGCACGACTGGTTTCACATCCAGTCTCCTTCTGATTTCTTCATTTCTAATTTTGTCTCTTATTGTCACACCTGCAACTCTTCTAAGACACTTCATCTCTGTCGTTATGATTTTCCGCTCATTAGCTGCTGTTATTGACCATGTTTGACACTGATAAATAGTGTTGGCCAGAAAATCGTTCTTATAAGATTTGCTTTAGTTGTTAGCGGTATCTCTTTATGTGACAACAGTGCTTTTAACTGCCCCAGTATCTGGTTAGATTTTGTGCAACGATTGCTGATTTCGCTATCGATACAAAATGAGAATAAATCAATCTGTTAGTTGATTCATACAATAAGCAAAATGAGAATCAATAAACCGGTTAGTTACCCAATCTATTATGATATAGATAGCCTGAGGATGATCAGTCTATTGTGCTATTTATAGTCTGAGGAGGACCAGTCTATTATGGTATTTATAGCCTGAGGAAGATCAGTCTATTGTGGTATTTATAGCCTGTGGAGGACCAGTCTATTGTGGTATTTATAGCCTGTGGATGACCTGTTTATTGGGGTATTTATAGTCTGAGAATGACCAGTCTATTGTAATATAGTTAGTCTGAGAATGCCCAGTCTATTACACTTCCTAGAATGGTTGAACATTTCCCTTATCCTGAACTAACTCACTACGTCAGGAAAAGTGGCAAAGCACTCACATGCTCTTCGGCTCTGATCATGTACAAGTTGCAGTGACTGAGAATTCAGGATTGACGTTCAGTGCAAGAAAGAAGGGAAAATGTCTGGAGTGTCAGGTCAGCCAAAATCAAGCATTACTTTTGATTGAAATTCGGAATGTGCTTATCCTACATGCCTTAGGTGTCTAACGGGGGTGAAGCGTACTCACGTTCTCGGTGCAAACTATCTTCTACATTTGTCGTCACACTGCTATTGGGTTGTTGCCCAGTGTCATGGTTTTCTGTTTTTGTCTTGCGTTATTTTGGTGACTTTTGTGATTGATTTTTTGCTCTTTGACAGGATTCTGCTATGCCATCTAACCATCTTTTCGTGGTCTTCCTCTCGCCTTCTTTCCTGATGTTCTGTTGTAGAAGACTCTGTATACTGTGCAGATTGGATGCATTCTTGTTAAGTAGACGAACCACTTCATTCTTTGTTTCTCAGTGTAATTCAATCAAGGTTCTGTGTTAATTAACTTTCTTTCTAATTCTGATGTTGGTGACTCTTGTCTTTTTTGGTATGGTTGGTAACTTTTCGTAGCCATCGCATTTCACATGTAATTTTTGCGACTGTGCTTTTCTCATTGTCCATGTTTGGCTCTGGTAACACAAAGTAGGCATGAAAATGTTGTTGATCATCTGTTGTTTAGTTGTCAGTGAGATTTTCGGGTGATTTAATAATGGGGATAGCTGGTAGGTTACAGTATACATATCACAAATATCGGTTAACTTGGTTGAAAAGAACGAACGCAAACAAAGAAACAACTGTAGATATAGGCAATGTTTCAAGTAAACTAAAGGAAAGAATGCTTCCACTGGGGTTCTTTAAAAAAAACTCCTTAGTCTCTTCCTATATCAGTAAAACAACTCCTTAGTCTCTTCCTATATCAGTAAAAATGAATGTTAGTCGGTAGATGGCATAATAATAATAATAATTCCTTTCGTACCGTTATACGTTACATAGTGCCTGTAAGCAATTTATCCATACCGCTCTATCCTGGGCAACTTGCTTAATCTCATCCGTGGAACTGAGACCGATATTTCTTGCCTCTCTCAGCAAAGTTCGTTTCATGGTCTCCTTAGGTCGTCCTCTCTTTCTTGAACCCTTTGCATCCCACTTCAATGCCTGCTTTGATATTCTTTGATCATTTGTTCTCAAGGTGTGCCCAACATATCTCTATCTTCTTCTTATAACAGTTGTCACTAGTGTTTGACCAGACATTTCTCTGATTTCATCACTTCTCCTGAATTCGTTCCGTTTTATATTCATTATTTTTCGCAGACATCTATAATGCATTCAACTTGCTTTCTGTATCTTTAGTCATTTTCCAACTCTTGCTGGCATATGTTAGGATTGATACAACATTTGAATTGAAAATTCGTAATTTAGTTTTAATACTATATAACTTGCAGTTCCATATTTTATTTAGACTTTTAAAAGCTGATGTTGCTTTACCAATTCGTATCATAATTTCTTTTTAAACATTTCCTGTGCAATCAAAATTGTTAACTAAATAGTTGAACTGCTCTTCTGTTCTTGATGACATATGGATCACCATAGTTGAACTTCTGTTTTTGATGACATGTATCACCATAGTTGAACTGCTCTTCTGTTCTTGATGACATGTATCACCATAGTTGAACTGCTCTTCTATTCTTGATGACATATGTATCAGCAGTAAAAATGAATTGTATCACAAAATGAGATATGATTCACTATTTCTATTTATATATTCTTGAATCATGCAATATCCGGCCGACCTAATCAAAGCAACTAAAGAGGTAGGAATCAGCTGGCTCCATAGACTATTCAACCAAGTCTGGATCACACAAGAAACACCAGAAGATTGGAGGAATGCTACAATTGTTCCCATCTGGAAGAAGAAAGGTAGCAAGAGGGACTGTACAAAGTATAGAGGCATAGCGCTACTGAGCCACACTGGGAAAATATTCTGCAAAATACTTGAGAAAAGGCTCCGCCACATCATCGAGCCACAGCTTAATGACTCCCAAATGGGATTCAGGAAGAACAAAGCTGTACAGACGCAATATTCGCCCTCAGACAGTTAGTAGAAAGGACTATCGAATCCGACAAACATTTACACGTTGCATTTGTAGATCAGGAAAAGCGTTCGACCGCGTAGATAGGCACAAGTTGTGGAAAATACTAACAACCTATGGGTTAATGAACACCTAATCAACCTTTGCAAGAACATTTATACTGACAGCCAATGTACGATTAGAACAAATACAGGATTATCAGAAAAGTTTCACGTAGGGTAAGACAAGGTTGCGTACTATCCCGCTGCTATTCATCACGTACATTGACCACATTTGTAAAATAGCTAATACCAGCGAAGGAAACAACCTCGGAGAACTCTTAAATGAATTTCTTTTGCAGACGATCAGGCAATCATATCAACAACAGAAGAACAGCTACAACAACACATCAACAGACTCCAGTTAGCATGTAACGAATACAACATGAGAATTAACATCGACAAAACAGAAGTAATGACATTCGCCAGAGAGGAAAACACTACCAACATCTCCATCGATAATCATCTACTAAATCAAGCAAAAGATTTCACATACCTGGGGAGCATTTTTTCAGCAAATGGAAGAATAACTAATGAAATTCAACACAGATGCAACAAAGCAAATCAAATGATAGGGCAAATGGCGCCAATTTTAAGATGCAAACACGTCACCATGAACACAAAAAGAGCAATGTTCAACACAATCTTTCTCCCCACATTATGTTATAGTGCAAATCCTGACGCTGACAACAAACGATAGAAGAAAACTAGTCACAACAGAGATGAAGTGCAGCAGAATGCTGGTAAAGAAGAGACCGGTTGAGAAGGAAGACATCAGGAAAAGTGGGTCAACATCAGTACTAGATTATCAAGAAACAACAATTAAATGGTTCGGTCACGTAAGCAGATTACATCAGACATGCACCCAAAGAGCAGCGCTCCGATACATGGTACAAAGCAAAAGGCCGGCCACGCAAAGATGGACCTCAGAGATAACAGAGGCGACGAAAGAGACTATCTACGAAGCGCATACTAGGCCCGTTTTAGAAATCTCTTCCTGACCTGACGCTGTGAGGCATACAGGATTCGAGAAAGAAAGAAAGAAAGAATCATGTTTTGCCTTTCAGCGTCAGGTTGACAATGGAGACACATGGAGCGAGCCTCTCTGTGCACCTTGTCTTTCTGTCTTTTCTTCAGTCCTAATTTTCCTCACAGCTTCAGGGTAAGAAGAGATTTCTAGAACGGGCTTTTGTGCTCGCTTCATAAAGTGTCTTTTGACACCTCTGTTATATCTGAGGTTCTTTTTTGCGTGGCGTGTCTTTTGCTTTGTATCCTTTATATCGGAGTAACATTGCTCTTTGTGGCGCACTGTCTGTTGGTAATCTGCTTTGTGGCCGAACCATTTAATTTGTTGTTTCTTGACGACGTTCGGTACTGATGGTGTACCCACTTTTTTCCTGATGTCTTCATTTCTAAACTGGTCTCGGCTTGTTACTCCCAGCATTCTGCGTAGACACTTCATCTCTGTCATGACTAGTTCTCTTCTATCATTTGATGTCAGTGTCCAAGTTTGGTACTGCTAGTTGACATTAAATGACAGAAGAAAACTAATCTCTATTACACCAGTAAAAAGGAATGGTGGTCGGTAGATGGAACGATAAAGAGATTTCTACCAAAATATCAAAGAACTTAGCGTAGCTGATGTGAAACTGATTGCTTCAGCCACTTTGTAAATCTAGTTAGCTTCTGATAATAGCCCATGAAGGTAGCAGACATAATGTATCGGTGAAAGAGGCTGAACTCAATTTCCTTTCAAAGTCGACAGACAATCGGAATTATAACACAGAGTTAAACGTTCATATATTTCCAGAGTGGATGAAGAGTTAAACGTTCATATATTTCCAGAGTGGATGAAGAGTTAAACGTTCATATATTTCCAAGAGTGGACGAAGAGTTAAACGTTCATATATTTACAAGAGTGGATGGAGACATATATTTCCAAGAGTGGATGGAGAGTTAAACGTTCATATATTTACAAGAGTGGATGGAGACATATATTTCCAAGAGTGGATGGAGAGTTAAACGTTCATATATTTCCAAGAGTGGATGGAGAGTTAAACGTTCATATATTTCCAAGAGTGGATGGAGAGTTAAACGTTCATATATTTCCAAGAGTGGATGGAGAGTTAAACGTTCATATATTTCCAGAGTGGATGGAGAGTTAAACGTTCATATATTTCCAGAGTGGATGGAGAGTTAAACGTTCATATATTTCCAAGAGTGGATGGAGAGTTAAACGTTCATATATTTCCAGAGTGGATGGAGGCAACTTTCTTTCGTTCATAGATAAATCTTTCTTCTCTGATAATTGATATTTCTTCTCTGATATCTGATATATAATTGATAGCACAAAGTTTTTTTTTGGATTAATTTTCGCCCAGGTGATGCCTTAGCCCGCAAGGGAAGCAAAGAATAGTGAGTCTGTGAGCTACAAAACATGTCATAAGATGCGACTGAGTTAGGGGTTTAGGAAAGCTACCTTAGTAAATAAAAAGCCTCGCAGTAATCGGATGTACTGCATACTTGTAGGCGCATAACTGGTACAACGTACAATCGCTCTCAGGCTCGGATCACAAAGAATGGTTAACAAGTGGTCTATATGGAGTGTTCGAAGAAGAAGATTGATTGATAGGACCATCATGATTGCACTTCTATGAATAAACGTGTATGCTCCAATCTCTTTCTTACATGGGGAAGATTGCAGTGCACGAGCACCGGAGAGGTTCCTGATGTAATTTTGAAGATGCTAACATTTTTAGTAGAATATTTGTTTTAGTCTTCGTAACTCTTGCAGTATGAAATGTCACATGACCGCCAGTGTTGCCAGGGCTCGCAAGGGTAGCTAGTAACACTGCGACCTACAATGCATGTCGTAACTCTTGCAGTACGAAATGTCACATGACCGCCAGGGCTCGCAAGGGAAGCTAGTAACACTGCGACCTACAATGCATGTCGTAACTCTTGCAGTACGAAATGTCACAAGACCGCCAGGGCTCGCAAGGAAGCAAAAATAGTAACACTGCAACCTACAATGCATGCCGTAAGAGGCGACTGAGGTATGGGCTTAGGGAAGCTAGTAACACTGCGACCTACAATGCATGTCGTAAGAGGCGACTGAGGTAGGGGCCTAGGGAAGCTAACAAAGTAAACAAAAAGCATCGCAGAAATCGGATGTGCTGGTTTACTAGTAGGTGTATAACTGGCACAACGTACAATCGCTCTTAGGCTCGGATCACATACAAATGACAAAGAGTGGTTAACAAACAAGTGGTCGATATGGAACGTTCGTCGAAGAAGAATGCCACCTGACAAACCGTTCTGGCAGTAATAATTCTCCAACAAGCCATCTCACGACTAAGATATTAAAGAAAAACTAATAATATATTCACAAGATTCACTTGAAACTTTTGTCTGTCTCAGAATCCTGGGTTGTATCTTAGAATCCTGGGTTGTATCTCAGAATCAGCATCAGAAGAAACTTGCTCAACAAATAGTCTGTGTTCTAATTGTTCATGAATTGTGTACCGGCAGCCGCCCGTATGGTGCCGGGCCCCACAATGGAAGAAAGGAATAGTATCACTACAACCTACAAAGCATGTCGTGAGAGGCGACTGATGTAAGACCTAGGGAAGCTACCCTAGTAAATAAAAAGCATCGGATGTGCTGATCTACTTGTATGCGAATAACTGGCACAACGTACAATTGCTCTTAGGCTAATATCACATACACATCACATACAGCGATTAACAAGTGGTTGATATGGAACGTTCGAAGAGAGAAGAAGTACAGGTAGCGACTTTGCAATCTACTCTTATGGGTTTTGAACCAGCAAGTACTCGTTTACGTACTCAACTTGAACACGAGACCTGCGTTTTATCCAGTGCCGTGTCGTGATACAGAGAGGTGGCGCATCAGGCGGCACAGTAAAGGGGGCATAAGCAGCGAAATCAAAATCACAGTTGAAGGTTATTTTTAAAAAAAAACAGTTAAGAGGCGGCATTTCAAAGACTTGCAGCATCATACTGTGAAAATATAACACAAGGCCCTGGTTTTATCCTCTGTTTCCGATAAGACTAGGAGCAAGATTTCACTTTAATTATGATCGAAAATCTATGGAAAAATATCCCCGTTCGTTCCACACGTGGGGAACGAACCGATTAACTGTAGAACGATAGGCGAGAACCCTACCTCCACACAACAGAAACATCCCAACATTCACACTTAAACTCAATAGAACTCGTTTGAACAAAAGTTCAGGATCAAATAATGGCTGAAAATAGAACTTTCAAACTGTGAGATGTCAAAAATCTTACCCATGCTGAGCTATATAAAATATAAAATAGATAAAGATTACTGGGCTAAATGTGAGAATCGTATCTTTAAACGAGGGAGAGAACTATTGGAGAAACGATGGTTTGTGTTTCGTTCAGATGTGAGCAGTCATCAATCTCCTAGACTTGACTTGACTCTGATTAAGGTGAGAAATATACGCAATCTTTGCTTCTTTAACCCGTTCCGTTCTAACTGCCGCAGTGTACGTCAAGATTGTCTATTAAAATAACACAGCTGCCGCACGCTGCGCCACGCATTGTTTTATTACTCTGTCTCTCTACTGTACCTCTCTATATTACTCCATCTTTATATTACTCCGCCCTTCTATTACTCATTCTCACTATTACTTATTCTCTCTATTACACTTTCTCTATTACACTTTCTCTCTATTACACATTCTCTCTATTACACATTCTCTCTATTACACATTCTCTCTATTATACATTCTCTCTATTATACTTTCTCTCTATTATACATTCTCTCTATTACACATTCTCTCTATTAAACTTATCTCTCTATTATACATTCTCTCTATAACACATTCTCTCTATTACACTTTCTCTCTATTACACTTTCTCTCTATTAAACTTTCTCTCTATTATACATTCTCTCTATTATACATTCTCTCTATTATACATTCTCTCTATTACTCCTCTATTATTGCATCTATTTATTTCCCTGTTTCTATTATCTCTACTCTCTCTTACCGCTCCTCTGTATCTATTTTCTCTATTACCGCTCCTCTATTATTCGCCTCTATTACCGCTCCTCTCTATATTACTCATCTCTATTAATAATTATTGTTATTAGACGAATCGGATAAACGTTTCAAGCACAGAATGCTCTTATTCCCGGTTGTTCTAGGAAAATTACCCATTGTTCTCCATATTAGTTATATCTATACATAGATCATTCACACGAACATTCTAATGTAGACAACACACACAGACTAACGCAGACAGGCGCAGCATATACACACAGTTTAATGTAGACAGCAAACACACACACGCATAATCTAATCCAGATAGCACAGTGCGTAGACCAGTGTTTCCCAACCTTTTTGTGCCATGCCCCACCAAAACCTTTCAAAATTCGTATTCCCCCACACCTATATAACATATAAAAAAATTGTATTTTCCAAAAATTGAATTGTTCACTGAAGAAACTTAAATGATATGTTTTAGGAAGAAATCACTCGGAAATTGTTGAGGAAACATAGTAAGTAAATTTTCAAAACATATAATGGAGAAATGAAATTCAAGTACGATATCATTTTAATGATATATTTTTCTATATTATTTTAATTATTACTAACTATTTATTACTTACACTTAGTGAGATCATTGCGCTTGAAGCATGCTGCAAAGAGATTTTATACCAGGTTCCAATTTAGTTAGCTTCCGTCTCAAGTCTCCTCATTGTGTTACATCCATCATATTTTTTTTTTTTTAGCAGCAAATCAGTTATGGCACTAAATCCACATTCAGCTAAATATGAAGATGGAAACGGTAATAAGTTTTCTTGCACATTTGGTTGAATTTGTATATTTAATTTCTGTTTCCTTCCAAAGCCATGCCGTCGCTCCTTTTATATTAAATGAAGTTTTAACTGACTCATCATTTTGCATTTCTGCGAGTTCTTCTTGATACTGCATATTTGAAAAATCAGACAAATCCACTAACATTGACTGCAATCACTTTGTTTCAAATCAGAAAACCTTTCTTTTAAATCAGCCGATAGAATTTTCAGATGATCGACAATAACAAGTATCAGTATAGCGGTATCAGTCACTTCACATTTCTGGAGCCAATGAAACGCTTCAAAATGCTTGTTGCAAATATATTTCTGACATAATTCAATAAAGGTAATGAAACTAAATATATTTGCTTTTATATCGACAAGAGTTTTATTTGTTCATTGAAGTTGGTTATGTATGTAATATATTTTGTTTTTCAAAAATATCGGATTGATAACTCACAAATGCTTTACCATCGACCGTTAACAGATACTTCATTTCAGGTTTGTCACTTAAAAATCCCTAAGAGTATCAAATAGTTCCATAAATCTTGTCACACAGTTCCCTTTCGAGAGCCATCTTACTTCAGTGTGAAGTAAAAGTCTCACATGGTCTGCATTTTTACAAAATAGCTTGAAGAGAACTGACATTTGGCATTAGTTTTAATAGCAATGATACACTTTATAATTGAATTTAGTACTTCATTCAGAACAGGCGAAATATTTTTAGCTACCAAATTTTCCTGTAATAATAAATGCACAAGAAGCATTTTTTATTCTCTTCTTTCAGCAATTTTAAACAGCAATTTTTCTTGCCTATCATATTAGGAGTACCATCTGCGGCACAAGATGTTATATTTTTCATTGGTATATTTTTGACATACAAGTAATTTTTTTAGCATATTATATACATCTTTGGAGGTAGTGGTGCTTTCTAATGATTTAAAGAACAACATTTTTTTTAAGCAAAATCCCCATTATCAATATATCTTGTGTAAGTTACCAATACTACTTATCGACACAGTCTCTCAAAGTTGATTCATCCATTTGCACTGAGAATTTTCTTGTTTTCAGCAGGTTGTATTTCAATATCTTCACTCATTTCGTCTATTCTATTGCCAACAGTATTGTTACTGAGTGGCATAGCTTTCACTTCTTTGTCATCTTTTTTCCAGAACCGTTTTGAGAAATGATAATATTGATGGTTTGATTAAATTCTCTCCTATAGTATGATTTTTCTCACATTTAGCAAGGAAATTTGATAACTAGCCTGAAGAGTACGACTGACAGTTGCAGTATGAGCAATAAACAGGGACTTTAATGTTGCCCTTTTTTCAAAATTTGTCAAATTTTAAAAGTAATTCAAATCTGAATGAATATGAGCACTATGTTTCGCCCTCAAATGCGCCTCAAGACGACCTCGTTTCATTGATTCGTTGGTCAAGCATTGTTGGTGTTAAAGACATTAATGTGGAATACATTAATATAGTAATATTTCCCATCAGGTGATATACGTTTGAGAAAAGTCGACTATTGTAGCATGACTATTTTGAAGGGAAAAAAACCAAATCATTAACAATATTTATACTCACATTTATGTGGTCAAATCTGCTCTTCTGAAAAAGTATGCGGTGTTCTCTTCTAATTAGCTCTGATAAATTCTAACCTCCAATAGTTATATCTTCTACGTGAAGCTCTTCGGTTCTCTTCTGCTTTTCTCGTATATCTGGCCTAACAGTCCTGTACTTTAGCTGTTCTGTGTCTAGTTCTCTATTTTCATTCTAGCTACCTCATAGCTGTTTTGTCTTTGGCTATCTATCTGCTCTATTATTCCCTCTTCTTAAAGTCCATCGTGTATATATATGGGTGAATATTCTATTACTTTACTATTCCAAAACTTTGTTCTCAGGACTGCGATTTCTCACATCTGCTTCTCTCTTGGAAAAGACTCATTTTACTTCGACTAACGACATTCTTTTGTCATTGTCTAAAAATGTATATCCCAACCACACCTTCTCAATCTGTCGCTAAACATGGAAAACAAGATCTCATGACATTCTACTGTAATCCATATATAAATGCTCTTTCGCTAACTATACAACTACAAAATGGTACTCTAAGGACACCTGTATAATCCAGCTCAGCAGTGAGTATCCATTACTCTGGTAATCAGACTAATGGCCCATAACTTGTATTTGAGTCAAATCACTTTGATGTTTCTTGGTTCCTTTTCCCATCGTACCTAACATTCCAAGCCAAATCAAACTTCGGATCTGCTTTCTGTGGCGGAAATATGATATGCCTGGCTCTGTCAAATACTATTAGATACTCAAGATTGCACTACATAAACTTATTTTGGCCTTCATGACAAGGTTGGCAAATGACGGACACATTACAGGTTTTTTTTTAATATGACTCGATTTTAACACAATAACACATGCTTTCCCGCTTTCAAAGCTTTGTTAAAAAGAGGTAAAAATGTACCTAGATATAAGTACTTTCCGCTTATGGAAGATTATTTAAACTTCAGTAAAGTGATTGTGAAGAAACATTCGTTTTTTAAAACAGACATCCAAAAGCCAATATATCGGTTTTACAACATCATGAACATTAGTTAAACTCCGAACGAGTCCATTGCCCCCATAACGATGAAAATGCCCCCTGTGGGTGCCCCACATTGGGAAACAGGGGCGTAGACAGTACGCATATGCTTTCTGTCGCATATGGAGAAAGTATACACATACGCACTCACGCACATACAAACACACGCGCGCACACGCACCTACAAACATACACGGAATATAATATAGACGACAGCCAGCCTTCACACACATATATACACACACAGTCTACTATAGACAACCAGCCCTCACACCTACACACATACCCGAGGTCTAATCTAGACAACTAAGACTAACACACACAAATATATAGACATCTTGAAACATACACAAATGACATTGAGCATTGATGTGAGAATAACAATGTTCTTATTGTAATTAAAACGTAGATCTGATCTATAATATCTTCTGTAGCAAGTCGATGGTATCAGAGTTTCTAGTGAATCCATATTGAATCATTTACATTTAGCAACATTGCTACCATTTCGAATATAATGTTGTATTCTGTGTGTTTCCTTTCATTGACGTGACTCTTTGTCTATTGTCTTTGATGACATCCTGTTTGTGTCTTGTCTTTCTGACAACACTCGCTGTGCATTGTATGTGGCATATTGCGTGTATGTGAATGGTTTTGTCAGTTCCCCATTGTTCGACAACCCAGACTGAATGTATTGAACCATGGCCTCCGGCAACATAAGACCGACTAGCTCAGAAGGAAAATCGAAAATCTCTGTTTAATGGGAGCTAGTATTTGTATATGTTTGATAGAACACTTGTGAGGTTTTTTGCAATTTTACTCAATTCTATCAGTCTATGGTTATTTATTGATGAAAAATGTTAATAATACTATTTCTTATTGTTAAACGTAATTTGTAACATAATAAAACCTTGATTTAACGTGTTGTGTTGTTTTTAACATGAATTTGTCTATACACAATACTGGAATGCGAGGATCACGCGATAGTTGTGGGCTTATTTCATAGAATTTTTTACCCGAGCCCGCCGGCTTTTTACCTTAAGTTATCGGAGCCACAATTGAACACAGTCGATGTACGGAAACATACAAATATGAGGTGATCAGATCTGGAGAAAACCGCGGGGATGCTGTGGTGATACTTAATAAATGAGTGTGTTAGGACAAAGACACGTGTGTATAGTATCACATAATCGAACAAAATAAATTAGCGTGTTAGGACAAGACACGTGTGTATAGTATCACATAATCAATATAATCATAAACAAAATAAATACTAAAAATAGGTTGAACACATCGTCCGAGTGGTGCCGGACCCGCAAGGAAGCAAAGAATAGTACCACTGTGACCTACAAGGCATGTCGTGAGAGGCGACTGATGTAAGACCTAGGGAAGCTACCCTAGTAAATAAAAAGTATCACATAAATCGGATGTGCTGGCCTACTTGTAAACGCATATCTGGCACAACGTACCATCGCTCTTGGGCTGAGATCACATACACATCACAAAGATAAGATTGAATACATGCATGTATCTGTATCCATACTTTAGTATAGCGGTTCTCAATTTCTTGTTCAGCTGACACCCCATTAAAGATGAGACAAATACACCTTCGTCCACCAGATTCTTTCTTTCATTTTCCCCTTCGAACTAACTTCTTCTTATTCGAGTGTTCCACATCGGTCACTTGTTAAACCACTCTGTGTGATTTGTATGCTGAACCTAAGAACTAACTTGTTGTTCTTCTTATTCGAGTGTTCCACATCGGTCACTTGTTAAACCATTCTGTGTGATTTGTATGCTGAACCTAAGAACTAACTTGTTGTTCTTCTTATTCGAGTGTTCCACATCGGTCACTTGTTAAACCACTCTGTGTGATTTGTATGCTGAACCTAAGAACTAACTTGTTGTTCTTCTTATTCGAGTGTTCCACATCGGTCACTTGTTAAACCACTCTGTGTGATTTGTATGCTGAACCTAAGAACTAACTTGTTGTTCTTCTTATTCGAGTGTTCCACATCGGTCACTTGTTAAACCACTCTGTGTGATTTGTATGCTGAACCTAACAACGATTGTACGTCGTGTCAGTTATACACCTACAAGTAGGCCAGCACATCTGATTTCTGCGATATTTTGTATGTACTAGGATAACTTCCCTAGGTCCTACAACAGTCGCTTCTTACGACATGCCTTGTAGGTCGCAGTGGTGCTATTATTTGCTTCCTTGCTGGCCCCGTCAGCACACGAACGCGTCAAACTAATTTCCAAAGAGCGAATGAAAAAATGTTTCTCACCTTGAGCATCTGGTGGATTGATTGATATAACCATCATCATTGCACTTTGGTGAGTAACCATGTGTGCTCCAATCTCTTTCTTACACATGCGATCTCAGTAGAAGTGCACGAACTCCGTAGCAGTGGCGAGGGTTCCCGGTGTAGTTTAGAAGACGGTGACCCCCTCCTCCCCTACCCTATGCAAAACAGGTAAAAAAGAGCGAAATAATTCAATACTTCCTGGGGGTTTTGAAAACAAACAAACAACAAGATTGTGAACATATTTAGTGTGTTTGTATTTTTTTAATCTTTCTCATTTATTTTGCCCGGGCAGCGGATTTTCAGAAAGCTCTTCTCGATTTTCAACTGCCAATATAGTCTTTTTACTTGCTCAAATTGAATTCGTTTTATCGTTCCTGTCTGATAGGACTAGGAACTCGATCTCACCTTCATTGAGATCAAAGATGTCTGGAAAATAAGTACGATGGCTCCACGGGGGAGCGAACCGAGTATCTTTGGAACGAGAGAGATGTGCACCTAACCTCAACCATGGACATTATAACAACACTGTTCCCTAACCTCTACCACACAGAGATCTCAACCATGAACGTTATAACAACACTGTTCCCTAACCTCTACCACACAGAGATCTCAACCATGAACGTTATAACAACATTGTTCCCTAACCTCTACCACACAGAGACCTCAACCATGGACATTATAACAACATTGTTCCCTAACCTCTACCACACAGAGACCTCAACCATGAACATTATAACAACACTGTTCCCTAACCTCTACCACACAGAGATCTCAACCATGAACGTTATAACAACACTGTTCCCTAACCTCTACCATACAGAGATCTCAACCATGAACGTTATAACAACACTGTTCCCTAACCTCTACCACACAGAGATCTCAACCATGAACGTTATAACAACACTGTTCCCTAACCTCTACCACACAGAGATCTCAACCATGGACATTATAACAACACTGTTCCCTAACCTCTACCACACAGAGATCTCAACCATGGACGTTATAACAACACTGTTCCCTAACCTCTACCACACAGAGATCTCAACCATGAACGTTATAACAACATTGTTCCCTAACCTCTACCACACAGAGACCTCAACCATGAACGTTATAACAACACTGTTTCCTAACCTCTACCACACAGAGATCTCAACCATGAACGTTATAACAACACTGTTCACTAACCTCAATACCATTCTTCTTCTGTTGTCAGCACACTGGTACCGGGTTGTTAACCAAGTGTCGTGCTTTTATGTATTTGTCTTGCGCTTCTCTGGTGACTTGTGTGATGGTTGTCTTAGTCCCCTGGCGGAATTCAGCTACGTTATCTATCCACTTTTTCCTCGGTCTTCCTCTCGCCTTCCTTCCTGATATTCTGCTGTGGAAAACTTCATAGGCAGTTTGGTCTGTTTGCATTCTTACTAAGTGGCCAAACCACTTCATTCTCTGTTTCGCTATATAATTCAAGCATGGTCTTGTTCCAACCTTTTCTCTGATGTTGGTATTCAATAACATTGACAGTGATAAATTTAATCCTTAAATAAGACTAATTGTTGACCAGAAATTAGAGAAAAATGTCAACTCGAGTCAAACATCAATGATGTTCTTGATTATTTTGTCAATGCACAAAAGCTACACTATTTCCATAACGTTTCACGTCTCCCATGATACTGCCTGATGCCTCCGATTTACCTCACGTCCGATATTGCCTCACGTCTCCCTGATATTGCCTCACGTCTCCCTGATATTGCCTCACGTCTCCCTGATATTGCCTCACGTCTCCCTGATATTGCCTCACGTCTCCCTGATATTGCCTCACGTCTCCCCTGATATTGCCTCACGTCTCCCTGATATTGCCTCACGTCTCCTGATATTGCCTCACGTCTCCCTGATATTGCCTCACGTCTCCCTGATATTGCCTCACGTCTCCCCTGATATTGCCTCACGTCTCCCCTGATATTGCCTCACATCTCCCCTGATATTGCCTCATATCTCCCCTGATATTGCCTCACATCTCCCCTGATACTGTTTCCCTCCCTCCTGGTTGAGAACCACTGCTTTAGTCTGTCCTAAAAAAAAAGGTCGTTTCCAAGGTAATAAGTGATACCATCATTACAAATAATTCAATATGGATGATAGAAACGACAAGAGAAATGGGAAATAAAGAAGCTTTGTATTTTATTATTAGAATTGATATTGTGTATACATAGACTCAGACTTTTGTTAACAGATGTCATCGGCGTATTATCAGACTGAGATGGTGTGACAGAGTTGTAAACACAGATTTGTGCATAAGAACAAGACGGGACATAAAAAAAGGCACGAAGGTTTGGGGAAGACCACGGAGAAGATGTATCCAGGATGTGACTGATTTGAGCATGACGGCTGCAGAGGCGGGCCATCTGGTCTATAAGAGATAAATTGCTAAGGAATATTACAGTGACTGGGTATATTTGGGAACTGGGTATACTTGAAGACTGGGAACTGGGTATACTTGAAGACTGGGAACTGGGTATACTTGAAGACTGGGAACTGAGTATACTTGAAGACTGGGAACTGGGTATACTTGAAGACTGGGAACTGAGTATACTTGAAGACTGGGAACTGAGTATACTTGAAGACTGGGTATACTGGGAACTGAGTATACTTGAAGACTGGGAACTGAGTATACTTGAAGACTGGGAACTGGGTATACTTGAAGACTGGGAACTGAGTATACTTGAAGACTGGGAACTGAGTATACTTGAAGACTGGGAACTGGGTATACTTGAAGACTGGGAACTGGGTATACTTGAAGACTGGGAACTGGGTATACTTGAAGACTGGGAACTGAGTATACTTGAAGACTGGGAACTGGGTATACTTGAAGACTGGGAACTGAGTATACTTGAAGACTGGGAACTGAGTATACTTGAAGACTGGGAACTGGGTATACCTGAAGACTGGGAACTGGGTATACTTGAAGACTGGGAACTGGGTATACTTGAAGACTGGGAACTGAGTATACTTGAAGACTGGGAACTGGGTATACTTGAAGACTGGGAACTGGGTATACTTGAAGACTGGGAACTGGGTATACTTGAAGACTGGGAACTGGGTATACTTGAAGACTGGGAACTGGGTATACTTGAAGACTGGGAACTGAGTATACTTGAAAACCGAAAATTGACTTGGTGCGCTCAAATTGAAAATGTTACGGCAAAAGCGAGACACAGGCTCACGATGATGCGCAAACTCGCATGCTCCACGTGAGGAGCAAACACCAGAATACTCAAAACACTCTACTCCGGAAGAGTGCGACCGGTCCTAGAGTACGGCATTGCAGCGTGGAGTAATGCATCCAACAAGCAATTTGCCAAAGTGAGCAATAGCCAAAATCGAGCAATGCGCATTATCACTGGAGCCATGAAGTCCACGCCCATCAAGGCGATGTAAACATTAACAGGCATCCAACCAATGACAGATCCTAGCCGAAAAACGTAAACGGCTCGATTCCCACCCTATGCATGAAAGATTAAACGAATTTGAAAGAAGCAGAATACAGAGAACTAGCTTCGCAAAAATCGCTAAATCACTGACCGCAGACCACCCGGTCTTAGCAAAATGCACAACCAAACCAATCCCGGCAACTGATAAGTGGTCGCCGTGGAAAACCATAATGCCAGAACTAAGGGAAACAATCCCAGGCATACTTATAAAAAGGACAGCAAGAAAACTTCGAAAGAAGAGCGGCCACAGAGAAACACATATCAACCGAATACCCTGAAAATAAGTGGACACATGTACGTGTACACTGACGGGTCGGCCAGGAACGCAATCAGAGATATTGGAGGAGGAATAGTGCTAAAACTATCAAAGAAAGTGACGGTCACAAAAGCTATTGCCACAGGCAAATACTCGAATAATTACAGGGCAGAGGCAATAAGGATAGCGGCCGAAATGATCCTAGAGAGAAGAGGCACCTCTCGCAACAAGGTCGTGATATTCACCGATGCTCTGTCGGTCATCACGGCACTCAAAAGTGTAGGCAAAACAGATCTGAATGAGCTCAAAGCGACCCTCGATGAACTAACGCGCTCTCTCAAACGCACCGTCATTCAGTGGATTCCATCACACTGTAATATAAATGGAAACGAACGTGCCGACAAACTAGCTAAAGAAGGCGGGCGACTACCTTAGACTGATCACGAGATCAGTTAATATGAGGAAGCCCGAACAACCATCGGTTTGCACTACAGAGGCAAATGAACAAAAGACCATCCCCAGCATTCTAAGAGCGACGGATACTATGGTCTGTCTCGTAGCGAACAAGTTGCCATACTTGCGTCCGTACCGGCCACAACAAGCTACGCGCCCACATGTACAACAAGTTCAAAATAAGCACAACTAGCCTGTGCCCATGCAAAAAGGCGGACATGACGGCAGAACATGTTCTGCTGGATTGTCAACGGATAGCAGGTTTAAGAAACGAAACCTGGCTGCAAAACACAGAGCTTCGCGAGAAGCTGTACGGAGGAACGGAGTCCCTTAAAACCATGGTAAAATTCATGATAAAAGTTGGTTCATCAGTCTAGGTGGGGATCATGAGAGAGGAAAAAGACTAGGTATACTTGGGGACTGGGTATACTGGGAACTGGATATACTTGAAGACTGGATATACTTGAAGACTGGGAACTGGGTATACTTGAAGACTGGGTATACTTGAAGACTGGGAACTGGGTATACTTGAAGACTGAGAACTGGGTATACTTGAAGACTGGGAACTGAGTATACTTGAAGACTGGGAACTGGGTATACTTGGAGACTGGGAACTGAGTATACTTGAAGACTGGGAACTGGGTATACTTGAAGACTGGGAACTGAGTATACTTGAAGACTGAGAACTGGGTATACTTGAAGACTGGGAACTGAATATACTTGAAGACTGGGAACTGAGTATACTTGAAGACTGGGAACTGAGTATACTTGAAGACTGGGAACTGAGTATACTTGAAGACTGGGAACTGGGTATACTTGAAGACTGGGAACTGAGTATACTTGAAGACTGAGAACTGGGTATACTTAAAGACTGGGAACTGAGTATACTTGAAGACTGAGAACTGGGTATACTTGAAGACTGGGAACTGAGTATACTTGAAGACTGGGAACTGAGTATACTTGAAGACTGGGAACTGGGTATACTTGAAGACTGAGAACTGGGTATACTTGAAGACTGGGAACTGGGTATACTTGAAGATTGGATATACTTGAAGACTGGGAACTGGGTATACTTGAAGACTGGGGACTGTGTATACTTGAAGACTGGGTATACTTGAAGACTGGATATACTGGGAACTGGGTATACCTGAAGACTGGATATACTTGAAAACTGGGTATATCTGAAGACTGGGAACTAGGTATACTTGAAGACTGGGGACTGTAAACTGGGATATATATATATATATATATATATATATATATATATATATGTATATGTATATATATGTATATGTATATGTATATATATATATATATATGTATATATATATATGTATATATATATATATATGTATATATATATATATATGTATATATATATATATATATATATATATATGTATATATATATATATATGTATATATATATATATATATATATATATATGTATATATATATATATATATATATATGTATATATATATATATATGCGTAATGTATATATATATATATGACTTCTGGGAGCTGGGTATATATGGAAACTGGGAACACTAGATGTGAAATGGATAAATAAAAACTGGATATTCATGAAATTGGAATATACGCCAATACTAGAGTTAAGTCCTATAGTTACCGTTATTTTCCAATTAATTTCTCATGTCACGGTGTGCTCCTGCCATCATCTTCTAACTACACCCCCCTTCCCTTTCCATCCCCAAAACGCCCACGACTTACTTTTTCTTATCTAGATTAGCTTCATTTGAGCATTGACCTGAGCTAAACTTGAAAGCTTGCTAGTTGGAGCTCTTCAGAAAATTGAATGTGGAGATTTAAGTTTGATTTGGGAAAGTGCATGCAAGCGTTATAAATATACTAGAGGAATTATGTGACAGAAGCTTAGTAAAAGTACTAGTCTTATCCCTAAGGTTTGCATCACTGCAAGCGTTTAGAATGATTTATTGAAAGGACCATCATCATTGCACTTCGGGGAGCAGCCATGTGTGTCTCTTTCTTAGACAGGAAGATTTCAGTGCACAACTCCATAGCACCGGCGAGGGTCCCGATGTAATTTTGAAGATGGGGAAGATATTTTTGTAGCAATTTTATTTTTAATATTTTCTAATGATGTTTGCCTGGGCAGCGGCTTCTTCTCGACTTTGAATTGCCAAAGGTTCTTTTGCGCTCTCAAATTGGACATGGGACCTATGTTTTATCGTCTGCCTCCGATAGAACTAGGAACTCGAGATCTTACCTACACTGAGATCATGGATCTCTGGAAAAATATCCAGATGGCTCCACGAGGGAGCGAACCTATTACCTTTGGCAGTTAAGAATATGTTAAATGAGATGATGTGATAGAAGCTTATTAAATGAGATGATGCGATAGAAGCTTATTAAATGAGATGATGTGATAGAAGCTTATTAATGTTAAATGAGATGATGTGATAGAAGCTTATTAATGTTAAATGAGATGATGTGATAGAAGCTTATTAATGTTAAATGAGATGATGTGATAGAAGCTTATTAATGTTAAATGAGATGATGTGATAGAAGCTTATTAATGTTAAATGAGATGATGTGATAGAAGCTTATTAAATGAGATGATGTGATAGAAGCTTATTAAATGAGATGATGTGATAGAAGCTTATTAAATGAGATGATGTGATAGAAGCTTATTAATGTTAAATGAGATGATGTGATAGAAGCTTATTAATGTTAAATGAGATGATGTGATAGAAGCTTATTAATGTTAAATGAGATGATGTGATAGAAGCTTATTAAATGAGATGATGTGATAGAAGCTTATTAAATGAGATGATGTGATAGAAGCTTATTAAATGAGATGATGTGATAGAAGCTTATTAAATGAGATGATGTGATAGAAGCTTATTAATGTTAAATGAGATGATGTGATAGAAGCTTATTAATGTTAAATGAGATGATGTGATAGAAGCTTATTAAATGAGATGATGTGATAGAAGCTTATTAAATGAGATGATGTGATAGAAGCTTATTAATGTTAAATGAGATCTCTCTCTCTTGCGTTCCCGGCCTAACCTGATGGACCAACTTCTATCATGAATTTTACGGTTGTTTTTTGGGACTCCGTTCCTCCGTACAGCTTTTCGCGAAGCTCTGTGTGTTGTGGCCAGTACTCTTTTCGTATACCTGCTAAACGTGGACAGTCTTGCAAGACGTGTTCTGCCGTCATGTCTGCCATATTGCATGGGCACAGGCTAGTTGTGCCAATTTTAAATTTATGGAACATGTGGGCTCTGAGCTTGTTGTGACCGGTACGGAGGCGAAATATGGCAACTTGTTCACTGCGCGAGAGACCATAGTAACCGTCACTGTCTGTGTACTGCGGGTGGTCTTTTGCCCACTTGCTTCGATAGTGCGAACCGATGGTTGTTTTGACTTCCTCATAGCTGATCTCGAGATCAGTCTGGGGTAGTCGCCCGCCCTCTTTGGCTAGCTTGTCGGCCGCTTCGTTTCCCCTAATGTTGCAGTGTGACGGTATCCACTGGATGACAGTGCGTTTGAGTGAACTCGTTAGTTCAGCGAGGGACGTTTTGAGCTCATTCATCTCAGTTTTGCCGATGCATTTGAGTGCCGTGATGACCGATAGAGCATCGGTGAATATCACGACCTTGTTGCGTGTAGTGTTTCTTCTCTCCAAGATCATTTCGGCCGCCTTTTTGATTGCCTCTGCCTCAGCTCGGTAGTTATTCGAGTATTTGCCAGTTGCAATCGCTTTCTTGACCGTGACTTTCTTGGAGATTTTAAGCACTATTCCTCCTCCGCCATCGCTTATTGCGTTATTTGCCGATCCGTCCGTGTAGACGTGCGTCCACTCATTTTCAGGGTACTCTGATTCTATGTGCTCTTCTGCTGCAGTTTTTCTGTCGAGGTTCGTTTGGTCCCTTTTGCTCATTATGCCTGGGATTGATTCCCTTAGTTCTGGCATTTTGTTTTCCATGGCGGGCACTTGTCGATTGCCGGGATTGGTTTAGCTGTGCATTTGGACAGTTAAATGAGATGATGTGATAGAAGCTTATTAATGTTAAATGAGATGATGTGATAGAAGCTTATTAATGTTAAATGAGATGATGTGATAGAAGCTTATTAATGTTAAATGAGATGATGTGATAGAAGCTTATTAATGTTAAATGAGATGATGTGATAGAAGCTTATTAATGTTAAATGAGATGATGTGATAGAAGCTTATTAATGTTAAATGAGATGATGTGATAGAAGCTTATTAAACGTACTATCCTTATTCCCTAAGGTTTGCATCACTGCAAGCGTTATAAATATACTAGTGGAATTATGTGAAAGAAGCTTCGTAAAAGTGCTACCCTAAGGTTTGCATCACTGCAAGCGTTATAAATATACTAGTGGAATTATGTGAAAGAAGCTTCGTAAAAGTGCTACCCTAAGGTTTGCATCACTGCAAGCGTTATAAATATACTAGTGGAATTATGTGAAAGAAGCTTCGTAAAAGTGCTACCCTAAGGTCTTTCATCACTGCAAACGTTATAAATATACTAGTGGAATTATGTGAAAGAAGCTTCGTAAAAGTGCTACCCTAAGGTCTGCATCACTGCAAGCGTTATAAATATATAAAACTAGTTTTAGAGGAAAAATTATGATTGAAAGAAGCTTCGTAAAAGTGCTACCCTGGTTTGCATCAGCAGCGTTATAAATATACTAGTGGATTTCTGAAGCTTCGTAAAGTGTCTAAGGTTGCATCTGCAACGTTAAATATACTAGTGGAATTATGTGAAAGAAGCTTCGTAAAAGTGCTACCTAAGGTCTGCATCACTGCAAGCGTTATAAATATACTGAGTGGAAAGTTTGATTAGGCAGGAAGAAGCTTCGTAAAAGTGCTACCCTAAGGTCTTTCATCACTGCAAACGTTATAAATATACTAGTGGAATTATGTGAAAGAAGCTTCGTAAAAGTGCTACCCTAAGGTCTGCATCACTGCAAGCGTTATAAATATACTAGTGGAATTATGTGAAAGAAGCTTCGTAAAAGTGCTACCCTAAGGTTGCATCTGCAAGCGTTATAAATATACTAGTGGAATTATGTGAAAGAAGCTTCGTAAAAGTGCTACCCTAAGGTTTGCATCACTGCAAGCGTTATAAATATACTAGTGGAATTATGTGAAAGAAGCTTCGTAAAAGTGCTACCCTAAGGTTTGCATCACTGCAAGCGTTATAAATATACTAGTGTGCAGGGCTGTCCAACGTGGTGCCATGGCGGCGCCCGCATTATACGTTTCTGGCTCCCCAAGTTACTCCACTTGCTATAACGTTAATCATGACTTTAAGAAAGGAAAAACTAAATCTGAGTAACATAACGTGTCCTTTATTGTCACTGCGCTCCCGAGAACACTGTCTTCTCTCTATTGTAATCTTGTTTTCTTTTGTAACCATTCTACTACCACTAATCCCATACTTTGCTTTCACACTGAACAAAGCGCCGACATTTTATTGAAATGTATATCTTCAAACAACTAACATGATGGTCGGAGCCGATTCTTTGATGTTCTGTCGGTCACCCCGCTTGAAGGAGTGGAGACTTGAGTTTCCGTTGTGAGTAGTAGGGTACAATGTGCTATTTATTATCGATCATAACTTTTTCTTATATTTAATTTGATATTATAGCTTGATCTCTCGGTTCGCCCGAGTGGTTGCAGGGGCCCAAATTTGGGATGTAAAGAATAGAACCACTGTTATCTGCCACGCATGTCATAAGAGGCGACTAAGGCGGTTTGGCTGAAATCGGATGCATGTGCGCGCTAGGGAATGCTAACTCGAAACAAATGCTTGCAGAAAACGGATGCACCAGGCCGTGAGGCGCATAACATGGTGCAACGACCCCTCACAATGAGAAATGGAATAACGGATTCTACGGTCGCCAATCTGCCTCGTAGATTTAGCCACGCAGTAAGAATGTCAGACCTACCATCACAAGAGTGGCCAAAACTTATTGCGGGAAGAGGTCGGCACAAACCGGGAAGCAGAAATCATAGGAATTATCCTACATAACTGCCCCAGTATGCAGACTTGAGAAGAAAGAGGTGGCCCACTTACACTAGTGTCCAAGACACTGATAATATGAGGTAGACGGCTGCCTTTATTAGAGTATCTGATATCCCAATCTAGTGAGAACGCAGAAGAAGAAGAAGATATGTCGGTCACCCCGCTTGAAGGAGTGGAGCCTTGAGTTTGTGTTTAGAGTATGTAGACTGTGTTATTTCTTTCGATCATAACTTCTTATTTTAATTTGAAATTATAAACTAATCTGTGCTAGCTATCAAAGGAAAGCAACATATGTTAATTAACATCAGCTGTCATTTTAAAAATATGACTAAACGGCAACGGAACTACACTTTTTAAAATTCTGAATGGAAGGATCTGCATTGTTAGCACTACACTACCATGACACGTTTGACAATTTATGGGCGTTGGTAGACAAAGAAAATCCTCCATGGCACGTTTGACAATTTCTGGGCTTACTTACTTACTTAATCCCGTCATGCCTAGTGACACATGGGGCTTCAGAAAGGACTTTCCATGCTCTCCTGTCCGTGCAACCTTCAGCGCAGAGCCCCACGTCAGAGATGCGGTGTCCAGTTCCTCTTCCATCATGCGCCTCCATGTTGTCCGTGGTCTGCCTTTCTTTCTCTTTCCTTCTGGTGTCCAAGTGAGGGCTACCTTGCAGGCATTTCTTGTCTCATTCTCATAACATGTCCAAGCCATTTCCATCTTCTCTTTTGAGTATGTCATTCATTGCCTCTTGTCTTGTATCTTGGAGTAGTTACAACAATGTCTGGGCGTTGCTAGACAAAGAAAATCCTACCATGACACGTTTGACAATTTCTGGGCGTTGGTAGACAAAGAAAATCCTACCATGACACGTTTGACAATTTCTGGGCGTTGGTAGTCAAAGAAAATCCTACCATGACACGTTTGACAATTTCTGGGCGTTGGTAGACAAAGAAAATCCTACCATGGCACGTTTGACAATTTCTGGGCGTTGGTAGACAAAGAAAATCCTACCATGACACGTTTGACAATTTCTGGGCGTTGGTAGACAAAGAAAATCCTACCATGACACGTTTGACAATTTCTGGGCGTTGGTAGACAAAGAAAATCCTACCATGACACGTTTGACAATTTCTGGGCGTTGCTAGACAAAGAAAATCCCACGTTTGACAATTTCTGGGCGTTGCTAGACAAAGAAAATCCCACGTTTGACAATTTCTGGGCGTTGGTAGACAAAGAAAATCCTACCATGGCACGTTTGACAATTTCTGGGCGTTGCTAGACAAAGAAAATCCCACGTTTGACAATTTCTGGGCGTTGCTAGACAACGAGTAAACATTCATTGATTAGTAGCAGTACTTTGAAAATCAATGGAAATGGGATGACGGAAATTAAAAAGAAGAACAAGCATGGATTTACCAAAAAAATTAATCAACTAAAACAGTATGGAACTGACCTGAGAGGAATACTAAGAGCATGCATATTCCCAGTGACAACGCATTAGTGTGAAGCATGGCCATTTAACAAGGCAGTGGAAAAACATATAAGTGCTTTTTATAATATGTGTTACAGGAGAGTCTTTCGTATATCATGGACATAGACGAGAACAAATAGATCTATCCAGACAGAACTGAGAATCAATGAAAGCTGGCGGGTGCTACAAATCTTCTTCGTCATCTTTCAACTCCCAGCCGAGCACAGATCTTCCTCTCTCTCTTGCAATCCTTCCATTCTTTCCATGTTTTACCTATCCTTTTAATATCAGCCTCCAGCTCTCTTCTCGAGGTTTGTCTAGGCTTCCCCTACTCCTCTTTCCATGCGGGTTCCAAAACAGTGCCTGTCTTGCAATGCTTCCGGTCGGTCTTCTCAATGTATGTCCTATCCATCGCCAGCGTCTCTTCCTGAGCTTTCTTCACTGGTACCTGCTTAGTTCTTTCTCAGAGTTCATCGCTTGTAATCTTATCATACCATCTCAGTCCCTCTGTTCTACGTAAACATCCATTTACGAAAGTCTGCAGTTCTCTGATGGTTTCTTATGTTGTCTTTCTTGTTTCCGAGCCATAGAATAGCACTGACTTCACATTTGATTGAAAAATTCTCAGCTTTAAGTTTGTTGTGATCTCCTTTGACTTCCATATTTTAGTCAATGAAATAAAGTTTCCCCCTTGCTTTTTGCATTCTTATCTTGTCATCTTTGTTTGTTCCTCCTTCTGTGTCTATGGAGAAAACTGGCTAATACTACAAATACGAAAGAGAAAATTGAAGTATTCTGGACATAAAAAGACATGAAGGGCTGGAGACCATCATGGAAAGAGGAGAAGAGGAAGACAACGAAGATGTATTCAGGATATAATGGCTTGAACATGACGACTGCAGAGGTGGGGCATCTGGCATGTGAGAGAAATTCCGAAGGACTGTTGAGGTGGCAAAGTTCTGCCCGGGACAAGCTATTTGATGATGTTGACTGAAAATATATTCGTGCTTCAACATATGTATGGAAAGTCTTGTTTTAATCTATGAACATTATCAAATATAAAAACCGATTCTGCCTGACGGATTCACACTTAGATGAGGAATTAAGAGCAGTTTGTACCAATTACACAGCAGAATTTCTTCAACCTACAGCAAATATGCAGTGCCAAATTTCTCACTAATTATAGAAAACGCTTGTACATAAAAATAAAATTAGACGTTAGGATTATAAGTCAGGATTGCGTTTTTAAATGTCATTACTTTTTATTAATAATACTCGCCCTAGTGGTTACCGGGGCCCAAATTTGAGGTGTAAAGAATAGAACCACTGTTACCTGCCACGCATGTCGTAAGAGGCGGCTAAGGAGATTTGGCTGAAATTGGATGCACATGTCCTAAACGTGTAGAAGTCTGTGCGTTTAGGGGCCTACCAAACCAATGTGCAACGTATACACCTTCTTGGCAAAGATCAACCATATCACAAAGAATGCATGGGAATGCCCAATGTGCTGTGACGTTGATCGCATAACATAACATAACACAAAGAATGATTAAAATTGATCGTAAAGAACGATCGCAAAGAAGAAGAAGAATGCTATTAATATTATTCCATTACTAGTATTATTGTTTGGATTGATTGATTGATTGATAGGGCCATAATCATTGTACTTCTGCGAGTAACCACGTGTGCTCCGATCTCTTTCTTACACAACAAGAACTAAGCTGCAGTGCGTGAAAATCGAACTGCTGGAAAGCCGTCGCCCGGACAAAATTCATTCAAAAGTTTTGGAAAAAAATTCCTACAAAATTTTTCACCATCTTCTAAATTACAACGGGGACCCTCGCCAGTGCTACATAGTTTGTGTACTGCAGCTGGGATCTTAATGTGTAAGAAAGAAATCGTAGCACACATGGTTACTCACCGAAGTGGAATGATGATGATCCTATCAATCAATTAAAATCTGCATTCCTTGAATATTTGCCGTTTCTATCTTCTTTAACTCTTTCGCCCATCTGAGCCCGAAATACTGGCTCATGGTACATTCTAAGATAACGCAAAGCCAATACACTGGCTAATTCAGTATACATTGCATTATAAAAACGTCCAGGGATGCACATAATTACGGCGTGAAATGGTTAATGAACTTAGAATATCAGCCTGGTTCATTGCTCGACCGCTTTCTACAGTGTAATTCCGCATGTACTTACTAGCAAGTTCCTTCTCTTTCACTGTGCCCTCACACAAACACACCTGTTTTGTTGTCAGCCTAGACCTCTCATCAAAGACTACATCATTGTTTTCAAACTCATCCATTCTGATATTTTTGAGAATTAAGTCCGAGTAAACATGCAGATACAAGTCTGTACTCCTCAGCCAGACATTGCTTTAGTTCAATGCTATTGAACGTTTATATATTTAGCATCTGACTATGGACGGCCTCATGTATTACAACAAATTCTTCTTCTTCTTACATTCGCCCCAATGTTATCTCCAAGACCTCCAAGCATCTTGCCTTTGTGTTTATAGCTGATTTTTTACTGGATGTAGCTAATCCCAGCATATCTCACTCTGCTATACGGCATGGTAGTATTATGGTTCTATTATTTACCCCAAATTTAGGGCCACTGTAACCACCAGCGTCAATTGTTGATGAATCATCTTGAATATCTCACTCATCATCATTATTGCAGTCTCCACATCAATTTGTGCTGAATCTCCAGCATCCTCTGTCTTTCCCTTGAGTTACACTGCCAGACTGTAACTGTCCTTTCTTAAAGTTTCCTCCCACCTCCTCCACTTATCTCTCAGTCTTTCTCTTGCTCTTCCCCAACTACTTCTCCTTCTAGTAAATATTTATCAGTGTCATGTCTTTATATCCCATGTTTCTACATGCCTAGTTTTCCTAACTTTTTATTTCTCTCCAGAACTCTGCATATTCTTCTTATTACATCACAATCATAATATTATAGTATTACATCCTCAGTATTCTTCAGTCTCTTCTATCTATCTCTCTACATTCTGTCTTTCTTTCAGCTTAGTCTGGCCCACATTCAGGATAGTTCTACGCATTTTTACTCGCTTCAGACATCCTGTTCTGTCTCTCTTATTCTGAGGCATTATATCTTCTTCACCTTGCTTCATCACTGCTATCGGTCTTTTATCTCTGAGCCATTCTATCTTTCATGTTGCCGACCATTTATTGCTTCTTATACTTCAGTACATTTACTCTTTTACCCATGTCATTTCTAGTCTCTTCTATTACTCACCAGCATTCTGTCTCTTCTTATACTTCCAGCATTCTGTCTCTTCTTATTTCTTCAGCATTCTGTCTCTTCTTATTACTCCCAGCATTCTGTCTCTTCTTATTACTCCCAGCATTCTGTCTCTTCTTATTACTTCCAGCATTCTATCTCTTCTTATTACTCCCAGCATTCTTTCTCTTCTTATTACTCCCAGCATTCTATCTCTTCTTATTACTCCCAGCATTCTGTCTCTTCTTATTACTCCCAGCATTCTATCTCTTCTTATTACTCCAGCATTCTATCTCTTCTTATTACTCCCAGCATTCTATCTCTTCTTATTACTCCAGCATTCTATCTCTTCTTATTACTTCCAGCATTCTATCTCTTCTTATTACTCCCAGCATTCTGTCTCTTCTTATTACTCCAGCATTCTATCTCTTCTTATTACTCCCAGCATTCTATCTCTTCTTATTACTCCCAGCATTCTATCTCTTCTTATTACTCCCAGCATTCTATCTCTTCTTATTACTCCCAGCATTCTATCTCTTCTTATTACTCCCAGCATTCTATCTCTTCTTATTACTCCCAGCATTCTATCTCTTCTTATTACTCCCAGCATTCTATCTCTTCTTATTACTCCCAGCATTCTATCTCTTCTTATTACTCCCAGCATTCTATCTCTTCTTATTATCCCAGCATTCTTCTCTTCTTATTACTCCCAGCATTCTATCTCTTCTTATTACTCCAGCATTCTATCTCTTCTTATTACTCCCAGCATTCTATCTCTTCTTATTACTCCCAGCATTCTTTCTCTTCTTATTACTCCCAGCATTCTATCTCTTCTTATTACTCCCAGCATTCTATCTCTTCTTATTACTCCCAGCATTCTATCTCTTCTTATTACTCCCAGCATTCTATCTCTTCTTATTACTCCCAGCATTCTATCTCTTCTTATTACTCCCAGCATTCTATCTCTTCTTATTACTCCCAGCATTCTATCTCTTCTTATTACTCCCAGCATTCTATCTCTTCTTATTACTCCCAGCATTCTATCTCTTCTTATTACTCCCAGCATTCTATCTCTTCTTATTACTCCCAGCATTCTATCTCTTCTTATTACTCCCAGCATTCTATCTCTTCTTATTACTCCCAGCATTCTATCTCTTCTTATTACTCCCAGCATTCTATCTCTTCTATTACTCCCAGCATTCTATCTCTTCTTATTACTCCCAGCATTCTATCTCTTCTTATTACTCCCAGCATTCTATCTCTTCTTATTACTCCAGCATTCTATCTCTTCTTATTACTCCCAGCATTCTATCTCTTCTTATTACTTCCAGCATTCTATCTCTTCTATTACTCCCAGCATTCTGTCTCTTCTTATTACTCCCAGCATTCTATCTCTTCTTATTACTCCAGCATTCTATCTCTTCTTATTACTCCCAGCATTCTATCTCTTCTTATTACTCCCAGCATTCTATCTCTTCTTATTACTCCCAGCATTCTATCTCTTCTTATTACTCCCAGCATTCTATCTCTTCTTATTACTCCCAGCATTCTATCTCTTCTTATTACTCCCAGCATTCTATCTCTTCTTATTACTCCAGCATTCTATCTCTTCTTATTACTCCCAGCATTCTATCTCTTCTTATTACTCCAGCATTCTGTCTCTCTATTACTCAGCATTCTATCTCTTCTTATTACTCCCAGCATTCTATCTCTTCTTATTACTCCCAGCATTCTATCTCTTCTTATTACTCCCAGCATTCGATCTCTTCTTATTACTCCCAGCATTCTATCTCTTCTTATTACTCCCAGCATTCTATCTCTTCTTATTACTCCCAGCATTCTATCTCTTCTTATTACTCCCAGCATTCTATCTCTTCTTATTACTCCCAGCATTCTGTCTCTTCTTATTACTCCCAGCATTCTGTCTCTTCTTATTACTCCCAGCATTCTATCTCTTCTTATTACTCCCAGCATTCTATCTCTTCTTATTACTCCCAGCATTCTATCTCTTCTTATTACTCCCAGCATTCTGTCTCTTCTTATTACTCCCAGCATTCTATCTCTTCTTATTACTCCCAGCATTCTATCTCTTCTTATTACTCCCAGCATTCTATCTCTTCTTATTACTCCCAGCATTCTATCTCTTCTTATTACTCCCAGCATTCTATCTCTTCTTATTACTCCCAGCATTCTATCTCTTCTTATTACTCCCAGCATTCTTTCTCTTCTTATTACTTCCAGCATTCTGTCTCTTCTTATTACTCCCAGCATTCTGTCTCTTCTTATTACTCCCAGCATTCTATCTCTTCTTATTACTCCCAGCATTCTATCTCTTCTTATTACTCCCAGCATTCTATCTCTTCTTATTACTCCCAGCATTCTATCTCTTCTTATTACTCCCAGCATTCTATCTCTTCTTATTACTCCCAGCATTCTATCTCTTCTTATTACTCCCAGCATTCTATCTCTTCTTATTACTCCCAGCATTCTATCTCTTCTTATTACTTCCAGCATTCTGTCTCTTCTTATTACTCCCAGCATTCTATCTCTTCTTATTACTCCCAGCATTCTATCTCTTCTTATTACTCCCAGCATTCTATCTCTTCTTATTACTCCCAGCATTCTATCTCTTCTTATTACTCCCAGCATTCTATCTCTTCTTATTACTCCCAGCATTCTTTCTCTTCTTATTACTCCCAGCATTCTATCTCTTCTTATTACTCCCAGCATTCTGTCTCTTCTTATTACTTCCAGCATTCTATCTCTTCTTATTACTCCCAGCATTCTTTCTCTTCTTATTACTTCCAGCATTCTGTCTCTTCTTATTACTCCCAGCATTCTGTCTCTTCTTATTACTTCCAGCATTCTGTCTCTTCTTATTACTCCCAGCATTCTATCTCTTCTTATTACTCCCAGCATTCTATCTCTTCTTATTACTCCCAGCATTCTGTCTCTTCTTATTACTCCCAGCATTCTATCTCTTCTTATTACTCCCAGCATTCTGTCTCTTCTTATTACTTCCAGCATTCTATCTCTTCTTATTACTTCCAGCATTCTGTCTCTTCTTATTACTTCCAGCATTCTATCTCTTCTTATTACTTCCAGCATTCTATCTCTTCTTATTACTTCCAGCATTCTATCTCTTCTTATTACTTCCAGCATTCTATCTCTTCTTATTACTCCAGCATTCTATCTCTTCTTATTACTCCCAGCATTCTATCTCTTCTTATTACTCCCAGCATTCTATCTCTTCTTATTACTCCCAGCATTCTATCTCTTCTTATTACTCCCAGCATTCTATCTCTTCTTATTACTCCCAGCATTCTATCTCTTCTTATTACTCCCAGCATTCTATCTCTTCTTATTACTCCCAGCATTCTATCTTCTTTACTCAGCATTCTATCTCTTCACTCCCAGCATTCTGTCTCTTCTTATTACTCCCAGCATTCTGTCTCTTCTTATTACTCCCAGCATTCTGTCTCTTCTTATTACTCCCAGCATTCTATCTCTTCTTATTACTTCCAGCATTCTGTCTCTTCTTATTACTCCCAGCATTCTGTCTCTTCTTATTACTCCCAGCATTCTGTCTCTTCTTATTACTCCCAGCATTCTATCTCTTCTTATTACTCCCAGCATTCTATCTCTTCTTATTACTCCCAGCATTCTATCTCTTCTTATTACTCCCAGCATTCTGTCTCTTCTTATTACTCCCAGCATTCTATCTCTTCATATTACTCCCAGCATTCTGTCTCTTCTTATTACTCCCAGCATTCTATCTCTTCTTATTACTTCCAGCATTCTGTCTCTTCTTATTACTCCCAGCATTCTGTCTCTTCTTATTACTCCCAGCATTCTATCTCTTCTTATTACTCCCAGCATTCTATCTCTTCTTATTACTCCCAGCATTCTATCTCTTCTTATTACTCCCAGCATTCTATCTCTTCTTATTACTCCCAGCATTCTATCTCTTCTTATTACTCCCAGCATTCTATCTCTTCTTATTACTCCCAGCATTCTATCTCTTCTTATTACTCCCAGCATTCTATCTCTTCTTATTACTCCCAGCATTCTGTCTCTTCTTATTACTCCCAGCATTCTATCTCTTCTTATTACTCCCAGCATTCTATCTCTTCTTATTACTCCCAGCATTCTATCTCTTCTTATTACTCCCAGCATTCTATCTCTTCTTATTACTCCCAGCATTCTATCTCTTCATATTACTCCCAGCATTCTGTCTCTTCTTATTACTCCCAGCATTCTGTCTCTTCTTATTACTCCCAGCATTCTGTCTCTTCTTATTACTTCCAGCATTCTATCTCTTCTTATTACTCCCAGC
Source organism: Arion vulgaris (assembly GCA_020796225.1). Taxonomy (NCBI): domain Eukaryota; kingdom Metazoa; phylum Mollusca; class Gastropoda; order Stylommatophora; family Arionidae; genus Arion; species Arion vulgaris. The sequence continues at coordinate 36,382,160 of CM036755.1, forward strand.
ATTCTATCTCTTCTTATTACTTCCAGCATTCTGTCTCTTCTTATTACTCCCAGCATTCTGTCTCTTCTTATTACTCCCAGCATTCTGTCTCTTCTTATTACTCCCAGCATTCTATCTCTTCTTATTACTCCCAGCATTCTATCTCTTCTTATTACTCCCAGCATTCTGTCTCTTCTTATTACTCCCAGCATTCTATCTCTTCATATTACTCCCAGCATTCTGTCTCTTCTTATTATTTCCAGCATTCTATCTCTTCTTATTACTTCCAGCATTCTATCTCTTCTTATTACTTCCAGCATTCTATCTCTTCTTATTACTTCCAGCATTCTATCTCTTCTTATTACTTCCAGCATTCTGTCTCTTATTACTTCCAGCATTCTATCTCTTCTTATTACTCCCAGCATTCTATCTCTTCTTATTACTCCCAGCATTCTATCTCTTCTTATTACTCCCAGCATTCTATCTCTTCTTATTACTCCCAGCATTCTATCTCTTCTTATTACTCCCAGCATTCTATCTCTTCATATTACTCCCAGCATTCTATCTCTTCTTATTACTCCCAGCATTCTGTCTCTTCTTATTACTCCCAGCATTCTGTCTCTTCTTATTACTCCCAGCATTCTGTCTCTTCTTATTACTCCCAGCATTCTATCTCTTCTTATTACTTCCAGCATTCTGTCTCTTCTTATTACTCCCAGCATTCTGTCTCTTCTTATTACTTCCAGCATTCTGTCTCTTCTTATTACTCCCAGCATTCTATCTCTTCTTATTACTCCCAGCATTCTATCTCTTCTTATTACTCCCAGCATTCTATCTCTTCTTATTACTCCCAGCATTCTATCTCTTCTTATTACTCCCAGCATTCTGTCTCTTCTTATTACTCCCAGCATTCTATCTCTTCATATTACTCCCAGCATTCTGTCTCTTCTTATTACTCCCAGCATTCTATCTCTTCTTATTACTTCCAGCATTCTGTCTCTTCTTATTACTTCCAGCATTCTATCTCTTCTTATTACTTCCAGCATTCTATCTCTTCTTATTACTTCCAGCATTCTATCTCTTCATATTACTCCCAGCATTCTGTCTCTTCTTATTACTCCCAGCATTCTATCTCTTCTTATTATTTCCAGCATTCTATCTCTTCTTATTACTTCCAGCATTCTATCTCTTCTTATTACTCCCAGCATTCTATCTCTTCTTATTACTTCCAGCATTCTGTCTCTTCTTATTACTTCCAGCATTCTATCTCTTCTTATTACTCCCAGCATTCTATCTCTTCTTATTACTCCTAGCATTCTATCTCTTCTTATTACTCTCAGCATTCTATCTCTTCTTATTACTCCCAGCATTCTATCTCTTCTTATTACTCCCAGCATTCTATCTCTTCTTATTACTCCCAGCATTCTATCTCTTCATATTACTCCCAGCATTCTATCTCTTCTTATTACTCCCAGCATTCTGTCTCTTCTTATTACTCCCAGCATTCTGTCTCTTCTTATTACTCCCAGCATTCTGTCTCTTCTTATTACTTCCAGCATTATATCTCTTCTTATTACTCCCAGCATTCTGTCTCTTCTTATTACTTCCAGCATTCTGTCTCTTCTTATTACTCCCAGCATTCTATCTCTTCTTATTACTCCCAGCATTCTATCTCTTCTTATTACTCCAGCATTCTATCTCTTCTTATTACTCCCAGCATTCTATCTCCTCTTATTACTCCCAGCATTCTATCTCTTCTTATTACTTCCAGCATTCTATCTCTTCTTATTACTCCAGCATTCTATCTCTTCTTATTACTCCCAGCATTCTGTCTCTTCTTATTACTTCCAGCATTCTATCTCTTCTTATTACTTCCAGCATTCTATCTCTTCTTATTACTCCCAGCATTCTGTCTCTTCTTATTACTCCCAGCATTCTGTCTCTTCTTATTACTCCCAGCATTCTATCTCTTCTTATTACTCCCAGCATTCTATCTCTTCTTATTACTCCCAGCATTCTATCTCTTCTTATTACTCCCAGCATTCTATCTCTTCTTATTACTTCCAGCATTCTATCTCTTCTTATTACTTCCAGCATTCTATCTCTTCTTATTACTCCCAGCATTCTGTCTCTTCTTATTACTCCCAGCATTCTGTCTCTTCTTATTACTCCCAGCATTCTGTCTCTTCTTATTACTCCCAGCATTCTATCTCTTCTTATTACTCCCAGCATTCTATCTCTTCTTATTACTCCCAGCATTCTATCTCTTCTTATTACTCCAGCATTCTATCTCTTCTTATTACTCCAGCATTCTATCTCTTCTTATTACTCCCAGCATTCTATCTCTTCTTATTACTCCCAGCATTCTGTCTCTTCTTATTACTTCCAGCATTCTATCTCTTCTTATTACGTCATTCTCTATCAGCATTCTATCTCTTCTTATTACTCCCAGCATTCTATCTCTTCTTATTACTTCCAGCATTCTATCTCTTCTTATTACTCCCAGCATTCTATCTCTTCTTATTACTCCCAGCATTCTGTCTCTTCTTATTACTTCCAGCATTCTATCTCTTCTTATTACTTCCAGCATTCTATCTCTTCTTATTACTCCCAGCATTCTATCTCTTCTTATTACTCCCAGCATTCTGTCTCTTCTTATTACTCCCAGCATTCTGTCTCTTCTTATTACTTCCAGCATTCTATCTCTTCTTATTACTCCCAGCATTCTATCTCTTCTTATTACTCCCAGCATTCTATCTCTTCTTATTACTTCCAGCATTCTATCTCTTCTTATTACTGCCAGCATTCTGTCTCTTCTTATTACTCCCAGCATTCTGTCTAGTAACCGTAATATTAATAATAACCATAATAAAATAATAAAGTGGGCGTCTGTAGCTTAAGCGGCAATGAGCTCACATTAGCGACAACCCAAGCTTACCTGGTTCAAACTCCAGACAATTTGGAAGCAAATTCGTTTCCGTGGGATTTTACGAAAGGTAAAAATAGACCTCACCATTCAGAAAGCAAACGGCAAACTACTGAACGTATAAGTGATGCCTAGAAAATCAACGACTCGTTTACTGTGGTTAATGGTTACGTCATGTAAAAGAAAATGCCACGATTCAATTCATTCAATAAAATAATAACAAATAAAATGTAACCTGGCAAGTTCAATTTTTTGTCAACACTCAGCTCAGAAAAAAATTATATGCCAGTGAGAGTTACAAAATGGCTAAGGATAAAGAATGTAAGTTGAATGCATTTGAAAATCATTTAATCATTTTGAAATGCATTTAAGCTCATGTTATGTCTGCGAAAAATAATGAACATAAAATGGAATGAATTCAGAAGTGATGAAATCAGAGAAATGTCTAGTCAACCACCAGTAACAACTGTTATAAGGAGAAGATGGAGATATGTTGGGCATACCTTGAGAAGAAATGATCAACGAATATCAAAGCAGACATTGAAATGGGATGTAAAGGGTTCAAGAAAGAGAGGACGACCTAAAGAGACCCTGAAACAAACTTTGCTGAGAGAGGCAAGAAATATCGGTCTCAGTTCCAACGAGGAGATTGAGCGAGTTGCCCAGGATACAGCGGTACGGAGAAATTGCTTGCAGGCCCTGTGTAACGTATAACGGTACGAGATGAATTATTATTAGGAAAAATTGAACTATACTGTTAATCAGAAACACCATTATTTTTTCTGGAACTCTTTCACTCTGTAAATTAATTGTCTACCTTCGTACTAATTTATAATGCAATGTATACAGAGTTAGCTAATATACTTGGTTTTTTTTTTTTTTACTGTAGTCCCCTGTAACATAAGGCCAACTAGCTCAGATGGGAAATCAACAATTTCTGTTTAATGGGGGCTGGCATATATGTTTGATAGAACACTACGCTTTTTTGTGTGCAATTTGACTCAATTCTATGCGTTTATAGTTATTTATTGATGAATAATGTTCATAATACTGATATTACTTAATGTTAAACTTCATTTGTTACATAATACTGATATTACTTAATGTTAAACTTCATTTGTTACATAATATAATCTTGATGTAGTATGTTGTGTTGTTTTTAACATGAATTTATCTTTATCTAACAATACTGGATTGTGAATTCACGCCACGGTTGTGATCTTATTTCCTAGAATTTTTTTTTACATGAGCCCGCTGGCCTTATGTTATCAGAGGCCACTACTGAATGTAACTAATTACACTGCACTTCAGGTAGCGAAATGTTCTGTTCTTTGCTCAGATAAAATACTCGCTAACGATTCCTGTAACTCGCTGTTCATATACGCTTCTTATCTGCCTGATCAGGTATCATCAGCACACTCATTTAGCGTTTGATCTCAGAACAGTCTATTGTCTATTCCCAGGTGGAAGATGGAGTTGGCTGTCCACTCTTGCCGTTAAGCGTAGGGATGGGAGCTTTCATTTGCGTTCTAGGCCCAGATGAGTCGCCCTTGTTGTGTTATATCTGTGTTTATGTAGTGTGGTCTTGATATTGTCTATCCATCTTTTCTTGATCTTCCCTTAGCTCTAGTACCCGATCTCTTTTTATTGTTTGCTGTTATTGGTGGCTGGTTGTATTCCATTCTCATTAAATGTCCAAACCACTGCATTTGTTGTCTTTCGATGCATGAAATTATGCCAACTCTGCTTCTGATGTCCTCATTTCGTAGTCTGTCTTCCCTGATGACTCGCACTTCCTTCCTCAAGCATTTCATTTCACACGTGGTGAGCTTTCTGTGATGTGTTGCTGTAAGACACCTACAAGTTGGTAGGAAAATAATTTTTATCATCTGTCTTTTCACCTCCATCTTGATCTTTGGGTGTTGTAGTAATGGTACCAGCTAGTAGGTCACCCCATTTGCTTTTTGACACCTTGTCTCTATTTCTCTTTCGAGTTTTCCGTCCTCTGAAAATGCTACCTAAATATTTGAATTCAGAAATTTGAATCTAGAACAGACTATAACCAAACAAAACAAGTGTAACACACATACAGAAAGCACGCATAACTTGTGTGTTCTGTAACAAGATCCGACGTTAGAAGCAAGTCACCCAGACCCGTTCCTCTCAGCCATTTTTGTAATGTAACAACAATGTTGGATCAGTTATGAGTGACATGCTATATACCCTGCACGCACACGTCTCTACTAGTGTGTCTTCTTTTGTTTGCAGAAATCAACCGTGTCAGATTGAGTTTATTTCATCATCAAGGCAAACGAGATGTTCTCGACCTTCCAGAACCTCTGGGACCTGTTGTTCAGTTACAGGAGAAATTATTTGTTCCTGTCAAGGAACATCCGGATGTAAGTATTTGCTTAAGTTCTTCCAGTGTCTCTCTATGGCTGTGTTCTTCTATTGTCTCTCTATTTGTTGTGTTCTTCTATTGTCTCTCTATTTGTTGTGTTCTTCTATTGTCTCTCTATTTGTTGTGTTCTTCTATTGTCTCTCTATTTATTGTTTTCTTCTATTGTCTCTTTATTTGTTGTGTTCTTCTATTGTCTCTCTATTTGTTGTATTCTTCTATTGTCTCTTTATTTGTTGTGTTCTTCTATTGTCTCTTTATTTGTTGTGTTCTTCTATTGTCTCTTTATTTGTTGTGTTCTTCTATTGTCTCTTTATTTGTTGTGTTCTTCTATTGTCTCTCTGTTTATTGTGTTCTTCTATTGTCTCTCTATTTGTTGTATTCTTCTATTGTCTCTTTATTTGTTGTATTCTTCTATTGTCTCTTTATTTGTTGTGTTCTTCTATTGTCTCTCTGTTTATTGTGTTCTTCTATTGTCTCTCTATTTGTTGTATTCTTCTATTGTCTCTTTATTTGTTGTTTTCTTCTATTGTCTCTTTATTTGTTGTGTTCTTCTATTGTCTCTCTATTTGTTGTATTCTTCTATTGTCTCTTTATTTGTTGTGTTCTTCTATTGTCTCTCTATTTATTGTGTTCTATTGTCTCTTTATTTGTTGTGTTCTTCTATTGTCTCTCTGTTTATTGTGTTCTTCTATTGTCTCTCTATTTGTTGTATTCTTCTATTGTCTCTTTATTTGTTGTATTCTTCTATTGTCTCTTTATTTGTTGTGTTCTTCTATTGTCTCTCTATGGCTGTGTTCTTCTATTGTCTCTCTGTTTATTGTGTTCTTCTATTGTCTCTCTGTTTGTTGTGTTCTTCTATTGTCTCTCTGTTTGTTGTGTTCTTCTATTGTCTCTCTGTTTATTGTGTTCTTCTATTGTCTCTTTATTTGTTGTGTTCTTCTATTGTCTCTCTGTTTGTTGTGTTCTTCTATTGTCTCTCTGTTTATTGTGTTCTATTGTCTCTTTATTTGTTGTGTTCTTCTATTGTCTCTTTGTTTGTTGTGTTCTTCTATTGTCTCTTTATTTGTTGTGTTCTTCTATTGTCTCTCTATGGCTGTGTTCTTCTATTGTCTCTTTATTTGTTGTGTTCTTCTATTGTCTCTCTATTTGTTGTGTTCTTCTATTGTCTCTCTGTTTGTTGTGTTCTTCTATTGTCTCTCTATTTATTGTGTTCTTCTATTGTCACTCTATTTGTTGTGTTCTTCTATTGTCTCTCTGTTTGTTGTGTTCTTCTATTGTCTCTCTGTTTGTTGTGTTCTTCTATTGTCTCTCTGTTTGTTGTGTTCTTCTATTGTCTCTCTATGGCTGTGTTCTTCTATTGTCTCTCTGTTTGTTGTGTTCTTCTATTGTCTCTCTGTTTATTGTGTTCTATTGTCTCTTTATTTGTTGTGTTCTTCTATTGTCTCTTTGTTTGTTGTGTTCTTCTATTGTCTCTCTGTTTATTGTGTTCTATTGTCTCTTTATTTGTTGTGTTCTTCTATTGCCTCTTTATTTGTTGTGTTCTTCTATTGTCTCTCTGTTTATTGTGTTCTATTGTCTCTTTATTTGTTGTGTTCTTCTATTGTCTCTTTGTTTGTTGTGTTCTTCTATTGTCTCTCTGTTTGTTGTGTTCTTCTATTGTCTCTCTGTTTGTTGTGTTCTTCTATTGTCTCTTTATTTGTTGTGTTCTTCTATTGTCTCTTTATTTGTTGTGTTCTTCTATTGTCTCTCTGTTTATTGTGTTCTTCTATTGTCTCTCTATTTGTTGTATTCTTCTATTGTCTCTCTATTTATTGTGTTCTTCTATTGTCTCTCTGTTTGTTGTGTTCTTCTATTGTCTCTCTATGGCTGTGTTCTTCTATTGTCTCTTTATTTGTTGTGTTCTTCTATTGTCTCTCTATTTATTGTGTTCTATTGTCTCTTTATTTGTTGTGTTCTTCTATTGTCTCTCTGTTTGTTGTGTTCTTCTATTGTCTCTCTGTTTGTTGTGTTCTTCTATTGTCTCTCTGTTTGTTGTGTTCTTCTATTGTCTCTCTGTTTGTTGTGTTCTTCTATTGTCTCTCTATTTATTGTATTCTTCTATTGTCTCTCTATGGCTGTGTTCTTCTATTGTCTCTCTATTTATTGTATTCTTCTATTGTCTCTCTATTTATTGTGTTCTTCTATTGTCTCTCTATTTGTTGTGTTCTTCTATTGTCTCTCTATTTATTGTATTCTTCTATTGTCTCTCTATGGCTGTGTTCTTCTATTGTCTCTCTGTTTATTGTGTTCTTCTATTGTCTCTCTATTTGTTGTGTTCTTCTATTGTCTCTCTATTTATTGTATTCTTCTATTGTCTCTCTATGGCTGTGTTCTTCTATTGTCTCTCTATTTATTGTATTCTTCTATTGTCTCTATATTTATTGTTTTCTTCTATTGTCTCTTTATTTGTTGTGTTCTTCTATTGTCTCTCTATTTGTTGTATTCTTCTATTGTCTCTTTATTTGTTGTGTTCTTCTATTGTCTCTCTGTTTATTGTGTTCTTCTATTGTCTCTCTATTTGTTGTATTCTTCTATTGTCTCTTTATTTGTTGTGTTCTTCTATTGTCTCTCTATGGCTGTGTTCTTCTATTGTCTCTTTATTTGTTGTGTTCTTCTATTGTCTCTCTATTTATTGTGTTCTTCTATTGTCACTCTATTTGTTGTGTTCTTCTATTGTCTCTCTGTTTGTTGTGTTCTTCTATTGTCTCTCTATGGCTGTGTTCTTCTATTGTCTCTTTGTTTGTTGTGTTCTTCTATTGTCTCTCTTTGTTGTGTTCTTCTATTGTCTCTCTGTTTATTGTGTTCTATTGTCTCTTTATTTGTTGTGTTCTTCTATTGTCTCTTTGTTTGTTGTGTTCTTCTATTGCCTCTTTATTTGTTGTGTTCTTCTATTGTCTCTTTATTTGTTGTGTTCTTCTATTGTCTCTTTATTTGTTGTGTTCTTCTATTGTTTTCTATTTATTGTGTTCTATTGTCTCTTTATTTGTTGTGTTCTTCTATTGTCTCTCTATTTATTGTGTTCTATTGTCTCTTTATTTGTTGTGTTCTTCTATTGTCTCTCTATTTATTGTGTTCTATTGTCTCTTTATTTGTTGTGTTCTTCTATTGTCTCTCTGTTTGTTGTGTTCTTCTATTGTCTCTCTGTTTGTTGTGTTCTTCTATTGTCTCTCTATTTATTGTATTCTTCTATTGTCTCTCTATGGCTGTGTTCTTCTATTGTCTCTCTATTTATTGTATTCTTCTATTGTCTCTCTATTTATTGTGTTCTTCTATTGTCTCTCTATTTGTTGTGTTCTTCTATTGTCTCTCTATTTATTGTATTCTTCTATTGTCTCTCTATGGCTGTGTTCTTCTATTGTCTCTCTGTTTATTGTGTTCTTCTATTGTCTCTTTATTTGTTGTGTTCTTCTATTGTCTCTCTATTTATTGTATTCTTCTATTGTCTCTCTATGGCTGTGTTCTTCTATTGTCTCTCTATTTATTGTATTCTTCTATTGTCTCTATATTTATTGTATTCTTTTATTGTCTCTCTATGGCTGTGTTCTTCTATTGTCTCTCTATTTGTTGTGTTCTTCTATTGTCTCTCTATTTATTGTATTCTTCTATTGTCTCTTTATGGCTGTGTTCTTCTATTGTCTCTCTGTTTATTGTGTTCTTCTATTGTCTCTCTATTTGTTGTGTTCTTCTATTGTCTCTCTATCTATTGTGTTCTTCTATTGTCTCTCTATTTATTGTGTTCTTCTATTGTCTCTCTATTTGTTGTGTTCTTCTATTGTCTCTCTATTTGCTATATTCTTCTATTGCCTCTCTACCTGTGTCTTGTCTGTCTGTTTAGCTCATGTTTTGCATATTTACCTGCCAGTGTGTTGCCGAGGCTCTCAATGGACGCAACGAATAGTACCACTGCGACCTACAAGGCATGTCTTAAGAGACGATTGTGGTAGGAGCCTAGGGAAGCTACCTTAGTAAATAAAAAACGTTGCAGAAATCGGATTTGCTGGCCTACTTGTAGGCGCATAGCTGGCACAACGTACAATCGCTTTTAGCTCGGATCACATACAAATCACAAAGAGTGGTTAAAAAGTGGTCGATATGGAGCGTTCGAAGAAAAAGAAACATACCTAATTATGTCCTTATCTTGTCCTACTTGCTAAGCTGGTATCTTATCCTACTTGCTAAGCTCGTATCTTATCCTGCTTGCTAAGCTCGTATCTTATCCTACTTGCTAAGCTCGTATCTTATCCTACTTGCTAAGCTGGTATCTTGTCCTACTTGCTAAGCTCGTATCTTGTCCTGCTTGCTAAGCTCGTATCTTATCCTACTTGTTAAGCTCGTATCTTATCCTACTTGCTAAGCTCGTATCTTGTCCTACTTGCTAAGCTCGTATCTTATCCTGCTTGCTAAGCTCGTATCTTATCCTACTTGCTAAGCTGGTATCTTGTCCTACTTTCTAAGCTCGTATCTTGTCCTGCTTGCTAAGCTCGTATCTTGTCCTGCTTGCTAAGCTCGTATCTTGTCCTGCTTGCTAAGCTCGTATCTTGTCCTGCTTGCTAAGCTCGTATCTTATCCTGCTTGCTAAGCTCGTATCTTATCCTACTTGCTAAGCTCGTATCTTATCCTACTTATCTATGTGCAAGTATTCTTCCATATCATTTCGTTATTGTCAAGTCAGGACATTAGAAATACAATCTTGGTCTAAGTTTCATCTCTTAAGCTCTACACACACATCTCACGTGACAGTTGATTGAGCACGGGCTTGGAATGTTAATGGTTGCACTCACGTCTTTGTGCATACTTGGTGCGCACACTCATGCACTCTCACGTCTTTGTGAATGTTTGGTGTGCACTCTCATGCATACTGTCAGCTTGTGACAACTGTCTTACCATAAGCGTTTCCGTTGTGTATGGAAGAATGGAACAGCACTCAAGATAATAGAAATTATATGTAACGAGTCGTTACCAATTGAAGTCACTAGAGTTCTCCAGTGCTGCACAGAGCTTCTTTCCTTTCTTTCGTTCACTTGATATGGTTGTGTTCTTCATATATTCAACTTTTGACGACTAAGATCGTTAGGGCACGTGAGAAGAATGGAACATTTTTTCGCATACCAAAACAAATGCTGCTCTGTGAACTTTCGGAGGGGAAGAGCACCAGGACATACCACTGTTCACATATAAAGATGTCTGCAAGGCCTCAATGAAAAACTTTTCTAAAGGTTCCATCACATGGGAAAAACTAGATGATGACAGAGTTGCGGGGAAAGTGATATTGCGCAAGGACGCAGAGTCTTTTGAAAAGAGACTACCATCGGCTGGAACTATAAAGACAATGGTCAAAAGACCTTCCACAGCACAACAGCGACGGGTACTATGGTCTATCTCGTAGTGAACAAGTTGCTATATTCCGCCTCTGTACCGGCCACAACAAGCTCCGCGCCCACTTGTTTAACAACTTTAAAATTAACACAACTAGCCTGTGCCCCTGCGAAAAGGCGGACATGACGGCAGAGCACTTACTGCAAGATTGCCAATTGATAGCAGTCCCAAGAAAAGAAACATGGCCCATAAACACAGAGCTTCTCGAGAAGCTGTACGGAGGAACGGAGTCCCTTAAAACCACGGTAGCATTCATGATAAAATCTGGTTCATCAGTCTAGGCGGGGATCGAGAGAGAGAGAGAGAAAAGAGACTTGGGTATGAGCTGAAAGACGAAAGAAAAGCGAAAACTCAGAAGTTGTCACAGTAAAACACTTTGCCAATTGACCGTCTGTAAAGACGAGAAAAAAGCCATATATTCAACTTTGTCTCTTGTATAAAACTTCACTGTCTTTTGTAGCTCACACAGAGGTCTATGTAGTTTTCTGTCCAATGTTGTTTCACTAGACCTGTGAGTTTGCCTAATTCGGACTACTTACGGAGGTCGTGCTTTGTGCAGCAATATTGGCTGGTGGCGTATCATTTCTGGGGAGTTACCAGTCATATAGGAAAATATAGACACAGAAGGGGGAACAAAGAAGGTTTATAAACGGAACCAATATAGTGGTTAGTGCACTTGTGTCGTAGATGAGTGGTCCCAGGTTCGATCCACAGCCGGAAGGGGGATTTTTCCTACCACGACTTTTAAGTTCGTTCCAGCCTAATGGGTGCTGGAGAAACACTGGGACATAAAGACGGTCGTCGAGATGTTCATTACATCTCCCGTTGCGTAAGGTGCTCGCCTCTAGTTCCGAAGGTACTCGATGTGTTTCTCACGTGGAGCGATCGGGATATTTTTCCAGAGATCCCTGATTTCAATGTAGGTGAAATCGAGTTCCTAGTCCTATTGAAGATGAACGATAAAACGAAGACCCCGTGTTCTTCAAGTTATAAAAGAATCATTGACAGTTGAAATTCGATAAGAAAGGTTGGCTGAAATCGGATGCACATATCCTAAACGTGTAGACGTCTGCGTTTAGGGGCCTACCAAACCAACGTGTAACGTATACACGTTCTTGGCAAAGATCAAACATATCACAAAGAGTGATTAAAATTGGTCGTAAATAACGAACGCAAAGAAGAAGAAGATAAGAAAGGATGCAAAACCGATGTCCGTGCAAAATTCATTTGAAAAAATTTAAATTCCTAAAAAATGTCCACCATCTTTAAAATTAAATCGGGGCCCCTCGCATGTGCTGCGGATTTCGTGCACTAACCTTGAGATCTTCTTGTGTAAGAAAGAGATCGAAGCACATATGGTTATTCACCGAAGTACATTGATGATGGTCCTATTATCAGTTAATCAATGATGGTTATCCACCTCTAGACGTCGATCAAGAGGATCATGTAGACGCATTCACTCTGATATTCCATTCACAACTGTGCTTGTACTAATGCCTTATCGCATTGTATCTCCCTTTCCATCATCTCTATACGCTTAACTAGATTCAAGTGCATCAATCTGTTTGCAGGGCAACAGCGTGTAGGCGGAGTAGGGTCTTGATCAGTGCCAGCCCACTGACCCTGGTACTGCATTCTTATCTTATTATTATTGCTTATGTTAAACCCACCACATGGTATTAAAATCAGTTCTTTCTGGGTTTTCTTCTTTCAAACCTTATTCTTAATTGTTTTATATATTAATTATTGTTAATAGACCACTTATAGACCTTGACGTTCTGACACCTGTCCTGCACCACTGACACCTGCTGGTTACCTGTAACTTAATTGATGTGTTTCTTGGCCCTTGTTTCTCCACAATCATTCTTTAATTGTCTCTGTATGCCTGGTTTTTAGTTTTCTGTTTTGCCTTTTTCACTTTTGCGTGTTTTTTTCTGTTGTGTCTGATATTATATATATATCTGTTTTGTCTGATATGTTCATCTTTCTATTTTGTCTTCTATTAGGCCCTCTCTCTCTCTCTCTGTTTTGTCTGATATGTGTCCATCTTTCTATATTGTCTTCTATTAGGCTCTCTCTCTCTGTTTTGTCTGATATGTCCATCTTTCTATTTTGTCTTCTATTAGGCTCTCTCTCTCTCTCTCTGTTTTGTCTGATATGTCCATCTTTCTATTTTGTCTTCTATTATGCTCTCTCTCTCTCTCTCTGTTTTGTCTGATATGTCCATCTTTCTATTTTGTCTTCTATTATGCTCTCTCTCTCTTTTGTTTTGTCTGATATGTGTCCATCCTTCTATTTTGTCTTCTATTAGGCTCTCTCTCTCTCTCTGTTTTGTCTGATATGTGTCCATCCTTCTATATTATCTATATATTAATTTCGTCTGTTTTATATTTGAATCTTCCTTTCCTTAACTGCGTTTCCTGTCTTGTCCTTATTTATTTGTGATCCATGCTACTTCGCTAGTCTTGTTTGTCTGGCTCTACGCCATTGGAAGAATGAGGATGGGTGAAATGTGTACACGTCACCGTCAGCTGTTAGGGGGCGGGGTAGAGAGATCGGTGACGTATAACGAACGTGTCGGGGAGGGGGTTATAGAGTCGTCATAACATTGGATGATGGGACACAAGTTTGGCATCACGTGAACACCATGGTTACATGCCAAATAGTTGATGAGCTCCGCACGTTCTATGAAACGAAAGAAACTTGAAGGATTGTCTTGTCTTACTAACTTACTCATGTTGTGCATTTTTGTTTGCAGAGATCCATATGATTAGTGACGGAGTTCGTGCTCTACAATACTTTCGGCAGGGGTTTCTGTAGCGTAGAGATTATGTGCTTGCATCTCGTTTCAACGGTACTCGGCTCGCTCCCTCGTGGAACCATCGGAAATTTTCCAAAGATCCTGATTTCAGTGTAGGCGAGATCGAGTTTCTAGTTCTATCGGAGATGGACGTTAAAACGTAGGTCCTGTGTTCAAGTTGAACATGTAAAAGAACCCTTGGCAGTTCAAAATCGAGAAGAGCAAGCTGAAAAGACTCTGCCCAGGAAAAATTCATTAGAAAGATAACAAAATAAAATACCTGCAAAATATTTTCACAATTTTCTAAATTACATCGAGGACCCTCACCGGTGCAACGGAGCTCGTGCACTATCGCTGAGATCTTCCTGTGTAAGAAAGAGATCGAAGCACACATGGTTACTCACCGAAGTGCAATGATGATGGTCCAATCAATACTTTCGCCAGGTGACGTGTCATTTCTGCGGAGAGGGACCGAGCGATTAAGAGGGAACCCGGTGCAACGAAGTAAAGCTTCCGTCTTTAGACCTCGAAGCGTGTGACGTAGCTGGGCAGTAACAAAAACAATGTCATATCGTTGCGGTCAAGAAATATGGGAGGTAGTAATTTCCGGTCAGTAATAGTAACTCCTGCTAGACAGCTTCAACATAACCTGATTGTCTGCCGCTAGTTTTGTCAGCATGTAGTGTCTGCCGATCTAATTTTTGTCCCGATCCAGAAGCACTTGGGCTTTCAGCTCTTCGGCTCGGTGCCATAGACATCGTAACCCTTCGGTTCGGTGCCACGAACACCGTAAATCTGGAGAATCTGTAGCTTTTTCTGCCAGCCCGCGGAATTGAACCCGCACTCACAGAAGACTTGTCACACCGTCTTCCAACGCGCTACGAACACGCTGAGCAGGCGAGCGCCGATCTAATTAATGGATGCTTCTAATAACATGATGCCTTTCAGGAATGAACAAGTTCCGTCTTTTTTGTGTCTATTGTCTTTCCACATGTGGGTGATGGAATTGGTTATCCACTCTTGCCGTTAAGCTGAGGGGTGGGAGTTTTAATTTGCGTTTCAGGGTCACACGAGTCGCCCTTGTGTGATACCGTGTTTATTTAGTGTGGTCTTGAAATTGTCTATCCATCTTTTTCTTGGTCTTCCCTTTGGCCCAGTACTTGATCTCTTTTTATTGTATGCTGTTAGTGGTGGTTGGTTGTATTCCGTTCTCATTAAATGTCCAAATCACCGTATTTGTTGTGTTTCAATTTATTCAGTGCATGAGGTTATGCCCACTCTGCTTCCGATGTTCTCGTTTCGTAGTCTATCTTTCCTGGTGACCCCCACCGATTTGATTTCACAAGTTCTGTAACCTTTGCATATCAAGCGGTATGTTTGTTAGTTAGTTTGTTTGCGTTCGCGTTCTTACCAACCATGTTAACCCCTCTTTGTTATACGTTTGGTTTGCACAGAGAACGTGAGTGTCCCACGTCCGCTTTATGACCCTATGTCATATAGGACAGCACTTTCTTCTTCGAACGCTCCATATCGACCACTTGTTAACCACTCTTTGTGATTTGTATGTGATCTGAGCCTAAGAGCGATAGTACGTTGTACCATTTATGCGCCAGCACATCTGATTTCTGCAAGGCTTTTTATTTACTAGGGTAGCTTCCGTAGGTCCTACATCAGCCGTCTCTCACGACATGCCTTGTAGGTCGCTGTGGTACGATTCTTTGCTTCCCTTGCGGGCCCCGGGACCACACGGGCGTAACAACACAAACTAAATTTCAGCAAAATTTAATGCATATTATTCAACAGGATACACATTTGTACAGATGTGTAACTAAAATTTTAACAGCTGAAATAAATCCTTTAAAGTATCACATCTGGTGTTATACTGTAGCATATCAGATCCGATTGGTCATGGGAGACCGTCGGAGCTAAGCCATATCGTAGAGTATAACTTGCATATCACTTCATATTTATAAACCTAATTATACAGGAGGTAAGATGGCCAATTCCTCCTTCCCACACTTGTGTGAAATGTCAGGTGTGAGAATTGAAACCACAACCATTTTTGGTTTGATTCGAATGTTCGATTCGAAATGTGAACGTTCTTCGCTACGCAGAAATAAAGAACAGACATGCAAAACAATTGCTCTAAGCACCAGTTGCTTTATAGGCTAGATAGAGGCAAAACATCCTTTGCAAAAAGTCTTTGTCTGCCTCTTCTTCCAACTATTCCAGACATCGACTTGTACACTTCTAAAGTAGTTAGTGGTCAACTGTGTACATCTTCATATAGCTAGTCTTGGACTGCCATGTGGGTTGGTCATGTGTGTTTCCTTTGTTCACTGTATGTTTGACATTCTGGCAGAATGTGTGCCTCTGGTCAAGTTGCTGGTGCCACATATACATATGTCAGTAGTTCCTATCTTATATATGTTAAACAGATGGTATGTCAGCCTGTTGTACCTTGTTTGTAGTCGAAAGATGACAACCTGTTCTCTAATGAGTTGGTAGTAGGCACCATTTATTAAATTTACCATGTGGTCTCTCGCCCATTTGCTCTTTTAGGTCTTAGAGAGTCATTACTGCACTGCTTGCAATACCACCTTTTTAGTTAGGCGGTGTAGGACGGGAGGGGGCGAATACGCCTTTGGAATTTAATGGCCGCATGGCTAGTGCAGTCGCCGCGAAACTGTTCAAGTTATAATTTTTTCTTTATACCTTCCTGCAGAAAAAATAGCATTGTCCTTACCGGTGGTTGAACCTGGTCTTCAGTATGGGGAGCCGTGCACTATATATATAGTCGTCCATCGCAAAGTATGATGATGACAACAATCTCAGACGTGTGCTGTTGCACCTCTCTGGTGTGTGCGGAGGTGACTGTAGAGTCCAATCCTAGAACAGAATCCCGACCACAGGTGGGGCATACATGATCAAGGTTAGACATGTGCAAATAATGAATAAATTTCCTTTGCGCCCGTTTGGTGCCGGGGCCCGGAAGGTAAGCAAAGAATAGTAACACTGCGACCTACAATGCATATCGTAAGAGGCGACATAGGCAGGGGCCTAGGGAAGCTACCTAGTAAATAAAAAGCATCGCAAAAATCGGATGTGCTGGCCTATTTGTAGGCACATAACTGACAAACGTACAATGGTTCTTAGGCTCAGATCACTTACAGATCACACAAAGTGATTATCAAGTGGTTGACTGGCTCAGATCACTTACAGATCACACAAAGTGATTATCAAGTGGTTGACTGGCTCAGATCACTTACAGATCACACAAAGTGATTATCAAGTGGTTGACTGGCTCAGATCACTTACAGATCACACAAAGTGATTATCAAGTGGTTGACAGGCTCAGATCACTTACAGATCACACAAAGTGATTATCAAGTGGTTGACAGGCTCAGATCACTTACAGATCACACAAAGTGATTATCAAGTGGTTGACAGGCTCAGATCACTTACAGATCACACAAAGTGATTATCAAGTGGTTGACAGGCTCAGATCACTTACAGATCACACAAAGTGATTATCAAGTGGTTGACAGGCTCAGATCACTTACAGATCACACAAAGTGATTATCAAGTGGTTGACATGAAGCGTTCGAAGAAGAAATAAGAAAATTTGCTTTGGATAAAATGCAGTTCAACAAAAAAGAAACAAATTGATTTCTCTATACACTTTGCATTACATGTTGTGTGTGTTAATACACACCGTTTCCTTCCCCTCAAATCGTTGGATAAGATACATTGCCTTTCACGCTATATCTCTTTAAGTTTCATCACAACTGCCTTCTGTCCAGTTGTTGACAGACAAGACAAATCACGTGACAAGTCAAAGCCCCAGGGATCGGACATGTCACGCGATAAATAAAGGGGCCAAAAACAACCCGGCCAAGAAGCAGATCAGATCGTTCACGATATTGTAGAAATTTACATATTTGCGTCCATTGTTGTATTATCTTAGAATTCTGTGTTTACGAGTTCCCAAGACTTCAGAAGATATTTGCGTTTTCCGTTGTAATATACATTTCTTCTCGCGATCACCGCTTAGACTGATGTGCCATATTTTCCCATACATTTCTTATTCATGTGGAAATCCGATTCATGTAGCCCTAGCATGAGTGTGTTTCGTCACATCTTTAGCGCCATTTGGAGCTTTGGTGCTTATCCTTCGGCGATGTGTCCGGTTTTATCCAGCGTTTACTGGGTTCGCTCTCCGTCAGCCTTGGGCTGTCCCAGCCGACCTGCAAGGCAGCATGTTGCTATTTTCTTGGTAGCTACCCTTAGACAACCTTCCATCCTGGGTTGTTAAGCGTCATCTACCCAGGTTAGAAGTCTTTTTTTGGACTACTTGGTTTTCCTGCCGTCCTGTTTTGTGTAAGGTTTGCTCCGCTAGACTTTGATTGTCCACAATCGAACTACAAGGCAGTACTAGGCAATATACATTTAGTTTCTGAGATATGAGAAGATATTTGCGTTTTCCATTGTAATATACATTTAGTTTTCCATTGTACTATATATTTAGCTTCTGTGACATGGGAAGATATTTGCGTTTTCCATTGTAATATACATTGAGTTTCCCATTGTAATATACATTTAGTTTTCCATTGTAATATACATTTAGTTGTGAGAAAAAAGTTGACTTAGTTTTCTTGGGAAGGCAAAAGGTGGAAATAATTTAAGAGGAAAGACGAAAGCCACCCTAGTAAATAAAAAAGCGTCGCAGAATTCGAATGTGCTGGCCTACGTGTAGGCGTATAACTGGTACAACTGTATAATCGCTCTTAGGTTCAGATCACATACAAATCACAAAGAGTACAGTGGTCGATATTGATTATTCGAAGGAGAGGAAGAAGTAGAAGGACCGGTAGTGAAAACATCGTAAGATTGCATGGCTCAGACATGTAAACAGACATGACTCATTCTAAATAACAATTGTGCAGAGAACAGTTGATGGCGGTAGAAGAAGAGCAAGACCACAAGCAAAACATACGGGATAGCATCAAGTATTTGGAGGTGAAGTACTCGCCTCTCGCTACATCGGTACTTGGTTCGTTCTTCGAGACAATACAAGAATAGAGAAGAGAAGAACAAATACCATCCTTTAAATGGAGACTGAGAATATATGAATTACTATACTTAGTAATAATACTGTTATAAGAAAGAGAAGATGGAGATATGTTGGACACACCATGAGTAGGATTTATCAACGAATATCAAAGCAGGCATTGAAGGGGAATGCAAAGTGTTCAAGAAAGAGAGGACGATCTAAGGAGACACTGCAACGAACTTTGCTGAGGGAGGCAAGAAATATCGATCTCAGTTCCATGAAGGAGATTGAGTTGCCCAGGATATAGCGGTATAGAGACATTACTTGCAGGCCCTATGTAACCTATAACGGTAGGAGAATTATTATTATTATTATACTTAATAAGTGATGAAGCTTTTGCCTTGCGTTCCAACGGTTCCATGGAGGAGATTGAGTGAGTTGCCCAGGATAGAGCGGTATAGAGACATTACTTAATAAGTGATGAAGCTTTTGCCTTGCGTTCCAACGGTTGTGTGTTCCAAATCGACCACGCCGTTCTGTTCACATATGCATTTTTTCCAGAGACTCTTAGGATTGTTGCCAGAGCTACAGAGCTCGTGCTTTGTACAATAGACTCGTCAGATAGCGTGTCATTTCTACGGAGAGGGACCGAGTCATATGGAGTAAAACCCGGTGCAATGAAGTCAATAATTCGGTTTTAGATCCCTTTAGACGTAAGAAGAATTTTCTTATCAGTTTTAAATGAGGACTGTCATCTTAGCACTCCGAACATATCCATAGGCTCTCCTATCTCCATCTTAACAAGTCCAGCGGCTCAACACACCAGTACGGTTTCAATTTCACTGCAACGGGTCACCCCATAATTGCTCCATTCCTGTGCCAACGAAAATCACACGAAATGCTAACAACTGTCTCCTCATCCCGTGTGAACTAATTCTAGATTGAAACAGCCGTACCTCCACCAAAAGCAACCTGCACCGCATAAATGCATACAGCCGTCGCTGAAGTGTCAACACAAAACTGTTCATCACTTGAATTGCAATTCATGTCGAAGGAACATCAATCACGACAAAATCCAGCTTTCTGCACACGCAATATCACTGCATACGGCAGATTGGGTCGGTTCGTCCCAACCCCTGTCCGCCATTTTCGGAATACACACAACAAACACACGGTTGACACAGCAAAAAGCATTCCATGTAACGTTCATAGTTCACAGCTTTGCTCAAGCACTAACTCAGTAGCTCGGCAACACACCAGTTCGATGTTGGTTAATCAATCTCTTTGCATATTTGCTATGTCGTTCTTTTCGGGATGCACCAATATCGACGCATATCTCTTTCAATCTGGTCATCGAGTGAGATTCACAGCTCTGAAACTCCTCTGTTCGAAAGACTCTCTTAATATGTTAAGAATGTAATTTCGGTCCATTGCAGCTCCCTCTGATATCGTAGCCATGCCAGCCAATCTATCAGCTCGTTCATTACCACTAACTCCTGCTTGCACAGGGACAAAAATTAAGATGATTTCTCTGATCCATGGCTGTACCAGTACCTCCACCCAGTTTCGTCTCAACATTCTAGTTTCGACTTTACGAATCATTCTCATGGAGTCACTGAGTATGAAAACAAGAGAGTAGCTATGAGATGCCAACAACGTCACCGCCACTGTAACCGCTATAAACTCAAGGTGTTCTTCTATATTTCCTTTTTCTTCACAGTTTAATTTTGTTGGACGAATACTTGGTCCGCGAGGGATGACTGCTAAAGAACTGGAACAGTTTACAGGCTGTAAGATCATGGTCCGAGGCAAAGGCTCCATGAGGGACAAGGCAAAGGTAGGTCATCTTTCTCTTATTACTTGTTTGCTGGTTTTTGTTTTCTTTTATAGCTGCCACTTTCAGAAGAGATCTTCTAAAACATATATATATATATGCATTTTAAACCCAGATTGGGACATAGACCCTCAACCAACTCATGCCAAGTCTTCCTATCTCTAGCTATCTCATGCAGCTTCCTCCAGCTCTTCTTTATATTGTTCTCCAAATCTCGTCTCCATGTATTTCTTGGCCTCCCCCTCTTACGCTTTCCCTGTGGTTTCCAAGAAAAGACCCTTCTTGTTATATTCCCTCCTTGTTATATTCCCTCCTTGTTATATTCCCTCAGGTTTTCGCAAAGTGTGTCCTATCCAGCGCCATCGTCTTTTCTAAACATCTTGGTCCAATGGAATATGTCTTGTTCTCTCCATAAGTTCCTCATTTGTAACACTATCATACCATCTTAGTCCCTCTATTCTGCGCAGAAACCAGTTGATGAATGTTTGCAGTTTATGGGTTATTGTTTTAGTAGTCAACCCCTGTCTTTTCAAGAGGTCAAAACCCTCACACAGAGAAAATCTGCAGTAGACTGGAAGACAAACACTGGATATGATTATGGAAAAGACTTCCTCAAAGACCTACGCAGAACAGACAAGGTCATTATATTTCGACTAGGCACCGGACACTGCAGACTCAACAAACACTTATATAGACTAGGAATAAGTCGAACAACTCTCTGCCAGTGTCACTAGGCGGAACAGACACCAGAGCATATCCTGCAAGACTGTCCTCTTCTGTGTGAGCTGAGAAGCAACATATGGTCACACCTAGTCGACCTGAAAACTAAGCTTTGGGAAACCTGACAGACCTGAAGCTAACTGCCCAGTTTGTGGTCCACAGTAAATGAAGCGCATAACCAGAGATCGCTGAAAAATAAGTTTTAGTAATTCTCCATGTTTCTGACCCATTCAGCAGAACTGCTTTAACATTAAAGTTAATTATCCGAATATTTCATCCAAAACATAATAACCATATATTATAATCATATATCACCTCTGGCGTTGGCGTCTGTAGCTCAAGCGGTAGTCAGTTCCGTCAGTAGCTTAAGCGGTAGTCAGTTCCGTTTCTAGCTTAAGCGGTAGTCAGTTCCGTCTGTGGCTCAAGCGGTATTCAGTTCCGTCTGTAGCTTAAGCGGTAGTCAGTTCCGTCTGGGGCTCAAGCGGTAGTCAGTTCCGTCTGTAGCTTAAGCGGTAGTCAGTTCCGTCTGTGGCTCAAGCGGTAGTCAGTTCCGTCTGTAGCTTAAGCGGTAGTCAGTTCCGTCTGTAGCTTAAGCGGTAGTCAGTTCCGTCTGTAGCTTAAGCGGTAGTCAGTTCGACCACAACCCAAGCTTACCTGGTTTAAACTCCGCATCGGGCAAGTTTGGAAGCAAATTCATTTCTTTAGGATTTTTACGAAAGGTAAAAATAGACATCACCATTCAGAAAGCAATGGCGAACTACTGAACGTATAAATGGTACCCAGAAAATCAACGACCCGTTTACTGTGGTTGATGGCTACGTCATGTAAAAGATATGCCACGATTTTCATATCACCTCTGTATATCACACAGCCACAACTGTATCATTGTATAAAATGTTCCTTGTGCAGTGAGGATGTTCCTTGTGCAGTGTGAATGCTCCTTGTGCAGTGTGAATGCTCCTTGTGCAATGATAATGTTCATTGTGCAATGAAGATGTTCTTTGTGCAATTAGAATGTTCCTTGTGCAGTTACAATGTTCGTTGAGCAATGAGGAAGTTAATTGGGAAAGAAAATGTTCCATGTGCAATGTGAATGTTCCTTATGCAATGAGTATGATCTGATAACTAACTAACTATGGCACTTCTGTTGTTCCTTGTGCAATGTGAATGTTCCTTGTGCAATGTGAATGTTCCTTGTGCAATGTGAATGTTCCTTGTGCAATGAGTATGATCTGATGACTAACTATGACACTTGTATTGTTCCACAGGAAGATCAAAATAGAAGGAAAGCTAACTGGGAACATTTAAATGAAGAGTTGCACGTGTTGATCACAGCTGAGGATACCAGAAACCGAGCAGAGGTCAAGCTAGTAAAAGCTAAAGAGGAAGTCAAAAAGTTGTTAGTTCCTGCGGTGAGTACATTTACTTTACTTGGCCTCTCCAGCTTTGCTCCCCCTCCTCCTTTTTCGATTCAGAAGCACTTGAGCTTTCGTAACCCTTCGGTTCGGTGCCACGAACACCGTAAATCTGGAGAACCTATGGCTTTTCGGCCAACCCACGGAATTGAACCCGCACTCACAAGGGAATGTCACCCATCGTCCAACGCGCTACGAACACGCTGGGCAGGTGGGCCTTTGCTTCCCCTTATGACCTTTCACCTCTACTTGTTGGTGGCCCTTTATTCTGTGAAGACACAAGTTGATGAATGTTTGTAGTTTATGAGTTATTGTTTTAGTCATTCTCCTTTGTTTCTATTCCACTTCAACATCTGTTGGGAGGGAAGAGAATGAGCACCTATAGGTCTGCCTGGAGTGCTGTGACGTCAGTTCAGTAACCAATAGCCATTTACCTGACCCATACTAGTAGAATTTTGTTTAAGTTGCAGATATAAAGGAAGACTGCAGTAAAACTAAGTAGCAATGGCGAAACACGTAAAAACCAAATACTGTAGTTTTTTTAAAATACAATAACAATACACATCAACGTTTCGACCAAAAGGCTTTTTTTTTGATTTGCAGACGTAAATATAAACTCTCCTTTGTGGTTTCCGGGGTATCAAAGAACATTTTTTTTTCCCGATCCAGCAGCACGTGAGCTTTTCGGCTCTGTGTCATGAACATCGTAACCCTTCGGTTCGGTGCCACGAACACCGTAAATCTGGAGAACCTGTGGCTTTTCTGCCAGCCCGCGAAATTGAACCGCACTCACAGGGGTCTTGTCACCCGTCATCCAACGCGCTACGAACACGCTGGCCGATCTCACATATCGTAAAAGATGATTATGGGGGTGTAAAGCAGGCGACCCTACATTGTGTATAAAATTACCAAATAACTACAGGAACAGATGCAGAAAATGAAGTAAACTGCTCATGAAGATACGGATAGCATAGTGATAGGTATTTGTGTCCCTGGGCACTCGGGAGTCAGGGGTAATCAACTAGCTGATGGATTGATTAGCATAGTGATAGGTATTTGTGTCCCTGGGCACTCGGGAGTCAGGGGTAATCAACTAGCTGATGGATTGATTAGCATAGTGATAGGTATTTGTGTCCCTGGGCACTCGGGAGTCAGGGGTAATCAACTAGCTGATGGATTGATTAGCATAGTGATAGGTATTTGTGTCCCTGGGCACTCGGGAGTCAGGGGTAATCAACTAGCTGATGGATTGATTAGCATAGTGATAGGTATTTGTGTCCCTGGGCACTCGGGAGTCAGGGGTAATCAACTAGCTGATGGATTGATTAGCATAGTGATAGGTATTTGTGTCCCTGGGCACTCGGGAGTCAGGGGTAATCAACTAGCTGATGGATTGATTAGCATAGTGATAGGTATTTGTGTCCCTGGGCACTCGGGAGTCAGGGGTAATCAACTAGCTGATGGATTGATTAGCATAGTGATAGGTATTTGTGTCCCTGGGCACTCGGGAGTCAGGGGTAATCAACTAGCTGATGGATTGATTAGCATAGTGATAGGTATTTGTGTCCCTGGGCACTCGGGAGTCAGGGGTAATCAACTAGCTGATGGATTGATTAGCATAGTGATAGGTATTTGTGTCCCTGGGCACTCGGGAGTCAGGGGTAATCAACTAGCTGATGGATTGATTAGCATAGTGATAGGTATTTGTGTCCCTGGGCACTCGGGAGTCAGGGGTAATCAACTAGCTGATGGATTGATTAGCATAGTGATAGGTATTTGTGTCCCTGGGCACTCGGGAGTCAGGGGTAATCAACTAGCTGATGGATTGATTAGCATAGTGATAGGTATTTGTGTCCCTGGACACTCGGGAGTCAGGGGTAATCAACTAGCTGATGGATTGATTAGCATAGTGATAGGTATTTGTGTCCCTGGGCACTCGGGAGTCAGGGGTAATCAACTAGCTGATGGATTGATTAGCATAGTGATAGGTATTTGTGTCCCTGGACACTCGGGAGTCAGGGGTAATCAACTAGCTGATGGATTGATTAGCATAGTGATAGGTATTTGTGTCCCTGGGCACTCGGGAGTCAGGGGTAATCAACTAGCTGATGGATTGATTAGCATAGTGATAGGTATTTGTGTCCCTGGGCACTCGGGAGTCAGGGGTAATCAACTAGCTGATGGATTGATTAGCATAGTGATAGGTATTTGTGTCCCTGGGCACTCGGGAGTCAGGGGTAATCAACTAGCTGATGGATTGATTAGCATAGTGATAGGTATTTGTGTCCCTGGGCACTCGGGAGTCAGGGGTAATCAACTAGCTGATGGATTGATTAGCATAGTGATAGGTATTTGTGTCCCTGGGCACTCGGGAGTCAGGGGTAATCAACTAGCTGATGGATTGATTAGCATAGTGATAGGTATTTGTGTCCCTGGGCACTCGGGAGTCAGGGGTAATCAACTAGCTGATGGATTGATTAGCATAGTGATAGGTATTTGTGTCCCTGGGCACTCGGGAGTCAGGGGTAATCAACTAGCTGATGGATTGATTAGCATAGTGATAGGTATTTGTGTCCCTGGGCACTCGGGAGTCAGGGGTAATCAACTAGCTGATGGATTGATTAGCATAGTGATAGGTATTTGTGTCCCTGGGCACTCGGGAGTCAGGGGTAATCAACTAGCTGATGGATTGATTAGCATAGTGATAGGTATTTGTGTCCCTGGGCACTCGGGAGTCAGGGGTAATCAACTAGCTGATGGATTGATTAGCATAGTGATAGGTATTTGTGTCCCTGGGCACTCGGGAGTCAGGGGTAATCAACTAGCTGATGGATTGATTAGCATAGTGATAGGTATTTGTGTCCCTGGACACTCGGGAGTCAGGGGTAATCAACTAGCTGATGGATTGATTAGCATAGTGATAGGTATTTGTGTCCCTGGGCACTCGGGAGTCAGGGGTAATCAACTAGCTGATGGATTGATTAGCATAGTGATAGGTATTTGTGTCCCTGGGCACTCGGGAGTCAGGGGTAATCAACTAGCTGATGGATTGATTAGCATAGTGATAGGTATTTGTGTCCCTGGGCACTCGGGAGTCAGGGGTAATCAACTAGCTGATGGATTGATTAGCATAGTGATAGGTATTTGTGTCCCTGGGCACTCGGGAGTCAGGGGTAATCAACTAGCTGATGGATTGATTAGCATAGTGATAGGTATTTGTGTCCCTGGGCACTCGGGAGTCAGGGGTAATCAACTAGCTGATGGATTGATTAGCATAGTGATAGGTATTTGTGTCCCTGGGCACTCGGGAGTCAGGGGTAATCAACTAGCTGATGGATTGATTAGCATAGTGATAGGTATTTGTGTCCCTGGGCACTCGGGAGTCAGGGGTAATCAACTAGCTGATGGATTGATTAGCATAGTGATAGGTATTTGTGTCCCTGGGCACTCGGGAGTCAGGGGTAATCAACTAGCTGATGGATTGATTAGCATAGTGATAGGTATTTGTGTCCCTGGGCACTCGGGAGTCAGGGGTAATCAACTAGCTGATGGATTGATTAGCATAGTGATAGGTATTTGTGTCCCTGGGCACTCGGGAGTCAGGGGTAATCAACTAGCTGATGGATTGATTAGCATAGTGATAGGTATTTGTGTCCCTGGACACTCGGGAGTCAGGGGTAATCAACTAGCTGATGGATTGATTAGCATAGTGATAGGTATTTGTGTCCCTGGGCACTCGGGAGTCAGGGGTAATCAACTAGCTGATGGATTGATTAGCATAGTGATAGGTATTTGTGTCCCTGGACACTCGGGAGTCAGGGGTAATCAACTAGCTGATGGATTGATTAGCATAGTGATAGGTATTTGTGTCCCTGGGCACTCGGGAGTCAGGGGTAATCAACTAGCTGATGGATTGATTAGCATAGTGATAGGTATTTGTGTCCCTGGGCACTCGGGAGTCAGGGGTAATCAACTAGCTGATGGATTGATTAGCATAGTGATAGGTATTTGTGTCCCTGGGCACTCGGGAGTCAGGGGTAATCAACTAGCTGATGGATTGATTAGCATAGTGATAGGTATTTGTGTCCCTGGGCACTCGGGAGTCAGGGGTAATCAACTAGCTGATGGATTGATTAGCATAGTGATAGGTATTTGTGTCCCTGGGCACTCGGGAGTCAGGGGTAATCAACTAGCTGATGGATTGATTAGCATAGTGATAGGTATTTGTGTCCCTGGGCACTCGGGAGTCAGGGGTAATCAACTAGCTGATGGATTGATTAGCATAGTGATAGGTATTTGTGTCCCTGGGCACTCGGGAGTCAGGGGTAATCAACTAGCTGATGGATTGATTAGCATAGTGATAGGTATTTGTGTCCCTGGGCACTCGGGAGTCAGGGGTAATCAACTAGCTGATGGATTGATTAGCATAGTGATAGGTATTTGTGTCCCTGGGCACTCGGGAGTCAGGGGTAATCAACTAGCTGATGGATTGATTAGCATAGTGATAGGTATTTGTGTCCCTGGGCACTCGGGAGTCAGGGGTAATCAACTAGCTGATGGATTGATTAGCATAGTGATAGGTATTTGTGTCCCTGGGCACTCGGGAGTCAGGGGTAATCAACTAGCTGATGGATTGATTAGCATAGTGATAGGTATTTGTGTCCCTGGGCACTCGGGAGTCAGGGGTAATCAACTAGCTGATGGATTGATTAGCATAGTGATAGGTATTTGTGTCCCTGGACACTCGGGAGTCAGGGGTAATCAACTAGCTGATGGATTGATTAGCATAGTGATAGGTATTTGTGTCCCTGGGCACTCGGGAGTCAGGGGTAATCAACTAGCTGATGGATTGATTAGCATAGTGATAGGTATTTGTGTCCCTGGGCACTCGGGAGTCAGGGGTAATCAACTAGCTGATGGATTGATTAGCATAGTGATAGGTATTTGTGTCCCTGGGCACTCGGGAGTCAGGGGTAATCAACTAGCTGATGGATTGATTAGCATAGTGATAGGTATTTGTGTCCCTGGGCAGCGCTGCTGAGGATTGTCATGGTGTAGGTTTGTCTGGATCGATAGGTAATCAACTAGCTGATGGATTGATTAGCATAGTGATAGGTATTTGTGTCCCTGGGCACTCGGGAGTCAGGGGTAATCAACTAGCTGATGGATTGATTAGCATAGTGATAGGTATTTGTGTCCCTGGGCACTCGGGAGTCAGGGGTAATCAACTAGCTGATGGATTGATTAGCATAGTGATAGGTATTTGTGTCCCTGGGCACTCGGGAGTCAGGGGTAATCAACTAGCTGATGGATTGATTAGCATAGTGATAGGTATTTGTGTCCCTGGGCACTCGGGAGTCAGGGGTAATCAACTAGCTGTGGATTGATTAGCATAGTGATAGTATTTGTGCCTGGGCCTCGGGAGTCAGGGGTAATCAACTAGCTGTCGGGAGTCAGGGGTAATCAACTAGCTGTCGGGAGTCAGGGGTAATCAACTAGCTGTCGGGAGTCAGGGGTAATCAACTAGCTGTCGGGAGTCAGGGGTAATCAACTAGCTGTCGGGAGTCAGGGGTAATCAACTAGCTGGTCGAGAGTCAGGGTAATCAACTAGCTGTCGGGAGTCAGGGGTAATCAACTGCTGATGGATTGATTAGATGGTTACGATATCAGATGGAGCTGCAATGGACCGAAAGACATCTTAACACACTGAGATAATCTTTCCGAACAGAATAGTTGTAAATCTCAGTCGCAGACCAGATTGAAAGAGATGAATGTCGTTAGTTCTACAAGAACAGAAAGGTCGACATCCAAATATGCAAAAGCAGATTTGATTAATCAAGCATCGAACTGGCGTGCTGGGCCGAGTGAACTCTGCTGGAATTTGTTGAGGCTGAGATCAGAACACCAATGGACAGTCCAAGTGACATGAATGTAGTCCTCTAACCGAACAATATGTCAGGACAGAAGAGCGAGTCTCGACTAGGTTCAAGCGTAATAGAAAAAGCAGGTTTGAAGATGGGTACAGAAAAAGAACAAACAACAGAAAATGAAGCAGTTTCGTCAGCATCAGACTGGTACAGTTAGTCGCCGGACGCTGTTGAGATTTATCAATGAAGGAGACAGAGCACCATGGATATCTCAAGTACAATGAAGTATTCTAACAAAACTATTTCAGAAAGAAAAGCAAACCTGGATTTGACTTGCAATGTTAAACAGTTAACTGTTGTGTGGGAGAAGACATGGAGGAGATGTCTAAAATAAGGCATAAAGCAAACATTCATCAACTGGTGAGGCAGAATAGAGGTACTGTGAGATTGTATGATTGTCCAAATGTGGCTTATGGAACAATGCAGTATACATTAAGTGCCCAAGAGGTTCAACGATCATATTGTTATCTGTTCTATAAGCAACCTGGATGTGTGGGGATTGGGTGAGTGGGTGGCGTAATGGAAACTGGTTGTGTGGAAGTAGATGACTATTTGAGGAGTGACTGGTTGTGTGGAAGTACGTAGACTCGTTGTGTGGGGAGTAACTGCTACTGTGTGATGTAACTGATATTTTGATAACATGTCTTGTTTCGTACCGTGTCCAATATAGTCTACATTTTTGTTTCGTATAGTTAACCACCAACACAATCTATATTTGTACATATCCCTCAGTTCTATCAATGACCAACAGTCTACTTTCGTTTCGTACAGTCTGGCCGAATGGATTTTTTTTTTCGATCCAGAAGCACTTGAGCTTTTCAGCTCTTCGGCTCGGTGCCATGGACATCGTAACCCTTCGGTTCGGTGCCACGAACACCGTAAATCTGGGAATATGTGGCTTTTTCTGCCATCCCGCGGAATTGAACCCGCACACACAGAGGATAGTCACCCGTAGTCCAACGCGCTACAAACACGCTGGGCAGACGGGCGGCCGAATGGATTAGAGCACGGTCTCCCATCTGGGAGACCGGAATCAATCCCCGACACGACCATGTTTTTATATGGTGGTGGGGGGCATAAAGATGCTTGACAACGACTGCACTAGCCATGCGACCATTACATTCCTTGGGCTCATGCCCCCCCTCCTCCATGTCCAACACCACCATAAAAACGGTATTACAAGCAGTAAAGACAACCAACATAGTCTAGCCAACACAGTCTATACTTTCACATTTCTCTCAGTAGTTGGGAATATTCTCTAACCTCCAATCTCTTTAAAAATGTGTGTATTACAATAATGTTTTGTCAAACCTATACTTTTCCATCTTACCCATTTCGTTCTGTGATAGCACCCCCACTTGAAATAGATATGCCCGTGTGTTGCCTGGGCTTGCAAGGAGCAGAGAATAGTAACACTGCGACCTACAAGGCATGTCGTAAGAGGCAACTACGGTAGGGCCTAGGAAAACTACCTAGTAAATAAAAAGCATCGCAGAAATTGAATGTGCTGGCTTACTTGTATGCGCATAACTGACACAGTCAGTATACAATCGCTCTTAGGTTCAGATCACAAAGAATGGTTTAACATGTGATTGATATAGAACGTTCGAAGAAGAAGAAGAAGAAACAGCTTGAAGTTTCAGATTTTTATTATTCAGAGTCCATGTTTTTGTGATATATAAAATGGAGATTTATTACAGCGACATTACGGTTCCAAGAGCGTGTGCTTGACCGGTCTGATTTGATCAAGACGTCAAGTAATGCATTGTCGGAGGTCCATTACAGCTAACTTAAGACGTGAAATCTTTGCCTGGTCTGTTCTTATTAAGTTTGTTTCACGTTGACAAATGTCCCGCGCCTCCCAGACAATAATAGCAGCATATTTATCAATATGTCTGTCGTTGATCATCTTATCTATCTATCTATCTATCTATCTATCTATCTATCTACTATCTATCTATCTATCTATCTATCTATCTATCATCTATCTATCTATCTATCTATCTATCTATCTATCTATCTATCATCTATTCTATCTATCTATCTATATGTACCTACCTGTCTGCTCTCTGTCTGTCTCTGTCTGTCTGTCTGTCTCTCTGTCTGTCTATGATCTCTGAAAATATGTCTGAGAACTGACGATGCCAGACTAAGACAACTTGCTGACATAAAACGTGTCAGGAGAAAGCAGAAGTAAAATCCATTATGTACGATACAACCACTGTCTCTCGAGATTGACATAATACCATCATTATCATTTATCTATCCATGTTTGACTTTTCGTCGTCACGTTTTAAAGCCGAAGGACACTGACTTCATTGCACCGGGTTGCACCCCATATGGCTCGGTCCCTCTCCGTAGAAATGAGACGCCACCTGTTGAGAGTATTATACAGCGCACTAAACTCCGTTGTACCGGCAACAACCCTATAGGTCTCTGGAAAAAAATGCACTCGTGAACAGAACGACGAGGTTCGGAACCTTCGACTCGCAAGGCAAGGGCGTAACCACTTAGCCACATATCACCCATCGTCACGATAAGAAGATGTGCTTGGATATCGCCTACATGTACGCCATGGTCCAATGCAGTATTAATAGCTCATATATTCCATCAATCCATCTTTTACACTGGCACCCTCTGTGTACAGCATCATTTATTCTGTCAGACCATCTTTTATACAGCGGCGCCCTCTGTTTACACGCTAAGACATTCTGTCAATCCGTCGTTTACACTGGCGCCCTCTAGATCTATTTCCAATGTATCTGAATGCTAACGATCTTTGTGGGGCCATTCCTTGTGGTAGTCTTGCTGTGTGTCCAAACTATTTGATATTTTTTAAATATAGTTCAACACTGGTGTAGTTCAACACTGGATAGTTCAACGCTGGTATAATTCAACACTGGTATAGTTCAACGCTGGTATAGTTCAACGCTGGTATAGTTTAACATTGGATAGTTCAACCTGGTATAATTCAACGCTGGTATAGTTCAACACTGGTATAGTTCAACATGGTATCATTCGTCTTACTAATCGTTTTTCTTGATTATCTTCAATATTCGTTGCAGCTCTTCATTCATCTATGTCTGTTCGATTCTTCTTTCTCTGTGTCAGTGCCGTTTAGTACCAATATCATAGTCTGCAGAAAATGATACACTGAATAGAGCTACTTTTGTTGTGATAATAACATTTTTAGCATTACTAAAAATGTACATAAGTCATTGTGTTATTAAAGTGCGTGCATTCCTTTCGTGTTTTCCGATGTTTTTGTCGCAAGAGTTGTCTCCACACAGCTTCTGGAATTATCTTCCCCTGAAAAATGATGCCGGAATGTCAGCAGCAGATGAATATTACAGACGTGAGAACTCTTCCAAAATGAGGCGTGAAACTTCGACGCCTTTTTTATCGTTTGAACTTTGTCTTAGAAAGATGAAAAATAAAAGAAAATTGTGAGTAGAAATATGTGCCTGATTTGAACGTGCTGAGATGAGTTGTAGCTTTTAGCTAGCTCTGTGTGATCGCGCGCGGTGATTGGAGGCAAGCGAGGAATGAAAATTACTTTTTGGAGTAACTAGCTACACATGTGTTGGGACTGAGACGATGTCAGGGTTACTTCTCTTATGTATATTTATATATTACAAGAAATTATTTTCTTTGGGTTTAAAAAAAAATATGGCTTTGAAGAATTAATGTCTGGTTTTTTTTTTGAAAAGTGGAGAACATGTGACAGTTATAAGTTAATGTTTTTGTGTAAATGTGGAGACGTTAGATGTGCTGGGTGTTACGAGAATATGATGTATGTAGTGGGGAGATGTAGAAGTTGTGCTGTTTAAATGAAAGCTAATATCAGTTTGTGTGTGTATTATTAGTGTACTATACGAGGTAACATCAATATGAGGCACGTCGGTTTGCGTGTACATGGGGCATATCGGTGTACATGAGACACATCAGTGTGTACACGAGACATTAATTTATGTGTGTGGACATGTGTGCTGTGCACAGAGGAAGGCACACCAGTGTATGTGTACACGCGACACGTCGATATATGTGTGTGCATGAGACACATTGTCTGTATCGCTGAATACCAACTCTACACATCCAATAATGATATACATGGTATT
This sequence comes from Arion vulgaris, assembly GCA_020796225.1. NCBI lineage: Eukaryota > Metazoa > Mollusca > Gastropoda > Stylommatophora > Arionidae > Arion > Arion vulgaris. The sequence continues at coordinate 36,414,748 of CM036755.1, forward strand.
TAATCCCATAATGGCCGGTATGGTCAGTCGCTGGACGCTGTTGAATATATTGCGAAGGAGATCGGAGCACCTATGGACATGTGGTGCAATGAAGATATTCCAAACTGATACTGAAACTGAAACGTTGTTCCCATGGTGAGAATGAACCCGAATACACCAGTTGGATTGATGGAGTTACAGACATCTTAAAACTCCACAATACCACAGCATATTAAGCGACCGAACGTGCACTATCTCGGAAACCGATCATCAGTTAAACCTGCTACTCTTAACGGCAATAAAGCAGAGAAGAAAAAAAAAAGAGAAATTTCCCATGATGGTCTTCAGTGTATGATGTCCCATGTCTTTAATGATGAAGCATCAGATCCCGTTTAATTCACCAATGCTGTCAAACAAGACTGCTTACAATTATCTTCATCATAATGTTTGCAGTCAAACTTACATTTCTTTCAGATGTGCGATGACGATGAAAAAAAAAGAATTAAATACAGAACAGATGTTACTTAGAATGCTAGCATCTCGGAATGCTAGCATCTCGAATAGATATGTTAGCATCAAGTTGATGGGAACATTCATCTCAAAGCATCCACACACTTCCACAGAAAGCTCAAGTGAGATGACCAGAACACATTGTGCATATGACTGATAAATAAACCCCAAATAAATGGTTATATAGCAAGCTCGTCAAGAGAACTCTGACCGACGGAGAGAATAATGGAACAAAATAAAAGTACTGGGAAGTAAAGACAGCCAGCCCGATGTTGATCACATCACCCATTGTGTGCAGCGGATTGTCATTTACAAATACAGGACTAACACCATATTCCAAAATATACCTCATGGTATAAAAGGAATCCTTACGTTTACCAGAAGATTCATCAACCTGGAGTTGAAACTACTCCACTACCTGGCACAAGTAACACGAGCAATATTGTTCCCTCTTGTCGATTGGATCAATAGCTGTAACATATCAATTATATGAGGGCAATCACTATCACCCAGACATGTCCATAGCTGCTCTGATCCACATTTCAACAAATCCAGCAACTCCCAATAGCTGACAAGCTAGATCAAACATTAATCAACCAGACATTTATCTTTGCCCGTCACCCCTAGGGAGGCATATGTCCGCAACCAACGTTTTCTAAACCCTCCTATCTAAACCCATCTTTTCCAGATCTCTCCCCATTTTCTTGCATTCGATTCCAACTCCACCTCCATGTCCTCCCTTACCTCTATTACCCTGGGGTTTACATCGAAGGGCCCGTCTTGTGATGCTTTGGGGAGGTTAACTCTTTGTGGACCAAATGGCACACTACATTGCTTTGAGTTGGACGCCTTTTACCAGAGCCACACTTCTCGAATGTTCTTTACTGCCATTTTGATCATTCTTATTGTGATATATAAACAGCCTTTGCCAAGAACGGTGGAATGTTGCGCATCCAGCATTTCGTGTTTTTGGCCTAAGGAGCCACACTAAAGGTTTTTAGTCAAAAACAAATGGCTTGTAAAAACATGACTTTTGCCCTGGTCCACTAAGAGTTAATAAATCAGTGCTTGTTTCAAACATGATGTTGTCATGAATACCTGTTGTTTTTCAGCCTGATGGAGAAGATGACTTAAAGAAGCGACAACTGATGGAGCTAGCAATTATGAATGGTACATATAGAGATACAAAACTCTTCCACCCAGCTCAACTAACACGTAAGTCTACATTTATTTCAATCCTAACACAATCATAAGTTTCAGACACACTCATAACTTCATTAACAATTACATGTAAATACTAGTAGTAAGAGAGAGAGGGATAGTTAGTGGTAGTGCTCTTGCTTCTTAGGCGTATGATACCAGGCCTCAACCCCCATTCATCCGCTATGAATTCGGCTGCTCCACTTGGGAGACAAACCATGTATCTTTGGAAAAAGATGGGCACCTTACCTCCTAGCTACAAAGACATTTATTACCATGGATACACAGTAATAAAAAGTAGTAAAAAAATTATATACACATTAGTAACTAAGAAGGAATTATTGAAGGAAATAAAGACAAATCAAATATTTAGGACACATAAAGTAAAATGTCATTTCCCTGAAAATTATATTCGAGTATGTAAGCAGGTAAGAGAGATACTAATACATTTGGAGATGAACAAAGAAGTGGTTACACCTTCAACTCACTGAAGGTCATGGGTTCAAATCCGGGCCGTGGCATTCTGTTCACCAATTAATTTTTTTCAGAGACCTCTAGGATTGTTGTTCGAGCTACAGAGTTCGTGCTTAGTGTAATACTCTCGGCAGATGGTGTGCAATTTCTGCGGAGAGGGGCCGAGTCATATGGGGCAAAATCTGGTGCAATAAAGTCGTTCTTTTGGCTTTAGACCTTTTAAAGAAGAGTTTAGCAAAGAGCAGCATCCCTGCAAGATATAGAAAATGTTGGTGATCCATTGTAAAAGATGTGTTTCTCACGAAGATGATGTGTACCCCAAATTGGGTCAGGAAAGTTGTGTCTGTTTTTTTTTCATAATTTTTATTTAATGGGATGTAATCCTGGATGAAATGTCAATTTAACATTTATTGCATTACTTCCCTTTAGTATCAATACCTTTTCCAGTGTACAAGTTTTTGTTCATTATCATTTGGTAACAGCCACAGTAGCGCAGTTATTAGTGCAGTCGCTTCATAGGCTAGTGGTCTGGGTTTAATTCCACAGTGGACGTGAGATATGTTTTCCCAAAGTAGCTCAGGCCCAGCCTCAATTGGGCAAACCTTACACGAAAGGAACTGAGAAAAGTAGAGAGGTGGCCGGCGGCATGATGTTGACCACATCACCCGTCGTGTGCCCACAATCAACGCAAAATACGGACATAACACTTAAAAATCTAATATTGTATGTGGACAGTAAAAACAGAAACACATTGTAATGGTGGTTGTTCAGTTATTGATATCATGCATTCATCTCTTTGTATTTGTAGTTTATTGTTCCTTTTTGTCTGCAGAACCTCATCTACAGTTTGGTGGTCTACCTATGTTTCTCCCGCCAGGTCCACCTGGTCATATGACTATACGTGGCCCTGGTCAGATGCCTCACCTGGTCCCAGTTAGCACAAACTCAATGTCTGATGGTTTGTTGCAGTTTTACTTTAAATATTTAAAGTGCTTCATAATAGACAACACTGTGTACATACATGTGTAGACTGACACACATGTAATGTGTGTAGTGTACACATATATGTACTCCATGCACATGTATGTACTACACACATATATACAAGACCTACTCTCACTGTCTCCATTTAAAATAGAAAACACATTGTTCCTACTTTACTTACATAGGGAGCATTATTTCAGCAAATGGAAGAATAACTAATGAAATCCAACACAGATGCAATAAAGCAAATCACATCATAGGACCCATACGATTATCCTGTCAGACTCGATGAATACGCTTCAAAGAATTGAATCTGGAAGTATGCGTGTGGAATGGGTGGACATCATTCGGAGATTCCATCTCAAGAAAATAACTTGGCTGTACACACAAGGACATGCTGGAGTGAGGGTAACAAGTGTGCTGACTTTCTTGCAAACAATGCCCTGATTCAAGGGGGTAGAAGTATGGGCAGAGCTGATGTCATCAATGCTTTATGCCCTCATTTATTTGATATGGGCGAGTCTCAGACACTGGAACAAGTTCAAGAATTAGGCGTTAAGTTTGGACATACCAGACAGTGTCATCTTCGTGGTAGAGAGAGAAGATATACTAATCAACATCTCATGGGTACGGTGAGCAAATGGACTTTAGGATGGCTGCTGCAGTGAAGGACAGCACGAATGGGAATTTTACCACATATAGACACATGTCCACCACAGGAAGTACCATAAACACCATGTCCTACCACATATAAAACACCCATGTTCTAACATATATAAAACATCCATGTCCTACCACATATAAAACACCCATGTCCTACCACATATAAAATACTCATGTCCTACCAGATACAGAACACTAATGTCCTACCAAATATAGAACACCCATGTCCTACCACATACAAAACACTAATGTCCTACCACATCTATTACCAACAGATCAAGCTAGATATCTTGCCCAGCCAATGGCCATTCAGATGCGCTCATCAGGATCCGTCGGAACTCAGATCATCCTTGCATCCCGGTTTCCTCCACCTCCACATCTCTCTCAATCTCAGGTTATTGCTACAAGTCAGGCCAGCATGAATGGAGCACCACCTCCATTGATATCGCCCCCTGGGGAGCATCCAGGTCTGATATACAACCCTTACAACGCTATAAATACCATCAGTGCCATGACCTCTGGAGTGCCTTCTCACATGGACCCATACGGGCTGACAGCGACATCCCCATCCATCATCGAGTATCAAGCTCACCTGGAACAAACCCATGCTGGTATGTTAGTTAGACGAGGCTATGTGACAGGAATGTAGGGCATAGACAACAAGTAGAGCTTTGTATTATTTGCTAGCTGGGTTCGAACCCCTAATTAGGTAGAAGATGTCATTCTTGCTTAGCTGTTCAGTGAATTTGGTGCTAGCTATGCTTGATGCATTTAGCTAGAAACTATACTTGTGTGGTCTTCCAGGAGCAGTCTCTTAACTTCTGTAGAAGAAGTCCACAAGAGACACATGTCAAGAAAGATGTGATTAGAGTAAGCAAGCTTTGAGCATATTAAAGGCAGAATGGCACCCTTTCTTACGGGTCACACAAATCACATGTTTGTGTTTCTTACGTACTTTGCCAAGTCATTTAATTGTCAAAACTGAAATTGACATCTTCAAATCTGTATCTTCTAGAAAATTGATGCATCTTCTAGAAATTTGATGCCATCTTCTAGAAATCTGATGACATCTTCTAGAAATCTGATGACATATTCTAGAAACTTGATATCTTTTAAAAATTTGATACCATCTTCTAGAAATCTGATGCCATCTTCTAGAAATTTGATGCCATCTAGAAATTTGATACTTCATATTACCAAGTATACGAATTCTGTTGTACTTATTTGAAGACAGTATTGATCAGATCTGATTGGCTTCAGTCAATGTATACAACAAAGAAAACAAGTGGCATCTTCACATTCTTTATTTTTCTGAAATATAATTTGTATTTATCTTGTATATCTATAATATGATTGATTGATTGATTGATTGATATAAAAAAAATCTATAATATACACCCCAATGAAAGATTTCAACCAATAATTTTTATTTTGTTAAGAAAAATGTATATATTTTATTTTTGAATTACTTTCTGGTGCACATGAGAGCTTTCATTATAATTATAAATTTATTATTGAGGCTGTATTGTTTATATTTTCTGTGTACAGCTTCAGTGATTTGTTTTGTGTATTCCTATTCTTCACCCTTCGCCCTAGGAAGCATAGGTCCAACCAAGGCCTTCCAAGCCCGCCTATCCAAGGCCATCCTTTCCAGATCTCTTCACTCTTCCCCATTTTCTGCCACTTCATGAGTCCCTCATTGTGGGTCCTTCTCTTCCTCAGGTGACGAGCATCTAATTCCTTGGTTGTGGTTTCTGTAGCCATCTAGTGTTTTTACGGGGTGGAGTAGAAGCCCACGCCAATCTCCTTAGTGCCTCTTACGATATGCGTGGCAGGTAACAGTGGCTCTATTCTTTACACCCCAATTTGGGCCCAGGTAACCACTCAGTGTTCTTATTGGGTAATGTTAAATTGTGCGGATTTAGTAGTAGTAGCTCGTAAACGTGGCGTGGACTTAGTAGTAGTGAGCTCGATCACAAACTGTGGGTGTCTGTGACTTAGAGTAGAGCTCGATCACAAACTGTGGGTGTCTGTGACTTAGCAGTAGTGAGCTCGATCACAAACTGTGGGTGTCTGTGACTTAGCAGTAGTGAGCTCGATCACAAACTGTGGGTGTCTGTGACTTAGTAGTAGTGAGCTCGATCACAAACTGTGGGTGTCTGTGACTTAGCAGTAGTGAGCTCGATCACAACCCAAGAGTCTATTGTCTTTCCCCAAGTGGATGATAGAATTGGTTGTTCACTCTTGCTGTTAAGCTTAGGGGTGGGAACTTTAATTTGAGTTCCAGAGCCAGATGAGTCGCCCTTGTCATGTTATATCTGTGTTTATTTAGTGTGGTCTTGATATTGTCTATCCATCTTTTCTTGGTCTTCCCTGACTCTAGTACCTGATCTCTTTTATTGTATACTGTTATTGGTGGTTGGTTGTATTCCATTCTCATTAAAACCCAAGAGTACCTGGTTCAGACTCCACGGTGGGCAGTTTGGAATCAAATTTCTTTCACATGGATTTTTTAAGAATGGTAAAAATAGACCTCACCGTTCAGAAAGCAATGACAAACTATTGAATGTATAAGTGATGCCTAGAAAATAAACAATCCGTTTACTGTGGTTGATGGCAACGTCCCATAAAGGATATGCCACGATTTTCGTTTTCATTTCAATATGAAACTGTGCTTGTTGTATTCAGTTCTGGGATTGGTTTATGCTCTTACTTCCTTTATATGTTCTTAATCATCATTGGATGAGGCTGTCATTGATCTTGTAGGGCAGCAACAAACTCTCTTCAGTTTATTCAGACTGAAATTCTTCCATAGATTGCTGTAGAACTGGTTGATAGCTTTCATGTCTGCCTTCACTGTTCTCCACCAACTTTCTTTGTTTTCCCTTTCTTTCGCCTTCTCTTCGGTCTCCTTCTTTGAACGCTCCATATTGACCACTTGTTAAATCACTCATGATTTGTATGTGATCTGAGCCGAAGAGCAATTGCACATTGTGCAACCTGCTGCCTTGCAGGTCAGCTGGGGACAGGCAACGGCTGACGGAGAGCGAACCCAATAAACGCTGGTTGAAATCGAACACATCACCGAAGGACAAGCACCAGAGCTCCAAATGGCACTGAAGATCTTTCAACAAATGTTCTTGACAAAGGCTGTTTATATATCACAATAAGAATGATAAAATGGCAGAAAAAGAATGATCGCTCGTCAGAGTACATTGTGCCATTTATGTTCCTGCAAGTAGATCAGAACATCTAATTTCTGCGACACTTTTATTTACTAGAGTAGCTTTCTATCACTTCACTTCAGTTGCCTCTTACGACATGCCATGTAGGTCGCATTGTTACTATTCTTTGTAGGCGAAAACTTCAGTTTTGGTTGTGCCTGTACTACACTAGTAGGGGTCTAATGGTAACGCAACGCTCTAACCTTCTTGACAAAAACTGTTTATATATCACAACAGGAATGATTAAAATGGCAGAGAAGAATGATACAAACAAATAAACGATTCTTTGCTTCCCTTGCAGCCCAACCCACACGGGCTAGCTTCTGTGTCCATAGCGTAAACATATTTTGTCTGGAACTTGCCTAAGAGGACAATCCCACTTGTAACATCTTATATTTATTATTGTGTAAATGTTTTCCTATTTGTTTCAAGTGAGTATTTTATTGTTGCTGATTTAGCTCTTCCAGAAGATTCTAAAAATGATCTAGTCATGTTGTTGAGAATAATGTCAGTTATATCATTTCATTTTCTGCTGTTCTCCAGCATCCCACAAGATAACGGTGCCCAGAAGCATGCAATTGTTGTCTATTTTTATTTTAGTTCTTCTAATGATGCTGAAATAATTGTGCCTTTGTTATTGTTTTCTGTGATTACCTCATGCTATAACTTTATCGATATAAGGGAAAACTGCAGTAAAACTATGTAGCAATGGTGAAACATGTATAAACAAGTACTGTAGTTTTACAAAAACAATGACAATGCACAACGTTTAACCAAAGACCTTTATCAAACAAAGGATGCAACTGAAGTGAAGAATTTCACTTCTTTCACAGCACATTACATATAGAATACAACAATAAATTCCTAACGGCCCTAAATTGAAAAAATGTAATAGATATTTATTGTTGTATTCTATATGTAAAGTGCTGGGAAAAAGTGAAATTCTTCACCAGTTGTATCCTTTGCTTGATAAAGGCCTTTTGGTCGAAACGTTGCTGCATATTGTCATTGCATTTTTTAAAACTACAGTACTTTTGTTGTTTATACATGTTTCGCAGTGCTATAACTTCAACTTTTGTATTGTTTTCTTTGACTCTGCTCTGGCTGCCACTTGAATTTTTTAATTTACATCATTTTTTTTCCTGCAGTTAATTATCTGTATAAGTGACCTGATCTCATCTATCATTCAGTGATCTAGTTAAATATTATCAATTGATCTGATTTTTCTTGGTTATGTTATGTGATCGAAGTGCACATTGGGCATTCCCATTTGGGTTCTGTCTTCCCTGCAGCAGCCATCCTAAAGTCCATTTGCTCACCGTACCCATGATAAATTGATTAGTATATCTTCTCTCTCTCTCTACCACGAAGACGACACTGTCTGGCATAACTCCTAATTCTCTCACTCGTTTCAGTGTCTGAGACTCGCCCATATCAAATAAATGAGAGGGTACGCATTGATGACATCGGCTCTGTCCATACTTCTGCCCACTTGAATCGAGCATTGTTGGCAAAAAAGTCAGCATGCTTGTTACCCAGCACTCCAGCATGTCTAGGTGTGTACAGCCAAGTCATTTTCTTGAGATGTGAATTTTCTTGATTAGGTGACCTGCGTCATTTATTTATTATCCAGTAATTGGCTAAGTGGTTACGCCCTTGCCGTGCGAGTTGAAGGTTGTGGGTTCAAATCCGATCGCATCGTTCTGTTCACTAGTGTATTTTTCCCCTAAGATCCCTAGGATTGTTGCTGGAGCTACGGAGTTCGTACTTTGTGCAATACTCTTGGCAGGTGGCGTGCCATTTCTGCGGAGAGGAACCACACCATATGGGGTAAAACCCAGTGCAATGAAGTCAATCATTTGACTTTAAAACTCATTTTATCCAGTAATTGCATTCTCTGCTTTCAAGGTCCAACATCCATGTATTATTCAAGAATTAATTTTTTTCCGATGGTTCCGTGTCCATTTATTTGTTATCCAGAATGAATTGTGTGCTTGATGGTTTGATGTCCAATTGTTTATTATTCATTTATTGTATATTCTGCTTTAGTGGTCCAATTTCCATTAGATATTCGTTAGGTATCCATTTATTAATTTGTTTGATTGAGGTCCTGTATCCGTTTATTTATTATCCAGTGACCAAAGTATAATTTATGCTTCAACATTGTTATTCATTTGATGTCTTTAGTAACTTAGTTGCTGGTTTACACATAGGGGCAAGTCTATATAGCAAAGTGGTTATGATGTTTACTGGTTTACACATAGGGGGAAGTCTATATAGCAAAGTGGTTATGATGTTTACTGGTTTACACATAGGGGGAAGTCTATATAGCAAAGTGGTTATGATGTTTACTGGTTTACACATAGGGGGAAGTCTATATAGCAAAGTGGTTATGACGTTTACTGGTTTACAATAGGGAAGTCTATATGGCAAAGTGGTTATGATGTTTACTGGTTTACACATAGGGGGAAGTCTATATAGCAAAGTGGTTATGACGTTTACTGGTTTACACATAGGGGGAAGTCTATATGGCAAAGTGGTTATGACGTTTACTGGTTTACACATAGGGGGAAGTCTATATAGCAAAGTGGTTATGATGTTTACTGGTTTACACATAGGGGGAAGTCTATATAGCAAAGTGGTTATGATGTTTACTGGTTTACACATAGGGGGAAGTCTATATAGCAAAGTGGTTATGATGTTTACTGGTTTACAATAGGGAAGTCTATATAGCAAAGTGGTTATGATGTTTACTGGTTTCACATAGGGGAAGTCTATATAGCAAAGTGGTTATGACGTTTACTGGTTTACACATAGGGGGAAGTCTATATAGCAAAGTGGTTATGATGTTTACTGGTTTACACATAGGGGGAAGTCTATATAGCAAAGTGGTTATGACGTTTACTGGTTTCACATAAGTTATTATGCAGTGTTATGACGTTTCTGCTTACATAGGGTCCATTCAAGTGGTTATGACGTACTGGTTGTACTAGGCTATATCAGTGTTATGACGTTACTGGTTTGATGAGGGCCTATATGCAAGTGGTTATGCGTTATGGTTACTACAAGGGAAGTCTATATGGCAATGGTATGAGCTTCTGTTCACATAGAGTTATTACAAAGTGTTATGACTTATGTTACTTAGCGTATGGCAAAGTGGTATGGTTACTGTTACACATAGGGGCTATATGGCAAAGTGGTTATGACGTTTACTGGTTTACACATAGGGGCTATATGGCAAAGTGGTTATGATGTTTGGTTCACTGGGCTTGCTGAAGTTGTGGGCTAAGTTAGGTTTGAATCTGGATCGACTTACACATGAAATTACATGCTCACAATTACTGCTCTCTTTACAACACTATGTGTGACTAAAATATTTCTTCTTCAGTTCCAGGTATATAATTGTTTACGAGTCAATGTTCCTCGATGCTGAAGTCTTGTAGATTGTCTGTATTCCTCCTCACCTCGTTGTTTGAGATATTCTAAGAATGTTTCTGTAGCACTTTATTTTAACAGATTGTATTTATTCTGTAACTGTCTTTACTGTCTGTAAATAACCGCTTTTTAGAGCGGTGTAGGACAGAGGGAATATGAGCCTGTGTAGTTTAATGGCCGTAGGGTTATTTGCAGTAGTCGCAAAACTGTTCAGAATAGGATTTTTTCTATATGCCCCCAACAGAACAAACTCCTTGACTTTACCGGGATGTACCCCAGGTCTCCCGAATGGGAACCCACACTCTAATCACTTCGGCCAGATGATACACAACTTTGTGTAATTGTCCATGATTCACATTCATATGTTGACAACAGGGAAAAATGCATGTCCCTACAAGTTTTACAATACTTAGCTTTCTTTCCTGTGGTATGCCATAGTTTCTTTATGTTAGTTAAAGTATGATGCGCAAACTAATCAAATCTGACATATTTCACAAATTATAATTCACGATTTCCAGCTTTTGCATGTAGATTTATTATTTTTTTTATGTTGAACTTGCTTCTTGTTTATATGTCCAACATTCCATAGTAGCTTGACTGGATTTTGTTGTTGAGGTGATTACATTTATTTCTTTACTATAGCAGCCTTATCACTTTCAGCCTTGTATACCCATCAGCCTTATTTTGATTATTGTCCATCTTGCATATACTGCCCAACTTTTTGTTGTGTTTTTGTTTGCCATGAGGACTTCATGTCTGTTCTCACACCCCTTCCCAAGCCCCAGATAGGAATTCAGGCGTAGTCCGGGTACTTAATATGGCACCTCTAAATGATTTTTGTGTGTGAAATTTACCTTTCCTTTTCATCAGTGTCATGCGCCATTCAGGAGAGCCTTACACCAACTTCTGAGGTACTTGTAAATTTAGATCCCCAAGTAAAGTATCAGGAAACCTGTAGCATTCATGCACCGTGTTCACACCATAATTTACTTCTTCTTTTCTCTAATCCTGTCTTGTCGCACAGCGTCATGATAAGAAGAGATTTCTAGAATGAGCTTTTGTGGGAGCTTCATAAAACAATGTTCTCCGTTATCTTCGAGGTCCCTCTTTTACAGAGAAATTGTGTGTATGCCATAGTTGCCATCGATCCCCTGAATTAGCACAGCATATGGTTACTAGCGAAGTGCATTACCGACTTCGCTATCGACTCCATGTTTGTTAATTAAACATCCATATCTTAGTTTTGCTATCAGTTTTTTCTAGAGTTAGATAGGTTGTGCATGAACTGGGGCATCATATGTTCATGCTCACTTCTTGTCCACAGGTCTGTATTTGCTACTCTTGTCATACCATCTTAGTCTGAGAATATGCTGAATTTTTGTACTTTTATCAGTATTCAAATACTAAATTGTAGTTGTTAGGACAGTAATTCTGTACTTAAATTTATGTAGTTTTCAGAAGGTTTGCTTTTATATTTGCCAAGAAATTGGGAGGAAAATTTGCTAATGTTCTTCTACAAACGCTCCATATCGAACCACTTGTTAACCACTCTTTATGATGTGTATGTGATCTAAGCCTAAAAGTGAGTTTCACTCAGTAGCCAGCTATCCAATTTCTGAGACACTTTTTATTTACTAGGGTAGTTTCCCCTAGACTACCTCAGTAGCCTCAAACGACTTGTCTTGTCGGTTGTTGTGTTACTATTCTATTCTCCCCTTGCGAGCCCCGGCAACACACTAGCGGGCTAGCACATCCAGTTTCTGAGACACTTTTTATTTACTAGGGTAGCTTCCTAGGCCCCTACCTCAGTCGCCTCTTGCGATATGCCTTCAAGGTTGCAGTGTTACTATTCTTTGCTTCACTTGTGGGTCCTGGTCAAACCCGGGTGAGACTTAGCTAAGATCTGATATACTCACAACTTCAGAACTTCTGATGCATCAACAGAACCAGAAAATATATATAGGTCACCTGTGTAACTTAATGGTTCTGATTTAAAAAAAACATTTGTTATATTGATTTTGATATAATGAAACTGGCCAGGTGGAAAATGAAAATGTTTTCTTTGAAACATGCACTCACATGTCCTGGATTTTTATAGGTGCTGTTCCGAAGGTCAGAAGATCTTTAGAGGGCATCCGAGGTCACCCGTATACTCGGGTCTCATTGTCATAACAAATGTTGAAGGTCAGTTTAGTTTGTTATTTTTTTTCCGCTGTTATTGTTTTCATCATTTTGTGCAATGTGATTTCTTGTGGGTTTGTTCCATTTTGTAATCTTTCACTTTTGGCAGCAAATGTGTTAGTCTTTATGGTGTAGTTAGATGTAGAGATGTTTCAAACTTGTATTGGTAATTAGGGAGATAGCTAGAACTGTTAGGGAGAAACTTGGTGGCTAGCACTGGTGGGAAAACAGAAGCAGGCTTACATTTGTGAAACTTGGTGGATAGCCAGCACTGGTAGGACATTTGATGGTACAACACTTGGTGGCTAGCACTGGTAGGACATTTGATGGTACAATGCTTAGTGGCTAGTACTGGTAGGACATTTGATAGTACAACACTTGGTGACTAGTACTTATGGGACATTTGATGCTTCAACACTTGGTGGCTAGTACTGGTAGAACTTTTGATGGTCCAATGCTTAGTGGCTAGCACTGGTAGGACATTTGATGGTACACTTGGTGGCTAGCACTGGTAGGACATTTGATGGTACACTTGGTGGCTAGCACTGGTAGGACATTTGATGGTACAACACTTGGTGGCTAGCACTGGTAGGACATTTGATGGTACACATTTGGTGGCTAGCACTGGTAGGACATTTGATGGTACAACGCTTAGTGGCTAACACGGGTAGGACATTTGATGGTACAATGCTTAGTGACTAGCACTGGTAGAACATTTGATGGTACACTTGGTGGCTAGCACTGGTAGGACATTTGATGGTACAACGCTTAGTGGCTAACACGGGTAGGACATTTGATGGTACAATGCTTAGTGGCTGGCACTGGTAGGACATTTGATGGTACGCTGTCTAGTACTTATGGTACACTTGACGGGAGTCAACAAATATGATTAATAAATAGTTTAGTTTAGTCGTCGGATCATCATCACTGCACGTCGAACAAATTAGTCCATAAGTGCTCCGATCTCTCCCTCAGTATGTCCTTCAGCATGTGGCGACTAACGACACCGATTCTTTGTTGGTTTACAATTCTTCTTTGTCTGCCAGCATAGCGTTCTTGTCGAGCTACACCACACTTAACTTTGAGTTCTTGCAGTCTGGTTAGTGTTGTGGATTCACCGCTATTACGTGAATCATGTACACGCCCTCTCTCCTTAAGGAATTTATAATATCAGCCTGGTCCATTGCTCGTCCGCTTTGGACAGCAGCCATACCTGCAAGCCTATCCGCACGTTCATTCCCCTTACACCTGCATGCCCTGGCACAAAAATAAAACTGATCTTTGTCAGCTTAGACCTCCCCAGCGATTCTATCCAATGTCTCCTAGCCCATCCTGTTTCAATCTTCCTGAGCATACTCATTGAGTCACTGAGAAAACATGCATGGATAAAAGTCTGTGATTCTAGCCAAATCATCGCTTTGGTAACCGCCATGATTTCCATAGTGAGACTGCTTGTAGTCATGGCAAAACCACCACTGTCTTCCTTCACAACATCACCTCCGACCTGAGTAGTGAAAGCCCATGAGCTCCGCACATGTCGAATCTCCGAACCATCCGTATAAATGATTACATCATGCTCAGATGCGTTCTCAGAAATTAAGGCCTGAACCTCTGCCTCCACAACAAGTGGGTTGTGTTGCCTGCATTCTTTATCAAGTTCGATGCATACAGAAAAGGATGTAGCGATTGCTCTTGGCACTGGTATCCATTCTTCATGATGATTAATAAATAGACAGTAAACAAGTATTATGGACTTTCTGAAAGAAAAAAATAATACCAAACACAGAATTTGAACCACAAACCTTTATTTCTTGCTGCACCCATTGCCTAGCCATACAGATGAGCATGTATGAGATCACAGCCAGCTAGCTCTCCACAACCTAGCTGAGCAAACTAGCTAGTTGGTTGCGCTGTTAAAAATGCTCGTCTGTAGGGATAGGCAATGGGTGCCAAAGAAATAAAGATTTGTTGGTCGAATTCTGTGTTTGATAATTTGTTTGTTTTCTCCGGGAGTCCTTAATACTTGTTCACTGTCTTTTTATTGATCATGTTCTATTGGTACAATCAATTAAGAGACAGTTGTCATTTAACAGTCGTGTGTAGCTATGTTCTATTGGTACAATCAATTAAGAGACAGTTGTCATTTAACAGTCATGTGTAGCTATGTTCTATTGGTACAATCAATTAAGAGACAGTTGTCATTTAACAGTCGTGTGTAGCTATGTTCTATTGGTACAATCAATTAAGAGACAGTTGTCATTTAACAGTCATGTGTAGTTTCTGCCGTTGTGAATATTGCTTTTCTGTTCATTTTCTTGATGTGGATTTTAGTAAATCTGTCTCAGTGAACGAGTCCAGACAAATCTGAAAAGTATGTCTTGTCTAGACTGCAGATACGTTCTGTCAATGTCTTTGTTTGTCAATATGTGTATGTCTAAATTGATAAGATTTAATTGATAAGATAAGACTAGTGTCTACATCTGTTAGCACCCTGGAGCAGAGTTTTCACTGTGGTTAAGCAACTTGTGTCTACATCTGTTAGCACCATGGAGCAGGGTTTTCACTGGTTAAGCAACTTGCCTGAAGGTTGCGGGTTCACATTCAGGCTGCGTCAGTCAGTTCACAAGTGCTTTTATTTTTGGAGATTCTTTAGGATTGTTGCTGGAGCTACAGAGTTTTGGCTCTGTGCAGTACTCTCGGCAGTTGTTGTGCCATTTCTGCAGAGATTGACTGAGCCATATGAAGAAACCCGGTGCACTTAAATCAATCAACCTTCCCCTTTTGATCCTGTTTGTTCTTATGTACATTATTCAAGTTTATATTTATGTTTGCAAGTTCATCATTGTTTTGTACCTGCCTCTTTGTCTATATTTATGTGTGTATATTTGTACTTATATTTCTGTCTGTATATGCCATGATCAAATGCCACACCCACTTGTTGCCAAGACGTTAGAATCTTGTTAATGACATTTTATGAAGTGGAACATGGAAACACTGAGTAGCTATGTGTCCAGTTGTTGCAGCTTCTTAGTGGTAGTCCATGATGTTGTTGTGCTTCATGTTGTATTATTGGTGCTCAGATGTTGTTGTCCATGAGAATATTTGCTCATGATTCAAATATTATTACATTTATTTTTATACATGTTCCATTTGTTTATTTTGTTTTGCAATTTCTTTCACATTCATTTTCTAGTTATGCATTTTTGTATATGTATATATTCACTTTACATTTAGTCAGTACAGACATTCACTTTGTCAGTCAGTACACACATTCACTTTGTTAGTCAATACAGACATTCACTTTATCAGTATCAGTATATATATTATATATATATATATATATATATATATATATATATATATCACACACACACATTCACTTTACATTTAGTCAGTACATATATTCAGCCAATTTGAGTTTGGACACATATCCCACAAATATATACATTCATTTAAAGCTTGCAGTACATTCACCAGTGTATTCATTAACCCATTCACTGTGAGTTTGACTGTACATTCAACCAAGTACAGACATTAAGTAGATGTCTGTGAAAAATAATGAACATAAAATGGAATGAATTCAGAAGTGAAAAAATCTGAGAAATATCTGGCCAGCAACTAGTAACAACTGTTATAAGAAGGAGAAGATGGAGATATGTTGAGCATACCTTGAGAATAAATTACAAAATGATCACAAAGCAGGCATTGAAATGGGATGCAAAGGGTTCAAGAAAGAGTAAACCCTGAAACAAACTTTGCTGAGAGACGCAAGAAATATCAGACTCAATTCCATGGAAAAGAATTGAACGAGTTGCCCAGGACAGAGCGGCATGAAGAAATTACTTCAGGCATCATGTAACATATAACGGTACGAGAGGAATATAAAACAGACATTTGCAGTGAGTTTGTGGTATCACATTCAACAAATGTATACATTGACTATCAATAATGTAATATTACCACACTCTAGCTGTAAACAACAGTCTAGCTGTAAACAACACACTCTAGCTGTAACACTGATCACATTTTTATTGAAGCATTGTCTAGTATGTTGTTTTTTTTGGCTTGGATCAAATGACAACAAAAATCAACTTGTGCAATTTTCTCATTTTATAAATTTTTTTATATACAAATAAAAAAATTGTTATTTTCCATCACATGTCTGTCTTGAAGTTTGTTTGAAATGTTGGATTAGATATTGGAAAGTTTTTGTTTGTCTTGAAGTTTGTTTGAAATGTTGGATTAGATATTGGAAGTTGTTTGTTTTGAAGTTTTTGAAATGTTGGATTATGAAGTTTTTTGTTGTTTTTTAAATGTTGGATTAGTTATTGGAAAGTTTTATTGTCTTGAAATTTGTTTGAAAGGAGACTTTCATTTTATTAAATAATTGATTGTAAGTTTAAGAATATGTGTGTATAACTTTATGTAGAAATGTTGCAAGTAATTGTGTGTATAGTTTTATGTATAAATGATGCAAGTAGTTGTATGTAAAGTTTTATAAATATGAATATTGTGTGAAGTTTGTATAAATGTAATAATGTATAGCTTTATATATAAATGTTGCAAGTACTTGTGTATATAGTTTTATGTATAAATGTTGCAAGTATTTGTGTATATAGTTTTATGTATAAATGTTGCAAGTACTTGTGTATATAGTTTTATGTATAAATGTTGCAAGTACTTGTGTATATAGTTTTATGTATAAATGTTGCAAGTACTTGTGTATATAGTTTTATGTATAAATGTTGCAAGTACTTGTGTATATAGTTTTATGTATAAATGTTGCAAGTACTTGTGTATATAGTTTTATGTATAAATGTTGCAAGTACTTGTGTATATAGTTTTATGTAATTAAATTGTTCAAGTACTTGTATAAGTTAGTATAGAATTTTATGTATAAAAATGTTGTATATAGTTATGATAAATGTGGTACTGTGTATACTTTATGATAATCGCAGATTTGTTTATAGTTTTATGATAAATGTTATATTTTATATATTTATATAATTGCAATATTGTAGTTGTTAAATGCAAGAGCTGTGTGTTAACTCACTAACGTTTTTCTTTCTTTATATTGATTAACACAGCAACTAACCACCTTGTGCCTGTAGAGATGACCCCGGTCTGTTTGTGGTTGGAACTCATTTGCTGCCTCGGTTGCTCACTTCTATGCTGCTGCTCTGTCTGCGCTTCCGGGAAGGGAGGGGGGAAAACATCGTATGAGTGAGTGGCTTACCAACACCATCAACCCATCGTTCTCGGACACTAACACCGCCATGGACATGCTGTTGCAAGTCTTAACGGAACAATCCTCTTTAACATTAGTTTGTATACAAGCTTGTGATGGCAGCTCCCCACTGAATACCAGGGTACATCTAACATGTTTATACTTGGATGAATATATAATATACATGTGTACTTACTAGTAATATTATTACAGTGTGTGTGAATGTTGTTTATATGTTGTTGTTGTTTTACTATTGAAATTAACATTTTTGATATAAATAACATCGATGTGTGTATTCATTATGATTATCTATTGGGTATAATTTGTGAGCTTGAAGTAGTGTCATTGTCTGTTCTGTTGTATGACAGGAATAGCTGACACTGTCTCAGATAGCACATGTCATTGACAGTGATGGCAGACACCACCCCACTGACAGCAGACACCGTCTCACATAGCTGATACTATCCCATTGACAATGATGGCAGATACCACCCCACTACAATAGACACCCCACTGACAGCAGACACCGTTTCACATAGCTGATACTATCCCATTGACAATGACGGCAGACACCGTCTCATTGACAGCAGACACCACATGACTGACAATGACAGCAGACAATTACAGCAGACACCACATGACTGACAATGACAGCAGATACCACATGACTGACAATGACAGCAGATAACACATGACTGACAATGACAGCAGACATGACTGACAATGACAGCAGACATGGCTGACAATGACAGCAGACATCACTTGACTGACAATGTTTCGACATATAGTGCTATGAGCATGTCAGTGGGACAATACATATCTGAAAATGATTTGATTGTAGAGCTATTAATAACCAGAGTTTTCAGAAACTAATGGGATATTTTTATGAATGATATTACTGGACAGTAGAGTGACCCTTAACCTTTTTGATATTTATCTGTCCCCCATGTTAAAGGGAAAAGTCCTTGACCTAGTCTATGCGAAATACATAAAAAAAAACAAAGTACTGTAGATTTACAAAAAAAACAATAACAATACAACTAAACAATAAAACTACTGTACTTTGGTTTTACGTATTCTGCCATTGCTACATAGTTTGACTGCAGTCTTGCCTGATATCGATAGTCTGTGGCTGCATGATAGAGTGAATGAACCAATGATTGAACACTAGATTTACCTTTACTTCTGACCTCCCATCCTTCCCTACCCCTCTCCCTGACATTATTACCTAAAATGTATCACACAAGTCTTGCCTGTAATGTTGACAAATACTCACATCTAATACTCAATTCTCCCACCAACTCTCTAACTTGTACGGTAGAAGAGTGAATCATTTTTTTTTTTGGTAATATGAAAGTGCATAGAAGCAAACATGTAAGAGGAAAGATTAAGAGGTTTGTGAAACATGAGAGAGATTTACAAACATGAGAGAGAGAGAGAGATTTACAAACATGAGAGAGAGAGAGATATACAAACATGAGTTTGTAAACTGAATAGAAATGTTAGAAAGTGAAAGAGGAAGTAAGCATGGAAGACTGAATTTGTCAGTAAACAGAGTGAGATGAGAAATATATGGTAAGTAAATGTTTGGCAATCGCCTGTGTGTTACCGGGGCTCGCAAAGGGAGCAAAGAATAGTAACACTGCTACCTACAAGGCATGTGTTAAGAGGTGACTGAGGTAGGGACCTAAGGAAGCTACCCTAGTAAATATAAAGCATCGCAGAAATAGGATATGCTGGCCTACTTGTGGCCGCATAACTGACACAATGTACAATCGCTCTTCGACTCAGATCACATACAAATCA
This sequence comes from Arion vulgaris, assembly GCA_020796225.1. Lineage (NCBI taxonomy): Eukaryota > Metazoa > Mollusca > Gastropoda > Stylommatophora > Arionidae > Arion > Arion vulgaris. The sequence continues at coordinate 36,434,431 of CM036755.1, forward strand.
CACAGAGTGGTTTAACAAGTGGTCGATATGGAACGTTCGAAGAAGTTATATGTTTATGCATTGCCAAATACATAATTCACGCATTTGAAGAAGAAATGTTTGAGAATGAAAGTAAAGAAACACAAGGAAGTGGGGAATAAAAGGAATGTAGCAATAAACAAAGGGAGTGAGAGAATGTAGCAATAAACAAAGGAGTGAGAGAATGTAGCAATAAACAAAGGGAGTGAGGAATGTAGCAAATAACAAAGGGAGTGAGAGAATGTAGCAATAACAAAGGAGTGAGGAAAGTCTGTGAATAAACAAAGGGAGTGAGAGAAGTGATAACAAATGACAGGAATGTGAGTAAGTAAACAAGGTAGAATGAAATGAACAAAGGAGGAAAGTACAATGAATCAAGTGGAGTGAAGGAAGTCCTGTGTATATATACATAGATATTACAAATATACGTATGTAAACATGTATATATACAGGTGAGAAAGGTATACAAATCATATACAAGTGTTTATGAGAGTGATGTATGTTAATCTTCTATACAGGTGAGAAAGTGTACAATCAATCTGACATGACAGTGGGTAACGTTGTGGTGTGAGTCGTCGGAATATATGCAGGTGAGACAGGTGCAAAAAATAAATATTCTCACAAAAAATAATGTTGATTTATCAAAAATAGATACTTCTATCAGTTTGTCTTAAATAAGTGCTGTACCCATGGTCTTCCATGATAATTTTGATGAGGGGGGTTGTGGCATTGTTATACTAGTGTTTATAAACTTCACATACTTTTTTCTCATCTTTTGAATTTTGTGAAATAAAAATGGTATTCTTCTCTAAGCCTGTTAATTTACACAAATTTAAAAAATGTGTTCATTTTGTTGGTTGCCATTTCAAACTGTTCATCATGTTTAATCCTGGTAATCTGTTATCACTAATACTTGCACGAAACCATGTATTCATTAATCCTGCTTAACTTACTGAAGGAATGCTCATGTGTACATATTGTTTACTAGAAGTACTATATAACTTTTTGTAATCTCATTCAAAGATTTGGGATAAAATGTAGTCTGTCCCAAGATGCAGTCTGTCCTAAAATGTGGTCTGTCCCAAGATGCAGTCTGTCCCAAAATTCAGTCTGTCCCATAATGCAGTCTACAGCTAATTTATTGTTCTAGATTTATGTTTTCATAATGACTCAACTTATGTCTTGCTTTTCTTCTTAAAATTATACAACTTTAGTTTATAAAATGAGTTTAGTTTAGTCATCAGATCATCATCACTGCAATCTATCCATATTTTCTAGTGTCTTCCTTTAATCCCCAACGTTTGTCTATAGAAGGCGTTATATATTGCATGATCTAACTGCATTCTTACAAGATGGTCAAACCATTTCATTCTGTTTTTAAAAAAAAATGCAATTCAAGGAAGCGAAGTAACCATATTATTATAAAATATTCTTCAAGTGATTGATTGATAGGACCATCATCATTGCACTTTGGTGAGTAACCATGTGTTCTCCGATCTCTTTCTTACACAAGAAGATCTCAGCTGCAGTGCATGAACTCCGTAGCACCGGCGAGGGTCCCCTATGTAATTTTGAAGATATTTATGTAGGAATTTTATTTTTAATCTTTTCTAATGAATTTTGCACGGGCAGCAACTTTCCAACCTGCTCTTTTCGATTTTGAACTTCCAAGGGTACTTTTACGTCCTCAAATTGAACATGGAACCTACGTTTTATCATCCATCTCCGATAGAACTAGAAACTTGATCTCACCTACACAGGGATCTATGGAAAAATATCCAGATTGCTCCACGAGGGAGCGAACCTGGTACCTTTGGCCCAAGAGACGAGCACCTAACCTCTACTCCACAGAGACCATTCTTCAAGTGATAAGTTCGTAATGTTTACGTAGAATAGAGGGACTGAAATGGTGTGATAAGATTACAAATTAGGAACTCTGAGAAAGAACTAGACAGATACCAGTGAAGAAAGAGCTAAGGAAGAGACTCTGGCGATGGATATGACACACGTTGAGAAGACCACAGGAAGCATTGCAAGACGGGCACTGTTTTGGAACCCGCAGGAAAAGAGGAGTAGTGGAAGAGAGCTGGAGGCCTATATTAAAAGGATAGGTAAAACATGGAAAGAATTGGAAGACATGGCAAGAGAGAGGAAAAACTGGAAGAAGTTTGTTGAAGACCTGTGCTCCGTTGGGAGTTGAAAGGTGAAGAAGATAAGTCCATAAGATCTGATCTATTTATTTGTTTTCCAGTTTTTTAAAACTCTATATCATCAGAATTAATATTTTTAGTTGCTATGTTTTTGTTTTTTAGAAGGTTGTGAACGACACAATTTATCACTTCTTATGTGACGTAAATATGGATTCATTTTGTGACATGTGGATTTATTTTGTGACGTTTTTTATTGTTGTTATATAACTATCATGTAACTGCGGACAATTAGACAAAATTTGTCACTTCTTATGTGACGGAAATGTGGATTCATTTTGTGATTAAGTAGGGGAGCGTTTGGTTGAATGGATTAGTACTTGGTTCCCATGCAGGAGACTGGGTTTTCAATCCACGGTAAGGTCAAGAAGTTTTTTTCTGTTGGGGGCAAAAGAAAATTCATAACCTGAATAGTTTCGCTGTGGATGCACTAGCCATGCGACCATTACATTTCGCAGGCAAATGTCTCCCATGTCCTACACTACCTAAAAAGCTATCTTACATGCTGTAATAACGTGGGTTTTTTTGTGTGTTGTTAAGTGTCATTATGTAACCATCATGTAACTGCGGACAAGTCAACAATAGTTACACCACAAGTGTAACAACATCCTGTTGAGTAAATCTATTACTTATATTTTGTACAATATTATTCTATGCAAGAAATGTTATTTACATTAAATGTAATTGCTGTTAATTAATAACGATGAATATAGTATTTTCAACTATTGAAGAAAGAATTCTCAGAGCACACCTCTATCGAATGGATCTCAGGGACTCGGCTGCCTGTACCTGTGGAGCACCAAAGCAGTCCCCATAGCACATCTTGCAAGACTGCCCCAGCTTGAGCAGCGTGAGAATGGAAATCTGGCCAACAGGAGCAACCCTCAGAAAACATTATGAGGGACCGGTGAAGACCTCAGCGGGGCCCCCGTTTATGGCACATACTGGAGCAATCGCCCATATCGTAATTGTCTTTTGTATAAACTTCACTGTCTTTTGTTGCTCACACGGAGGTCAAGTGTTGTTTCGTTAGGTTAATGTTGTTTCGTGAGGTCAGTGAGTTTGTCTCCGTATATCATTTTCGGGACAGTCTTGAGAAGTATGTGCTCTGCAGTCTGAAGTGCCTGTCCACATGTAAACATGACTGAATTGCCAATCTTGAATTTTGTATACATGTGGCTGCAGAGTCAATTGTGTCCTGTTCTAAGGTGCAGAATGACAACTTGTTCTAATCTGCTCATATTATAGTAGTCCTCTTGTGTTGGTATTTGTGACTTTCTGATTGATTTAATTATACTTTTCTTTTGGTGGTAGGTAACTGGCACATCCGGTTGCTCTCCTGCAGCACCTTCCTTGGCCAGTTGGTCTGCTGTTTCATTTCCTGTGATACACAATGTATCAGCTAGTACAGCACATTCATCCCTCATATTAAGTATTTATTTACTGACACAAATGATCTGAACTAGTACCACATATAATGTGAAATCAGTGCTGTTGTATGGCTTGAAAACATGGAGGACAACAAAAGAAACCACCAAAAACATAGAACTTTGTAAATGGATGTTTATGTAAAATAGAGAGAAAGTGATGGTATGATAAGATTACGAACGATGGGCTCAGAGAAAGAACTAAGAAGATGCCATTGGGGAAAAAAAAGGCTTAGAAAGAGATGCTGGCGATGGATAGGACACACATTGAGAAGACCGACCGAAGCATTGCAAGACAGGCACTGTTTTGGAAGGCATAGAAATACCTGAGAAGAGAGCTGGAGACTAATACTAAAAGGATACACGTTGAAGGGATGGCAAGAGAAAGGAAAGGCTGGAAGAAGTTTGCTGAAAATCTGTGCTCAGTTGAAAGGTGAAGAGTACCACACATTCACTTTTCAATATTTGCAAATGTGCTATTTAATTAAATATGTTTTCTGAATTGAATGCACATATCATTTTTACTACAGTAGAAAAATTATATTTTTTAATGTATCTCCCGCTGACTCTCTCTAATTGTTCATACTTGATCAGTACATTTTTTGATATTTCTTCTCTATGTTTTAACGGAGATATTGATGACCGAGCTGGTAGAGTTGCCTAGATCTGTTCAGTGTTTCTCCTGCTGTTCTCTTTGAGTATTACAATTGTATAAGTATCACATTGAAGTATTACAAATGTAAAAGTATTACATCGAAGTATTATATATGTTAAGGTATCACATCAAAGTATTCATCATCATCAGGTGCCATGCCAGCTGGTGTAGGCGATCATGAATCTCCACAAATCTCTGTCCCTGGTGTTTGCTATCGTCTCAGATGTTGACGCTCTTCCATGCCATGAAGTTAGGCTGTCCAAAATTGTCTCTCTCTCATCTCCTCGATTTTACCAGTTGTCACAATGTGTTCTAAGCCTCTCCTTCTCATTACAAGTCCGAAAAAAGATGACTGCCTCTTTCTTATATTAATTATAAGCTTTGTCTGTGTCTTGACCTCATTCAACACCTCCACATTCGTCATTTTAGTAGTCCATGGGATTCTCATCATTCTTCTGTAAAACCACATCTCTGTGTCCTCCAGAAGTATTACAAATGTAAAAGTATCACATTGAAGTATTACTTTACTGGAAGTCATCATTTCTCTCTCTCTCTCTCTCATGTCTTTTTAACCCAGATTGGGGTATAGTCCCTCAACCAACTCATGCCGTCTTCCTATCTATAGCTATCTCCTGCAGCTCCCTCCAGCTCTTCTTTATAGTGTTGATCTCTGCCTCCAAAATCTCATCTCCATGTATTTCTAGGCCTCCCCTTTTTTCGTTGTCCCTCTGGGTTACAGGAAAGGACCCTTCTTATTATATTCCCCTCTGATTTTCTCAAAGTGTATCCTATCCAGCATCTTTTTTAACCTCTTGGTTCACTTGAATCTGTCTTCTTCTCTCCATAAGTTCCTCATTTGTGACCCTATCATACCATCTTAGTCTCTATTCTGTGCAGACACCAGTTAATGAATATTTAAACCAAAGTACGAAAACAATAACAATACACTGCAAACGGCTTTTATCCAGCAAAGAATCCACCAGAAAGGAAGAAATTCACTTCTTAAACGACAGGCATAACTACAATTAGACAATCCTTTGCTTGATAAAGGCCTTTTGGTCGAAATGTCGCTGTGTATTGTTTTTGTGCTATGTAAAACTACAGTACTTGGTTTCTGCATGTTTCACCATTGCTACATAGTTTTACTGTAGTCTTCCCTTATATCGATGAATATTTGCAATTTATGCGTTATTATTTTAGTCATTATCATTTGTTAGTAAATATTTGATAAGTTCATCATGTTATCTTTGAAAAATTGCTCAGTTTGTCTAATCTTGTGTTCGCTTGTTGTTCCTTTTAGTCATGTTCCGCTTACCAATGTCAAATAGTTGTTTTGTGTATATATTATACAGAGATGAGGTTGTAGATTGTTCATAGTAGATCGTCTCATAGTGAACCTGTTCATATCACACAGAGATGAAGTAGTAGAATGTTCATATAACATATGTTAAGATGAGCCTCCCCCAGTGGAGCAAATCTGACTTGTTACTGCTGTCTTACTATGCAAGATGAAGCCTTGTCACTCACATTGTTGTTGCTAACAAATTTATTATATTAAAATTCAACATTTATTTATATAATTGTCACTTATTACACACATGTGTGATCTATGATGTACTTATCTGTATGATCCATGTATTTACCTGTGTGATCCATGTACTTACCTGTGTGATCCATGTACTTACCTGTGTGATCTATGTACTACCTGTATGATCTATGTACTTACCTGTATGATCCATGTACTTACCGATGATCCATGTACTTACCTGTATGATCCATGTACTTACCTGAGTAGTTTCTTGCTTAATTTACTTACCTGAGTAGTTTCTTGCTTCATTTACTTACGTGACCAGTTTCAAATCTTCCTGTAGTTACCTGAGTAGTGGTTTGGCTTCCTGTAGTTACCTGAAATGTTTCAAAAGACATCTTCCTGTACATACTTGAGTGACTTCAAAAGAAATGTACCTGAAGAGAAATCTCCTGTATTTACTTGAATGGTTTCAAAACATTATATATTTGCAGTATATATACACCATCTAGTACTTAACTTTCTTTATCGTCTACTCAGACTATTTGTTATGTCTTCTTTTTTTTTTTTCCATCCAGAAGCACTTGAGCTTCGCCTCGTGCCATCAAAACCGTGAATCTGGGGAATCTGTGGCTTTTTCTTTCCTGCCAGAATTGAACCCTACACAAGAGGGCTAGTCACCCACAGTCCAACGCTATGAACACGCTGGGCACGCGGCCTTTTCTTCTTCAAACACTCCACATCAACCACTTGTTAAACCACTCTTTGTGATTTATATGTGATCTGAGCCTAAGAGTGATTGTTCATTGTGCCAGTTATGTGCCTACAAGTAGGCTAGCAATACTGATTTCTGCTACACTTTTTTATTTACTAGGTAGTCATCCCTAGACCTTACCGTAGTCGCCATGTCTTGTAGTCACAGTGTTACTATTCTTGCCTTGAGCCCAGCAACTATTGTAACTAATTTCACTTAACTATTTTGTCAAGTTGCTCTACATATAAGTGTAGTGAGACTTACAAACACCCTGTATTAGTTCAGCTTTCTAATAGTAACTCGTATGTAGGATTAACCTCTTAAACCGAGGCTTGCCCTCTGTTTAACCTAAGGACGAAGCTTGTTTTGGTTATATCAGAGCGTGTAGGCCAACAAACATGACAAATAAGAATTAAGTCAATTCAAAGAATTCAAGTAATATAACAGTTATTGGTAACACTCAAGCAACCAGAACCTACACCCAACAACTACTAACCTCCATGGGTGCCTGTTAATGAAAAGTCTACTTGGTGTGTACATATATATATATATATGTTGTAGAGCGTCATCAAATTTTGCATCAGATAAGCAAAAGTTCAAGTAATGGTGCAGATTTTTGTAAAATTTATTTTAATTGTGATTTGATATTCATGGGCTTATTTTTTTTGTTTTTATGTACATTATTGTATTTGAAAGTTTTATATGTTTTGTAAGCGGTGAATATTTTTGTGAACATTTTTTAAAATTACTAAACCCCTTTTGTCTATTGTGTGTTTAGAATGTATTTTAAAAAATTTTGAAAATACATACTACCCTATGACTGAGTTAGATTGGGTAATTGAAGCTCTCTGCTGTATAGGGAGGTGTGTGTGTGGGGTATTCACATATAATGTAGTGTTACAGGGGTATTATTTTTAGAGCTCACAGTACTAGACTGCAGCATTTGAAGATGATTGACCAGTTCTCATCTCATTGATAAGTTTGCTAGCTTAGCAAATAAAGCCTATGCAGTCATATACATGTGAACCATGGACAATAAGCAAACAAAATGAGAAATATCTAATAATAATGGAGGTATGGGTTCTAAGGAAAATGTAAATGTGACTAACAAATGAATGGGACAGGCCTTCAAGAAGCAAATAAAAGAAGAAAATTAATAAGAGAAATTAGATTAAGACAATGCAGGATCTTTGGGATATGTTATGAGAAGAAATAAAGTTGAAAATTTAGTGACAGCTGTCAAATGTATTAGAAAAGAGCTAGGGCTGGCAAAGTCAGATGGTTAGAGAGCTGATATAGCCAAGTAGCTATGCTGGCATTGTTTGATGGTTATAGAGCTGACTTAAGTCAAATAGTTAAAGTGCTGGTGTAGTCAAGTGGTTAAAGTACTGATGTTGTGAGATGGCTTGCTGATATAGTTGAGTGGTCTGAACGCGATGTAGTCAGTGGTTAGTTAACAGTCAAGTGGTTAGTTGACAGTCAAGTGGTTAGCGAGCTGATATAGTCAAGTGGTTAAAGTGCTGATGTAGTCAGGTGGTTAGCAAGCTGATGTAAAGTGGTAAGCAAGCTGATGTAGTCAAGTGGTTAGTTGAGTCAAGTGGTTAGAGAGCTGTCATAATCAAATGGTTAGAGAGTTGACATAGAGCTTGACTCATAGTCAAGTGGTTAGAGCCCTGTACTTAGATTTATACACACACAGCTTTGCCCAGCTGTAAATTAGTCCACTTCTTGCTTAACTTATGGAATAGAATCTATCATAGAGAGAGAACTGACCCGCTACTTGGTCATTAAACACTATGATCTAATACTGTAAGTTATGACAAATTTATGAAATTATTATCAGGGATTCATTCTCTTTATGGAATAATTCAAATCATGCAATTTCAACTCAATAGTTTTGTATTTTATTTTGCTATCATTTTGTTTTATAAAAAAAAAAATACTCTAATTATGTTGTGTTCTGAAGAAGAAGATGAAAACAAATATTGTTTTTTCAAAGTTTAGTATTTTTGTTGTGTTGTGTATTTGTCACTGTTGTGTGTGTGTGTGTGGGGGAGAATAGTAGATGGCTGGTGTGCATCTGACAATTCATTTTATTGGTTTCGGAGATACTTTGCTTGTGTCTGCTTGTTTTTATTGCAACCACAATTTAAGTATGGGTGAGTGGATATAGACACACCCTCATAATTGTGAGTAGAGACACTCCCCTTTCAGTGTGGGTGAGTGGATACAGACACACCTTTTCAGTATATGCGAGTGGATACAGACACACCCCTTTCAGTATGGGCGAAGGATTACAGACACACCCCTTCAGTATGGGCGAAGGGTTACAGACAAACCTCCTTCAGTGTATGTGAGTGGATACAGACACACCCCCTTCAGTGTGAGTGGATACAGACACACCCCCTTCAGTGTGAGTGGATACAGACACACCCCCTTTAGTGTGAATGATTACAAGCATGTTCCCTTCAGTGTGTAAGATGGTTACCCATAATCATACCCTCACTGTAGTGAAAGAAAGTGACTGTTCATTCATTCAGCAAGTTATTTGTTCCATGTTTTTTTTTTTAAATCTCTGATTATTGGTGCTGACCCTTGTTCTATAGATTTGAAATATTCTGCATCATTTTGACGTCCATATATATTCTTCAGCCATATCTTGCACATATCCTTCTGCACATATCATTATGCAAAATCTCCTCCATATGTGCTTTACAAATATCCACACAACATATTCTGCAAATCTCCTCTTTACAATTATCCTTTCATATATTATTCCACACATATCTTTCCAACACACTTTTCTAAATATTCCTTTCTACACCTCCGTCTGCACATACCTTCCACATCTTCTATACATGACTGTGACTTAAACCATCCATGTTGCATTTGATCATATGTGACACATACCTTCCACATCTTCTATACATTACTGTGACTTAAACCATCCATGTTGAATTTGATCATATGTGACACATACCTTCCACATCTTCTATACATTACTGTGACTTAAACCATCCATGTTGCATTTGATCATATGTGACACATACCTTCCACATCTTCTATACATTACTGTGACTTAAACCATCCATGTTGCATTTGATCATATGTGACACATACCTTCCACATCTTCTACACATTAAAAAGACAGTGGCATATCCTAAAGGACGTAGCCATCAACCACAGTAAACGAGTCGTTGATTTTCTAGGCACCACTTATACGTTCAGTAGTTTGCCATTGCTTTCTAAACGGTGAGGTCTTTTTTTACCGTTTGTAAAATCCCACGAAACGAATTTGCTTCGAAACTTGCCCACCGTGGGGTTTGTAGCAGGTACGTTTGGGTTTGTGATCGAGCTCATACCTGCAACACATACTGTCCACATATATACCTGCCACACACCACACCATCCAACCACATACCTCACATATACCTGCAATACACACCAACCACGCAAACCTGTGACACACACCGTCCACACATAACTTTCAACCTACCTTTCACATCTACCTGTGACATGCACCGTCCCCACAAACCTGTGACTACCGTCTCACATATACCTGCGACATGCAAGTCCCTACAAACCTGTGACCTAGATCTTCCACACAAACCTGCGAAACTCCTAGACTCTCCAAACCTCACACTTCACAAACCTGCACATACCTTCCTCACAAACCTGCGACACATACCTTCCACACAAACCCGTGACACATACCTTCCACATTTTGTAAATAGCTTGCAGACTTCACTTGTTGAGCACATGTGTCACTAACAATCTCCTTCTATCTGTTCTCATTTATAACAGATCACTATCAAATTATACCTTTAGTCTTCCTGTCTGACCAGCAACTCATAAACCAGTCGATCATATTAGTTATATCAAATATATTGTCTTGTTGAATCTATTCATTTTTCAGTTTCAGATTTATCACTTACTTCACATCACGCAATTTAAATGATATTCAGTTTTTTTTTTGTTTAGATATAGCTCTTTAAACTATAGTAAAGTTAGCCCGTGTGGTACCAGGGCCCGCAAGAGGAGCAAAGAATAGTACCACTGCAACCTACAAGGCATGTTGTAAGAGGCGACTGATGTAGGACCTAGGAAGCTATCCTAGTAAATAAAAAGCATCGCAGAGATCGGATGTGCTGGCCTACTTGTAGGCGCATAACTGGCACAATCGCACTTAGACTCAGATGACATACAAATCACACAGAGTGGTTAAGTGGTCGATGTGAAAGCGCTTGAAGAAGAAACTATAGTAAAGTTTATATTTTCCAATACAGCAACTTTAGAACTATTTTTGTTCTTCTTCTCTTAACTCTCCTTGAAGCATACTGCATCAATAAATTTCCTCCAACCAGATCTGTCTTGAGCAAGCCTGCTTAGTTCATTCTAGATCTTTCCAGACTCTTCTCTTTCTCTGTATACAGTTCATCTCCATGTCTCTCTAGGTCGCCCTCCTACCTCTCTTGCCTCCCAGATTCCATTTCAAAGCCACAAGTAGGTGTCTGTCTTAAAACTGTACTACTGTTTGGTTTTTTCTTCAGATAAGCACTCTCTTAGTGCACCAGGGCAAAAGCCATGTTTTTACAAGCCATTTGTTTTAGAACAAAAAAACGCCCTTTATTGTGGCTCCAGGTTAAAAGGTGTCCAACCCAAAGTCACGTAGTGTGGCGTTTGACCCACAAGGAGTTCAGTTATATTACACTACATTTGTTCAGAAAAAGTAATTTAAATTATATTAAAGATCTATTTTCAGAAGAAAAACAGCACTTTATATTTGAGTTGAACTTTCACAAAAAGCACTTTAAATTTGAGTTTAATTTCAATAAATCACTTTATATTTCAGTTTAACTTTCAGATTAGACACTTTATATTTCAGTTTAACTTTTTCATTATATTGATTAGACACTTTATATTTCAGTTTAACTTTCAGATTAGACACTTTATATTTCAGTTTAACTTTCAGATTAGACGCTTTATATTTCAGTTTAACTTTCAGATTAGACACTTTATATTTCAGTTTAACTTTCAGATTAGACGCTTTATATTTCAGTTTAACTTTCAGATTAGACGCTTTATATTTCAGTTGAACTTTCAGATTAGACGCTTTATATTTCAGTTTAACTTTCAGATTAGACACTTTATATTTCAGTTTAACTTTCAGATTAGACGCTATATTTGAGTTGAACTTTCACAAAAAGCACTTTATATTTGCCTTTTATGTTTATATTTACTGTACAATTTGAGTTCTTTCTCAAATTGCTGGAAAAATTCTCAATTTGTGTGATGATATTTTGGTACTATAAACCAAGAACATGATGATGATGGAAATATCATGCCCTATATTTGTATGTTGTTTCCTTTGCCTTTTTTTTAAACAATCATGATTATTGGTTGTGTATTAAATTGATAATACGAGAATCTCACATGAATCCATGTTGTGTACAGTACCGATGGTACACTTAGTTTGTTAAGCATCAATCTGATTGTTTGGTTGTTGATAGGATTATTGTTGATTGTTCTATCGTTTGATCCACTGTTTGTTGGGTTCCATGAATTGTCCATATGTTAGTTTAGCTTCTTGTCTGCTTATTTATCAATTTGTTTGATTGTTAGTGTGTTTGTTGTACCATTGAGCCACGGGAACCATCAGTATGCATACTGTTCGATATCTGTTTGGGGAGACTGAGCACCTATGGGTCTGCACGGGGTGCAGTGACATCAGTTTAGTAACCAATAACATTTGTTTTGCTTTTTGTAGATGTGTTTGTAAATGTTTTACTGTTTGTAAATATGTTTTACTGTTTGTAAATGTGTTAAACTGTTTGTAGATGTGTTAAACTGTTTGTAAATGTGTTAAACTGTTTGTAAATGTGTTAAACTGTTTGTAGATGTGTTGAACTGTTTGCAAATGTGTTGAATTGTTTGTAGATGTGTTGAACTGTTTGTATGTCTGGCTGCCTAACAAAACCTCTGCCAATGATCACCAATATTTCATGTCACTAACTCTAACCCTACTTTATGTATGATTATACCAATTACAGAACAAGTGGCCAGTGGAATCTTTATTCTGAAAAACTCATCAAATACACTTGAGACAGTAACCCCCAGTTTTTGTTCTTGCATTCTGTTCTCATGTATATTCTCTTATTATTTTTGTCATGAGATTTGAGTGTCTAATTCTTGAACATACTAATCCTTCAGTCAGAAGAAATATTATTTGTAGTTTTGCTAGGTCAGAGTACAATTGTTCGTGTGTTTGTTGTATCAGAGCACAGTTGTATGTTGTAGCAGAGTACAATTGTGTGTTTGTTGCACCAGAGTACAGTGGTGTGTTTTGTCATACCAGAGTACAATGGTGTGTTTTTGTCATACCAGAGTACAGGTTTTGTGTTTGTTGTACCAGAGTACATATGTGTTTGTCATACCAGAGTTCAGTTGTTCTCTATTGTTATACAGTTGTTCTTGTTTGTGTACCAGAGTTCAGTTGTTCTAATGTTTATGTACCAGAGTACAGTTGTTCTTGTGTTTGTTGTACCAGAGTACAGTTGTTCTGTGTTGTCTACCAGAGTTCAGTTGTTCTTGTGTTTGTTGTACCAGAGTACAGTTGTTCTTGTGTTTGTTGTACCAGAGTACAGTTCTCGTGTTTGTTGTACCAATGTACAGTTGTTCTTGTGTTTGTTGTACCAGAGTACAGTTGTTCTTGTGTTTGTTGTACCAGAGTACAGTTGTTCTCGTGTTTGTTGTACCAGAGTTCAGTTGTGTTTGTTGTACCAGAGTTCAGTTGTTCTTGTGTTTGTTGTACCAGAGTACAGTTGTTCTCGTGTTTGTTGTACCAGAGTTCAGTTCTTGTGTTTGTTGTACCAGAGTACAGTTCTTGTGTTACAGTTGTGTTTGTTGTACCAGAGTACAGTTCTTTACATAAAGGATATTCTATATCTCGGTTGCGCAAGTTATGCACACCGATAGGTGCGGCAAGACAGGAAAGCCATGAGAGAAACGTCAGTAGCTACATCAACCAACACAGAACGGGAGTTGTTAGTCTAAATACATGAAAATACATGCTTGGGATGAGATTGGAGAAATTATGGACATGTGCGATGAAGATGATCCTCGAATGAACGTGTGCTTGTTGTACGACGGTAGGCAGAGGATACAGTCACGGACTAGTTCTGTCACTGCCAGGAAAGAAAGCAACGGAAGGTTACCTTCCAAGAAGATGCCTAGATAACAGTAATATGAAATCGCCCGTGTGGTGCCGGGGCCCGTAGGGAAGCAAAGAATAGTACCACTGCGCCCTCACAAGGCATATCGCAAGAGGCGACTGATGTAGGAAATAATGAAGTTACCCTAGTAAATAAAAAGCATCGCAGAAATCGGATGTGCTAGCCTACTTGTAGGAGCTTAACTGGCACAACGTACAATCGCTCTTATGCTCAGATCACATACACATCACACAGAATGGTTTAACAAGTGATCGATATGGAACGTTCGAAGAGTAATATGTATTCAACAAAATGCTACAAATAAAAATGAGAAAATGTAAGGATTTTATACATATAAAAAGACATGACGGGTTGGAAAAACTTATGGAACGAGGCATCCTGACAAAAATAAGAGGAAGACTATGGAGAAGATATATTCAGGATGTGACTGATTATTTGAGCATGACAACAGCAGACACATCTGATCTAGTCAATAAGAGAGATAGATTCCGAAGGACTGCTAGGGTGGCAACGTTCTGCTTAGAATAAGCTATTGGATGATGAATGGCAACAGTTGTAACACTAAGAGTGCAGAACTAAACAACGAAGAAAAACTATGCTGGCGGTGGAGCTGCAAGTTATATAGTATTAAAACTAAATTACGAATTTTCAATTCAAATGTTGTATCAATCCTAACATATGCCAGCGAGACTTGGAAAATGACTAAAGATATAGAAAGTAAATTGAATGCATGTGGAAATAGATGTCTGCGAAAAATAATGAATATAAAATGGAACGAATGCAGAAGTGATGAAATCAGAGAAATGTCTGGTCAACTACTACTAACAACTGTTATAAGATGGAGAAGATAGATATATGTTGCACACACCTTAAGAAGAAATGATATCAAAGCAGGCATTGAAGTGGCATGCAAAGGGTTGAAGAAAGGAAGGATGCCCTAAGGAGACCCTGAAACAAACTTTGCTGAGAGAGGACAGAAATATCGGTCTCAGTTCTATGGAAGGGACTGAGCGAGTTGCCCAGGATATAGCGGTATGGAGAAATTGATTGTAGGCCATATGCAACGTATAACGGTTGGAGCAGAATTATTAAAATTATTGTTTATGCCAGACCCGTATGGTGCCGGGGTCCGCAAGGTAAGCAAAGAATAGTACCACTGCGACCTACAATGCATGTCGTAAGAGGCGACTAATTTAGGCACTATGGATGCTACCCTAGTAAATAAAAATCAGCGCAGAAATTGGACGTGCTGGCCTACTTGTAGGCGCATAACTGGCACAACGTACTATCGCTCTTAGGCTCAGATGACATACAAATCACACGAGTGGTTGACAAGTGGTCGATATGGAGCGTTCGAAGAAGAAGAATCTAAGATCTGTAACCCAATAGATCACATCCTATTGTAACATGTATGTCAATGGGATACGAATATTGATTGATAGTACCATCATCATTGCACTTCTGTGAGTAACCACTTGTGCTCCCATCTCTTTCTTACACAGGCAGATTTCAGCGGTAGTGCACGAACTCCGTAGCACCGGCGAGGGTTCCCGATGTAATTTTAGAAGATGTTGACAATATTTTGTAGGAATGTTATTGTTTTAATCGTTCTAATGAATTTTGCCCATGCAGCAGCTTTTCCACCTGCTCTTCTCGATTTTGATCTGCTAATGGTTTCTTTACGTGTTCAACTTGAACACGAGACCTAGTTTTATCGTCCTTGTCCGATAGGACTAGGAACTCGATATCTGGCAAAATATCCCGATGTCTCCACGAAGAAGCGAACCGAACGAGTACCTATCCTATACGTCACAACGATCCCTTAGATCATCTAAGATATGTCATACAATAGATAACACATTATTGCAACATGTGTGTCAATCAATATATCTACATCCTCTTCGTGTCAACTGACATAGACGTCTTCTGGAGATTTCCACTGTTACAATTCTGCCGTCTTTCTACCAATTGTTTTCAATGTTTCTTTTGAGGTCCAGACTTTATTTTCTCATCTACTGTCAATCTGAGATCTTCTTCATTTTGGCTCGTCACTATGAATGGCGTAGTAGTGTCTGTATGGCACTTCGACTTATTTGTGAAGACTGCTTTGTTATTATCAGTGTCCCCTGCCATACATGGGCCTTCTCGACTTCAGAGGTTTATAAGAGCTGTCCTAAATGTCCTATTGGCATACGACATACATGCCAATGGCTTGTCTTCGTCTTTAATGATGTTCTCCAATGATGCATAGTTTCTTCTCCAATGATGCATAGTTTCTTCTCCAATGATGCATAGTTTCTTCTCCAATGATACACAGTTTGTTCTCCAATGATGCATAGTTTTTTCTCCAATGATTCACAGTGTGTTCGTTTTAAATGCTTTTCATTAAGAATTCTTTTTATTTAGAAATGAAGAAATCAGAAGAAAACTGGATGTGAAATCAGTAATGCAATCCCTTAAATAAAAACATTAAATGGTCTGGACACCTGACAAGAACGCCCTGGTATCGTCTACCACAGAGAGCCACACAGAAAAAGTATAACTGGTACAGAACAAAGGAAGACCATGCCAAAGATGGAGCGACAGCATCAAGAAGGCCTTAACTCTTTCCACGCCCATTTATTTCCTCAATTTTTAAGCAGTTAATTCAAGGGAAGTAAAAAAAAAGATAATTTAAAAAGAAATTACGATCCCAACTACTTGTCAATAAATAAACATATATTATTATATACTAAATTGAAGAAAACTGGACAACCTAATAGAATAACAAGGTTGAAAAAAAGTAGAAGTAAAATAGTAGAAGTAAAACTAGAAAGACTTCTTATAAGGGAAGCTACTCTATGGCGCAGTGTGCGGCTTAAAGCGTGCAACGGACTTCGCCGTGGCGCAGTGTGCGGCTTAAAGCGTGGAAAGAGTTAAGAAAATGAGTAACGGCTTACAAAGTGCATTATAACAAGCACTTCTATAAAGTAGTAAATAGTGGAAGAGAATAATAAATGCTTTTCATTTGCTATTGTGTTTGACCAGAATATTTGCAGGATTTTTCTTCAACATTTATTTGGAAATGTCTCCAGCATGTAAACGAATGAATCCGATAAATAGTCAAAAGGGAGAATGGATGTACGACAGAATAATCTTTCTTTTCTGTAATCCTGTTTTGCCCCACAGCTTCAGGATAAGTAGAAACCTCTAGAACGGACTTTCATGTGCGCTTCACAAACAGTGTTTTTCCACTACCTCTGTGGAGACTACCCCCACCCTCCCTCAATCCCTAAAACAACAACCTTCAACAGGTTCTACAATCAATTTAGACTTTCTAATATCCGTACCACCATTTCATTTCAAGAAATTCCAAAATAAAACACCTCTTATTTGAAAACCTCTCATTAATTAACCAACACTATAATATTTGTATCGTTAGACTAAGCAGATTTGAGAATAATTTCTATTTCTGTATGTTTGTTTGTGTGTGGGTGTTGTATGGTTACAAGAGTATCGTTTTTAATTAAAGGTCACTTCCTGTGACTCGAATAGTCGCACTCTTGTCGTTTTGTTTGAAAGTTTGATCAAAAGTATTTTATATCCATTTATGTGTATCTGAAATCTCTGAGGAGAACTCTCGTCTGGAAACTCAGATCAAAACAATATTTGTTCAGTATCCTCTCTGTACTAGTGCAAAGACTTTGCCTTTCTTCTTCTTTCTTTTCTTCAATTCTGTTTTGCCTCATAGCGAAACATAGAAAAGACATTTCTAGAAAGAACTTTTGTGTGCGCTTCATAAACGGTGTCTTTCATCGCCTCTGTTATCTCTTGAGGTCCACCTTTGTGCGGTCATGTCTTCTATCCATTGTATCGGAGTAACATTGCTCTTTGAGGCACACTGTCTGTTGGTAATCTGCTTATGTGGTCGAACCATTTAATTTGTTGTTTCTTGATAAAGTTCAGTACTGATGTTGTACCCACTTTTTCCTGATGTCTTCATTTCCCGATCTCTTCTTGTCACTCCCAGCATTCTGTGTAGACAATTCATCTCTGTCGTGACTAGTTCTCTTCTATCATTTGATATCAGCGTCCATGTTTGGCACTGACAGCATAAAGACCTTGCCTGTGATACTTAAAAGGGAGATGCCTCTGTAGTTGCTATAGTCCCCCTTGTCTCCTTTATATAGTGTCACTATTTTTGCATCCCTCATGTCCTGGGAATTCCACCTTTCTCCAGCACTGGACAAGGAGATTGTAGAGGTGGGGCTGGAGGACATCCTTGCTATATTTGAGGATTTCAGCAGGAATGATGTGTAGTCCTGACGACTTGCCATTTGAAAGTCTGTTCATTGCTTCTGAAAGTTCCAACTCTGTGGGTTCGGTATCCAGCTTGGCTAGTTGATGTTTCGGTATGATATGATCTAGGGCAAACATACATACACAATTACACAACATTACACAAACCCACATACATAGTTACACAATATACACACATCTACACATAGGCGTCCATTCGTTAAGGCAGCAGGAGGGTCATGTACCATCCCCGCAACCCCGCTTCCAGTGGACAATGGTTTTTGACAAAACAGTTTTATATTAATCTGATCTTCTCGATTTCCACGTAGTAAATTAGTAAACTACCTATTAAAGAAGTTTCAACTCATTTTACCCTCCACGTAGTAAATTGGTAAACTACCTATTAAAGAAGTTTCAACTCATTTTACCCTCCACCCCCTTCCAAGCCAGATTTATGTATGACGCATATACACATACACACACAAACAAATAACTGATTACATATGTATACATATACCGTTGTCGTGACTATGATCACATCCACCGTTTGCTGGCATAAATAATTATCAACGGTGTAACAGGATGTGATCAGAGAACATAGAAAGAAAAAGAAAAAACCGTCCCTAGCCAGAGCCTGTGATTGCAATCAAAACGCAGTGAAGAATGTTAATGACTTCTTAGACTTATCTCAAGTTGACAACTTGATCAACTACGCGGCTTGGCCTAAACTGTGCAGCCCTCTTGACGGCTTCACTAGTGTATTTCCGGTCAGGCAGATATTGGCTAGCAATGGAAGGGAATGTCAATGTCCGGTCTTTGAAATTCCATTTTTGTGCATTTTTCTTCAGCCAGACACATCGGAGATACTTTACCGAATTCATCGTATAAGTTATATTTCTTGAAACTTATGTGTATCGTGTATAAGGGATTATCATTACTGGAGATTATAGTATATAGAGCGATCATTACTGGAAATTATAGCATGGAGAACGCTCATTACTGGAGATTATAGTATAGAGAACGTTCATTGCTGGAGATTATAGTATAGAGAACGTTCATTACTGTAGATTATAGTGCAGAGAGCGTTCATTACTGGAGATTATAGTGCAGAGAACGCTCATTACTGGAGATTATAGTATAGAGAGCGTTCATTACTGGAGATTATAGTGCAGAGAACATTCAAAACTGGAGATAATAGGACAGGGATCTCTCATTATTGGAGAGTATAGCATATAGAACGTCCATTATTGGATACTACAGCACATAGATGCGTCCATTACTGAAGACTACAACACCGAGATGAGTCCATTACTGCAGGGTACAACACAGAGGACGTCAAATTACTGGGAACTATAGCATAGACGTACGTCTATTGCTGAAAATTATAATATAGAGTACGTCCATTACTAGATAATAAGACGTCCATTACTTAAGAAAATCATAGAGAAGTTCATTACTTGAAATTGCAGAACAGAGGACGTCCATTACTGGAAACTGCAGCATATAGTTACGTTAGCTACAGAAGATCACAATATAAATTAACGTCAACTAATAGTTGTCACAATATAGATTGGCTTTTCATTACTGGATATTACAATATAGAGGACACTCATTACTACCGACTACATCATAAATATGTGTCCATTACTCGAGATGGTACAACATCAAGCTACTATGAGTCTGTTTCTGAATCTTTATAGCAAAATTAAACTGAAGGAAAAAACAAACTTGAGAATAATCTCTTCGGAATATTTCCTAAAATGTTACTTGTTTGGTTGGTGACTTTTCTGTTGAGTTTTAGTGTTGATTGGATTAGCTGTACGCAAGCGCAGGTAAGTTCTTTATTATCATTCTTATTATATCCATCTGTAAACATATTCTTCTTCTAGATCATTTTGAAATAGAAAACATGAACATATTTCTTCCAACAAGATCTGTCTTGCGTATGTGGTGTGTTGCGCTGGGGCACATAATGGAATCAAAGAATAGTAACACTGCGATCTACAAGGCGTAAGAAGTGTCTTGATTGATTGGTAGGACCATCATCATTGTACTTAGGTGAGTAACCGTGTTTGCTGCCACCTATTTCTTACATAGGACTCCGTAGCGCCAGCGAGGGTTCCCGGTGTAGTTTAGAAGTTAGCGAAAATATTTATTAGGAATTGTATCTTTTACTCTTTCTAATTAATTTTGCTCAGGCAACGGCTTTCCAGCCTGCTGTCCTCGATTTTGAACTGCCACTGGTTCTTTCACGTGCTCAACTTGAACACGAAACTTACGTTTTATCGTCTATCTCCGATATGACTAGGAACTCGATCTCACCTGCCCTGAGATCAGGATCTCTGGAAAATATTTCGATAGCTACACGAGTACTTACTCTTCTAATAATGTAGAAGGAAACGAGCCACAGATCTAGCTTTACGCCATAGAGATGACTAAGAAGTGACTCAAATACAGTTCTACGCCACAGAGATGACTAAGAAGTGACTCAAATACAGTTCTACGCCACAGAGATGACTAA
This sequence comes from Arion vulgaris, assembly GCA_020796225.1. NCBI lineage: Eukaryota > Metazoa > Mollusca > Gastropoda > Stylommatophora > Arionidae > Arion > Arion vulgaris. The sequence continues at coordinate 36,455,051 of CM036755.1, forward strand.
GAAGTGACTCAAATACAGTTCTACGCCACAGAGATGACTAAGAAGTGACTCAAATACAGTTCTACGCCACAGAGATGACTAAGAAGTGACTCAAATACAGTTCTACGCCACAGAGATGACTAAGAAGTGACTCAAATACAGTTCTACGCCACAGAGATGACTAAGAAGTGACTCAAATACAGTTCTACGCCACAGAGATGACTAAGAAGTGACTCAAATACAGTTCTACGCCACAGAGATGACTAAGAAGTGACTCAACACAGTTCTACGCCACAGAGATGACTAAGAAGTGACTCAAATACAGTTCTACGCCACAGAGATGACTAAGAAGTGACTCAAATACAGTTCTACGCCACAGAGATGACAAAGAAGTGACTCAAATACAGTTCTACACCACAGAGATGACTAAGAAGCGACTAAAATATGGTTCGACTTCTGACTGGCTATCCCATTCGGTTTTTCAACAAAATAAGCTACACAATTCAACCACCACGAACAAGTCAAATACAAGGAAAATAATACCTGTACCAACCAAGAGGAAAAGAGGCTACTCTAGAAGAGATAAGTCTGATGCGGAGAAAGCCGAGAGGATGTGGAGAAAGCTGAGAGGTGCTTCAACGCAGATCTTTCTTTCATCTCGGGAAAAGCTGTAGAATTGGGACCTGTAGAAATACAGAATTGGGACCTGTAGAAATATCTATGAATTGGGACATGCAAGGTTAGAAAATGTGAATACTAGAAATATTATGAATTGGGACATGTAAGTTAGAATATTATGAATTGGGACCGGAATACATGAATTACATGCAAGGTTAGAAATATGTATGAATTGGGACTCGTAGAATATGTTGAATTGACTTTTAACATGATGAATTGGGACATGTAACGTTAGAAATATGTATGAATTGGACTGTACAGAACTATTATGAATTGGACATGTAACGTTAGAAATATGTATGAATTGGGACATGTAACGTTAGAAATATGTATGAATTGGGACATGTAACGTTAGAATATGTATGAATTGGGACATGTAACGTTAGAAATAGTATTGAATTGGGACATGAACGTTAGCGAGAAACGTAGTAGATTTGAGATTGGGACGTGTAACGTTAGATATATGTATGAATTGGGACTGTAACGTTAGATATATGTATGAATTGGGACATGTAAGTTAGATATATGTATGAATTGGGACTGTAAGTTAATATATGTATGAATTAGGACTGTAACGTTAGATATATGTATGAATTGGGACGTAACGTAGAAATATGTATGAATTGGGAGTAACGTAGAAATATGTATGAATTGGGACGTATAACTTAGATATATGTATGAATTGGACGTGAACGTTAGATATATGTATGAATTGGGACGTGTAACGTTAGATATATGTATGAATTGGGACATGTAACGTTAGATATATGTATGAATTGGGACGTGTAACGTTAGATATATGTATGAATTGGGACATGTAACGTTAGATATATGTATGAATTGGGACGTGTAACGTTAGATATATGTATGAATTGGGACGTGTAACGTTAGATATATGTATGAATTGGGACGTGTAACGTTAAAATATATGTATGAATTGGGACGTATAACGTTAGATATATGTATGAATTGGGACGTATAACGTTAGATATATGTATGAATTGGGACGTGTAACGTTAGATATATGTATGAATTGGGACGTATAACGTTAGATATATGTATGAATTGGGACGTTTAACGTTAGATATATGTATGAATTGGGACGTATAACGTTAGATATATGTATGAATTGGGACGTGTAACGTTAGATATATGTATGAATTGGGACGTGTAACGTTAGATATATGTATGAACTAGGACGTGTAACGTTAGATATATGTATGAATTGGGACGTGTAACGTTAGATATATGTATGAACTAGGACGTGTAACGTTAGATATATGTATGAATTGGGACGTATAACGTTAGATATATGTATGAATTGGGACGTGTAACGTTAGATATATGTATGAATTGGGACGTATAACGTTAGATATATGTATGAACTGGGACGTTAACGTTAGATATATGTATGAATTGGGACGTATAACGTTAGATATATGTATGAATTGGGACGTTTAACGTTAGATATATGTATGAATTGGGACGTATAACGTTAGATATATGTATGAATTAGGACGTTAACGTTAGATATATGTATGAATCAGGACGTAACGTTAGATATATGTATGAATTGGGACGTAACGTTAGATATATGTAATGGAATTGGGACGTGTAACGTTAGATATATGTATGAACTAGGACGTGTAACGTTAGATATATGTATGAATTGGGACGTATAACGTTAGATATATGTATGAATTGGGACGTGTAACGTTAGATATATGTATGAATTGGGACGTATAACGTTAGATATATGTATGAATTGGGACGTTAACGTTAGATATATGTATGAACTATGGGACGTTAACGTTAGATATATGTATGAATTGGGACGTGTAACGTTAGATATATGTATGAACTAGGGCGTGTAATGTTAGATATATGTATGAACTAGGACGTGTAACGTTAGATATATGTATGAATTGGGACGTAACGTTAGATATATGTATGAATTGGGACTGTATACGTTAGATATATGTATGAACTTGGACGTGTAACGTTAGATATATGTATGAATTGGGACGTTTAACGTTAGATATATGTATGAATTGGGACGTGTAACGTTAGATATATGTATGAATTGGGACGTTTAACGTTAGATATATGTATGAATTGGGACGTGTAACGTTAGATATATGTATGAATTGGGACGTTTAACGTTAGATATATGTATGAATTGGGACGTGTAACGTTAGATATATGTATGAATTGGGACGTGTAATGTTAGATATATGTATGAATTGGGACGTGTAACGTTAGATATATGTATGAATTGGGAAAGACCACACATATTACAAAATATGTCAAATACTAGGAGGCTGACATTTTCTCGTAGGTGGGATGAAGCAGTCAAACCACGCCTAAACACAGGGGAAACAAAGCTGTTCTCAGGCACAGTCAACTCTAGATAACTAGGCCAGACAACTGACCGGGAATCCCTGACCTAGATCAGAGAAGGGGCTGGAAATTATAGATGTTTGATAGAACACTGCAAGCTTTTTTTGCAATTTTACTCAGTTCTGTGAGTCTATGGTTATATATTGGTAAAAATATATTCATAATATTGATATTTCTTATTGTTAAACTTAACTTACTGGATAATATAACTTCAATTTAGCATTTTGTGTTCATTTTAAAATGAATTCGTCTCTATACACCAATACTGGAATGCGAGGTCACGTGGTGTAGTAGTGGTCTGATTTCCATAATTTTACCAGAGTCCGAACGCCCATAAGTTTATAGTTGGCTCTGATTATACGGTGTTAGGTCCGTATTTTTCATTGACAGTCGTCACACGACGGGTGATGTGGTCACTGGTCAACATCACGCCGGCCGTCTTTAGTTTCCAGTGATTTTCCTGGTACTAAGGCTGGTTGGACCTGAGAGACGTTAGTCGGAAACAATTCCGTGCCCACTGTGGAATTGAACCCAGACAACTAGACGAAGAAGCGAGTTCACAATAACTACTTTACTGCGGCCTCTAAAAACTATTAGCAATCAGAGAAATGGCAACATCAAAATTATGAGTGACCTAAATGCCAAGATAGGAGCGGACAACACAGGCTATGAAGAAATCATGGGGAATCATGGACTAGACTAGGTGTTATGATGAAAACGGAGAGAACTATTCACCAATTTCTGCTCAGCAAACCAATACTTCATAGGTGGAAGTGTCTTTCCCCATAACGGAATACATAAGAGAAGTATGTATTTAAATAGTATTCCTTTCTTATCTCTATATAGAATTGTCTATTATATTGAATATCATCCTTTCTTATCTCTAAATAGAATTGTCAATTGTATTGAATATCATCCTTTTCTTATCTCTATATGGAATTGTGTATCATATTGAATATCATCCTTTTCTTATCTCTATATATATTTGTGTATTATATTGAATATCATCACTTTCTTATATATATATAATATTTTGTATTATATTGAATATCATCCTTTTCTTATCTCTATATAGAATTGTGTATTATATTGAATATCATCCTTTCTTTATCTCTATATAGAACTTGTATTATATTGAATATCATCCCTTTCTTATATATATATAATATTTTGTATTATATTGAATATCATCCTTTTCTTATCTCTATATAGAATTGTGTATTATATTGAATATCATCCTTTTCTTATCTTTATATAGAACTGTGTATTATATTGAATATCATTCTTTTCTTATCTCTATATAGAATTGTGTATTATATTGAATATCATTCTTTTCTTATCTCTATATAGAATTGTGTATTATATTGAATATCATCCTTTTCTTATCTCTATATAGAATTGTGTATTATATTGAATATCATCCTTTCTTATTATATATAATATTTGTATTATATTGAATATCATCCTTTTCTTATCTCTATATAGAATTGTGTATTATATTGAATATCATCCTTTCTTATCTTATATAGAACTGTGTATTATATTGAATATCATTCTTTTCTTATCTCTATATAGAATTGTGTATTATATTGAATATCATCATTTTCTTATCTCTATATAGAATTGTGTATTATATTGAATATCATCCTTTTCTTATCTTTATATAGAACTGTGTATTATATCATCCTTTTCTTTTCCCTTTCACTCTGGACTTTTTTTTTAACTCTACGAAGAATGTATAATGCAATGTATACTAAATTAGCTAATATTCTGACTTTGCGTCGTCTTAAAATATACATCGAGCCAGTATATCGTCTCAGCAGAGTGAAGGGTTAAATCTATATAGGATTATGCCCGTCTGCCCAGCGTGTTTGTAGCGTTGACTCGTGACATCCCGTGTACGTTCAATCGTGATGAAACCAATTTCCAGTTTCGTGTTCGTGGCACCGAACCGAAGGTTCGATGTCCATGGCACGAGCCAGACTGAAGCTCAATGTTCTGATCGGAAAAATTAAAAATAGTTATTATTATATTATCTTTAATTTTCTATAAATTGTATTATATTCTAAAATTTTCGTTTAGGAACGAACTGGGTCTGGAGACATTCATTCGACCAGACGTGACGTAGTCAACACACAGAAACATAGGACATTCACAGGGGAACCCAACACAAATTGTTAATTACAACAGGCCTAAAAGATTGAAAACTGTCAGCGTCAAACCTATTGTTGACATTGATAAAAATGTGAGTGTTTCACATCACCGTGATCTCCTGCTCTCTTCAAGAGGTGATGGTTTTGTTCGCAAGCAATCAAAAAGTGAAGATCTGGTGGGCACAACGTCAAGAGGTGGCGATATAGGAAACATGACGTTAAGGGGCGATGATTTAGGACGCACAACTCCAGTAGGTGATGATTTAGGGCACATAGTGCCAGTAGATGGCGATTTAGGGCACACAACGACAAGAGTTAGCGAGACGTGGCAAACAGCGCCAGATGTTGACGTTTTAGAACGTGCAAAAAAGAAATATGATGGTTTTGTTTACGTAGCACCAGAAGATGAACGTATGGCTCACTCGACAAGGAAAAGTGAATATTTAGTTTACACAACAGAAAGTGAAGATTTGGGAGCTACAACAGAAAGTGAAGATTTGGAGGATACAACGACAAGTGAAGATATTGGTGACACAGGAGAAGGTGAAGATTTTGGCGACACAACAGAAGGTGAAAGATTAGTTCACACAACAGAAGGTGAAGATTTGGGTGTCACATCAGAAGATGAAGATTTAGTTCACACAACAGAAGATGATGATTTGGGTGCCACATCAGAAGATGAAGATTTAGTTCACACAACAGAAGATGAAGATTTGGGTGGCACAACAGAAAGTAAAGATTTAGTTCGTACAACAGAAGGTGAATATTTAGTTCACACAACAGAAGGTGAAGATTTAGTTCACACAACAGAAGATGAAGATTTGGTTCACACAACAGAAGGTGAAGATTTGGTTCACACAACAGAAGGTGAATATTTGGTTCATACAACAGAAGGTGAAGATTTGGTTCACACAACAGAAGGTGAAGATTTGGTTCATACAACAGAAGGTGACGATTTGGTTCACACAACAGAAGATGAAGATGTAAGTGACACAACCGAAGTGGAAAACTTTGATGATACAACAGAAGGTGAAGATTTAGTTCACACAACAAAAGATGAAGATTTAGTTCACACAACAGAAGGTGAAGATTTGGGTGACACAACAGAAGGTGAAGATTTGGTTCACACAACAGAAGGTGAAGATTTGGGTGACACAACAGAAGGTGAAGATTTAGTTCACACAACAGAAGGTGAAGATTTGGGTGACACAACAGAAGGTGAAGATTTCGTTCACACAACAAAAGGTGAAGATTTGGGTGACACAACAGAAGGTGAAAATATTGGTGCTACAGCTGAAGATGTAGTCGTAGATGAGTTTTATGAGTTTCATAAACCAAAAAATTTGCGATGGGATCTGCAGACCAGCTTCTATGAAGAGACTGTGAAATCACACATGACAGAACCGTCAAGACCTTCCTTCACAAATTCTAGTACAAAGGTTAAGCCCCCAGAACTTGATGCAGTCAGCACATCTCTTGTGAGCTTTCATCACGAAAAAGAAAACACAGTTCCATTGAGAAATGAGAAAATATTGCCTACAATTGTTACAAATTCATTGAGAAATGAAAAATATGCCTACAATTGTTACAAATCTACCTTGGAGAAATGAGAAAATATGCCTACAATTTTACAAATCTTCCATTGAGAAATGAGAAAATATCGTCTACAATTGTTACAAATCTTCCATTGAGAAATGAGAAAATATTGCCTACAATTGTTACAAATCTTCCATTGAGAAATGAGAAAATATTGCCTACAATTGTTACAAATCTTCCATTGAGAAATGAGAAAATATTGCCTACAATTGTTACAAATCTTCCATTGAGAAATGAGAAAATATCGTCTACAATTGTTACAAATCTTCCATTGAGAAATGAGAAAATATCGCCTACAATTGTTACAAATCTTCCATTGAGAAATGAGAAAATATGCCTACAATTGTTACAAATCTCCCATTGAGAAATGAGAAAATATTGCCTACAATTGTTACAAATCTTCCATTGAGAAATGAGAAAATATTCTACAATTTACAAATTCCTTGAGAAATGAGAAAATATCTCTACAATTTTTACAAATCTCCATTGAGAATGAAAAATATGCCTACAATTGTTACAAATCTTCCATTGAGAAATGAAAATATTTCTACAATTGTTACAAATCTTCCATTGAGAAATGAGAAAACATTGCCTACATTTGTTACAAATCTTCCATTGAGAAATGAGAAAATATTGCCTACATTTGTTACAAATCTTCCATTGAGAAATGAGAAAATATTGCCTACATTTGTTACAAATCTTCCATTGAGAAATGAAAAATATTCCTACATTGTTACAAATCTTCCATTGAGAAATGAGAAAATATTGCCTACAATTGTTACAAATCTTCCATTGAGAAATGAGAAAACATTGCCTACATTTGTTACAAATCTTCCATTGAGAAATGAGAAAACATTGCCTACATTTGTTACAAATCTTCCATTGAGAAATGAGAAAATATTGCCTACATTGTTACAAATCTTCCATTGAGAAATGAAAAATATTCCTACAGTTGTTACAAATCTTCCATTGAGAAATGAGAAAATATTCTACTTTACAATTCCATTGAGTGATAAATATTACAATTGTTACAAATCTTCCATTGAGAAATGAGAAAATATCGCTACCAATGGTTACAAATCTACAAAAAGAAGATACAGTAAGTTGGTGGACAAGTTCTCCAACAACTAAAATCTTGGATCAAGAAACTAAATCTCAACGAAACATGAGTACGAATGAGCCTACAGAAAAATCAACATCATCAAACAACAATGAAATATCTGAAACTAATGAGATAACATCCGATACAAAAGAAGAAATAGACGACATTGTAAATGACAATATGACTCTTGAAGGCAACAAGACCAAGTCATCCGTTGCAGGATCTTACCGCACGTCAACAAAATCTCATTTGAGAAATACAAAGACATTGACAGAGTTGAATACAGAGACAACAAATTTGGTCACAAAATCAGCCAAAGAGACATTAGATAAAGACAACAATGAAAATATAAACGTAGATACTGGACTGTCTTTTAGTTCACGAGCTGTTTCTACTGGATTTCGGATGTTACAGTCAAGCCGATGTCCGACCTGTAGTACAAATACTAACTCATCAACTGAGGGTCAATCGAGTGAATCTAAGAAGGAGGTTACAAATGTGAATTTATATGACCTGTCTACTTCAAACAGCCTTGGATTATCAACTGAACGATTACCTTCATCAAAGTTATTACCATCAACATCAAAGACAACAGAAAAAATATCAACAACAGGGACTCAGATTAAAAGTGACAATCTGACACTTTCTTCACTTCTGTATACAACATCAAGACTAAGCTCCCCACTGTTATCCTTCAGTTCTAGTGGGAAACAGAGAACAGCATTCTCTCCATCCACTATGAGTCCCCGTACATCTCCCTATAATTCTCAAGCCCATATTTCTCAATCGCCCTTCACTTCTAAATCCCATCTTTCTCAATCTTCTACCACTTCGAAATATAACCTATATCACTCACCCTCCACTTTCAAAGCTTATCTTACCTCAACATTCTCTGTCGCCATCCCTTTCCTGACTACCACTACAAAAACAGAAACAGTAACATCAAAAGAACTAACATCAGTAGAAGGCTCATCATCAGCATCATCATCATCATCAGTAGATGTATCTACAACAACTGCTTCTCCCTCAAAGCAAACATCAGCTTCTGTGAGATCTGTAACAAGTAAGACAACGTTCACAACACAACAGCCAATACACACGACCCGTGCTAAAGAACAAAGCACATCCACACAGCACACTTCATTTGGTACAAGCACATCAGTGCCATCTTTCACATCGGAAATAATCATCACTGAAAACACACTCAAAACAACAAACGCAACAACATTGATAGCATCAACGACCACCACGCCCATAACAACGTCAGCTTATAAACCAACATCATCACCTTCCATTGAAATCCCAACCACAACTATAGTCCATACATCAACGTCATCAGGAACATCGTCACAAGAGGCTGAGGACCTACAGGACACATGGACGCCAACAACAAGCACGTCGTCTACATCAACAGTATCAACAAAACAGACACATGTTACGACAGCCACAACTTCAACCACACCACCAACCACAACATTCACATCTACCACACAATCAATATTAGAGTTGGGCGACTTATGCACCTATTCGCATCTGGCAAACCGTGACCCATGTACAGTCTATGTTCCTTACAGCGCATGTATCAATGACACTTGCCGCTGTGTATGGCCCAAACACGCCCACCACAACAGAGAATGTGTAGAATGTAAGTACACACTGTACGTCACAGCAGATACTGTGTTCTTTTGTTGTGTGTAATTGATCAGTAAACATTGTTCGAGAACACTTTTTGAGCGTGTAATTATGCACATGGTATTTGGGTTTTTTTGTAAACTTTTTGTATTATTATTTTCCGTGATAATTGAGGTTTTTTTTCGGCGCCAGTCAACTTGCACAGAATAAGAAAGTTTTTCAGAACTGCTGTCATTGTAGCCAAGTTCCGGAACGGACAAGCTACTTGATAATGTTGAATTGATTTTTCTTATTGACACATATTAAATAAGTAAGGGAGTCTCTGTGGCCCTTCTGTCACATTATTTCCTAAGATGTCGCAAAGACAGTATACTGGCTAATTTAGTATATATTGCAATATAAATGTCCGGAGGTTTAAAAAGCAAAAATTTCGGGGTGAAAGGGTTAATCGCATGACCAGAGATCGCTGAAGAAGAAGAAGAAACGTTGAATTCTGTTTTGTTTGTGCTCAATTGTAAAATTGCATTTCAGTCATGTCTGCATGTGTATATACATATTGTTTATTCTTGTGTATTTTGTTGGGTCTAGTTAGAGACAATATTTATAATTCTCGTCATTTATTGTGAGCGTCTGTAGCTTAATTACTCTTAACCATTGGCAGGTTTTAAGGTTTTTCGATATTTTGATGCCCTGCTCTATATTTAGCAACCATACAAGTTCTTTGCATTGAAAATAGGCATGTTATATATGGTTGAAAAGCTAATTGGATGGGCTATCAGGATATGTGGTTTTAACATAAGTGTGATATAATTTATGATATCCGTGACCTACTTATGGAAAGTCTAAAAATAGATTATTCTACAAATGACAATTTTTTTACAGTCATAAAGAAGGAAAAAAATAAGTATGACGAATATAATAGAATCTTTTATTACAGTCTTTTAAAGTCTTCATATTTGCAAAACATATTTGAATTTAAACATGTTTGGGAAATAAGAAAGGCAGTAATCATGAAATTTATAATATTCAATATTTTCATATTGTAAAGAAAAAAGTCAATAAATATCGCCTTCAAGAGAAAATGATGCCGAATTGGTCTAGTAAGCAGCCCATAAAGAACTAACACTTATAGTAGCATACATAAACATTAAATAGGTATATAATTTCTAAACATTGCAAGTAAAAGATATTATTGAACAAAAATATGATTACGCAATGATATTTGATAGACAAAATAATCAGGAAAAATAGTTATCGGGCATCTTGCAAACAGACTAAAGTGACACAGGCACAGAATGTTCATTTGACCCAAGTATAGATATTTCAAGAATCACTGGTGTCTTCATCAGGACAGTAGTTTGAGTTATTAGAATCTATTTTATCACATATTTGGGGCTTTTTGGCTGGAGCAATTTGGGCGTTTCTACAAAATGGCAAGTTGGAAATGAGATGTGCTACAGTCAACGTGATTAGACATCTAAAAATATATAATTAATTTTTTTATAATTTTTTATTAGATTATCATATGTTCTGCTTAGATACATAAATTTTACCAACTTAAATGCAAAATAGATACAAAATTATGGCCACTTAAATAGGCATGTAGCATCGATCATTTAAGCGGTAGTGAGCTCGATTACAACCAAGTGTACCTGGTTCAAACTCTACCGCGGGTAAGTTTGGAAGCAAATTAGTTCCCTTGGATGTTTACAACCCGTAAAAGTAGACCTCACCGTTCAGAAAACAATGGCAAATTACTGAACGTATAAGTGGTGCCTAGAAAATCGACGACTCGTTTACTGTTGTTACGATTTTCATTTCATCATATCATCAAATAGTTTGTCATGCGCAGAACTTTGCTACGCTAACAGTCCTTCGGAATTTATAATTTATTTCTCGATACACTGGCAGAGAGCTGTTTGAGCCTATTATTCGAGCCTATGCAGCCGTCATGCTCAAATTATCAGTTACATCCTGAACCATCTTCCCATGGTTTTCCTCTTTGCCGGTGCTTCCTTCCATGATGATCTTATCCAACCCTTCGTGTCTTTTTATATGTTCAAATTACTTCAATTTTGTCATTCTTATTTGTATCATCAACCAGTTTTCTTTGGTTTTGAGTTCTTTCTGGATAGATATATTTGTTCTCTTCTCTGTCCGTGATATACGGAGGACTCTTCTGTAACACTTATATTCTTCTTCTTCTTCGAACGCTCATATCGACCACTTGTCAACCACTTTGTGTGATTTGTATGTGATCTGAGCCTAAGAGCGGTTGTACGTTGTGCCAGTTATGTGCCCACAAGTAGGCCAGCACATCCAATTTCTGCCCTGCTTTTTATTTACTAGGGTAGCATCCCTAGGGCCTACATCAGTCACCTCTTACGACATGCATTGTAGGTTGCAGTGGTACTATTCTCTATTTCCCTTGCGACCCCGGCACCGCACGGGTGGACACTTATATTCAAAGGCACATATATGTTTTCCACTGCATTGTTAAATGTCCATGTTTCACTCCCATACGTTGCCTCTGGGAATGTGTATTCTTGTGTTGTTTATTTTGTCTAGTAAGAGAAATTATTTATATGAATTTTAACTATCTCAACAGATGCTCTTATTGCTTCTCGGATCGAAGTTCATAACGTGACGGAATCCAGTGCCACTGTCATGTGGTCACACGAACCATTCACAGATGTTCAATCGATTGTGTACAAGATGTCATGGCGGACAAGGGACATATTGAGTGAAGATGCTATGCCAAGATCCGTGTCCATTGCAGGCAATAACAAGTACATTATTGACAAGTTGGTTGCTGGCACTGAATACATGGTAACAATAACCACCATAATAAAAGCACTCGGCAACGACAGTAAACAGTTGGAGTTCTATTTCTCACCTGTTGTCCTTAGAACACGTAAGAATTATATTTGATCAATTAGATAAAAGTTTCTGTCCTCTCTCTCTCTCTATCTATCTCTCTCTCTTTAACATACATACTTATCCTTTCTTTCTTCAACGAGCATGATAGGGTCATTTCAGAGCATAGAGGAGCATACAGGACAACTACTTCCAGTATGAGAATGGACTTTGAGGTCGTTACTGCTGCTGTCCGGTGGCTCTCTGGGACTCCGTTTACTGGGGCCGTCGTTGTTACTGACAATCGGTCGACGCTTCGGAAGATCCAGAATGGCAGATTACGGTATGAGGGATGAGATTATAGAGATTTTCAACCTTCAGAGACACACGTTGATCTACTGCCCTGTGTATGCGGGTGTTCGCGGCAACTAGAGTCGATTGTTGGGGAGTTTCAGATAGGTAATGAGGATGTTGTTCGGTCTCTTGACGAGCTACTGTTGAATGAGGACACTAAAATTGATGTTGAGTCAATCCAGCGATTTAAGGAATTACACGTTCTACAAATAGAACTGGATGCTTGGGGGGCAGAGAGATGAGTGTGTTTAATCAACGAGCCATGGGAACCATCAGTATGCATACAGTTAGACATCTGTTGGGGGAGACTGAGCACCTATGGGTCTACCCGGAGGATCGAGTCGGTGACAACATGGCATGAATGCAATTTTGAATACGACAATGGAGAACTTGAAATAAATCGAAAGTCTTTCCTCGGGCTGCGATGAGAGCGACGTTTTGCGAAGAACTTGCTACATGAATGCGACTTGAGATCTGTTTTTTCCCAATGTTCAAACCGCTCCCATAATGTTTATGACGGTGATCAACTGTTCAGGAAACGTCAATTTTCAATACCAAACCTATAAAGAATCAATTTCGCAATACAAGACAGCAATGTTTGTATTAACTGTCAGTCATATAATTGCAACATGGTTGTGTTTTACAACAACTCTCATTACAATATTTATTTATACAACTTTCTCTACAATCAAAAAGCTTGTCCTAAGCAGAACTTTGCCACCTTAACAGTCCTTCGGAATTTCTCTCGTAGGTCAGATGTCCCGCCTCTGCAGCCGGCATGCTCAAACCATCAGTTACATCCTGAATCCATCTTCTCAGTGCCTCCAACTTTTCTTACAGTATTTATTTATACATATTCCATTTCAATCTTTATTTATACAACTCTCCTTACAAAGTTCAATACAAACGTTATTTATATACTTTGTATACATATTCCATTTCAATCTTTATTTATACAACTCTCCTTACAAAGTTCAATACAAACGTTATTTATATACTTTGTATACATATTTCATTTCAATCTTTATTTATACAACTCTCCTTACAAAGTTCAATACAAACGTTATTTATATACTTTGTATACATATTTCATTTCAATCTTTATTTATACAACTCTCCTTACAAAGTTCAATACAAACGTTATTTATATACTTTGTATACATATTCCATTTCAATCTTTATTCATACAACTCTCCTTACAAAGTTCAATACAAACGTTATTTATATACTTTGTATACCTATTCCATTTCAATCTTTATTTATACAACTCTCCTTACAAAGTTCAATACAAACGTTATTTATATACTTTGTATACATATTTCATTTCAATCTTTATTTATACAACTCTCCTTACAAAGTTCAATACAAACGTTATTTATATACTTTGTATACATATTTCATTTCAATCTTTATTTATACAACTCTCCTTACAAAGTTCAATACAAACGTTATTTATATACTTTGTATACATATTTCATTTCAATCTTTATTTATACAACTCTCCTTACAAAGTTCAATACAAACGTTATTTATATACTTTGTTTACATATTCCATTTCAATCTTTATTTATACAACTCTCCTTACAAAGTTCAATACAAACGTTATTTATATACTTTGTTTCTTCTTCTTCTTCGAACGCTTCTTATCGACCCCTTGTTAAACCACTCTTTGTGTTTGTATTGATCTGAGCCTAAGAGCGATTGTACATTGTACCAGTTATGCGCCTACAAATAGACAAGACATACGATTTCAACGACGCTTTTTATTAACTAGGTAGCTTCCTAGGCCTTCTACCTCAGTTGCTTCTTACGACATGCCTTGTAGGTTGCAGTGTTACTATTCTTTGTTCCTCTTACGACATGCCTTGTAGGTTGCAAGGTCCTTACGAGCCCCGACAACACATGGGCGATATACATTTATTACAATCATTCTTTATGTAGCTTTCATTATAATCTTTATTTATACACCATCTACTACAATCTTTATCTCTACAAAATCTACTAGAATCTTTATCTCTACAAAATCTACTAGAATCTTTATCTCTACAAGATCTACTACATTCTTTATTTATACAACGTATACTTCAATCTTTACTTATACAACTTCTACTACATTCTTTATTTATACAACGTCTACTACAATCTTTATTTATACAACGTCTACTACAATCTTTATCTCTACAAGATCTACTACATTCTTTATCTATACAACGTCTACTAAAACCTTTATTTCTGTGACATCTGCAATTGTTATTTCTGTGACATCTGCAATTGTTATTTCTGTGACATCTACTGCAATTGTTATTTCTGTGACATCTACTGCAATTGTTATTTCTGTGACATCTACTGCAATTGTTATTTCTGTGACATCTACTGCAATTGTTATTTCTACAACATTTGTTACAAAATCTATTTCTACCGCTTTTACTGATGCAATTTTTACTCCTTTTGTCTCCGTTTTCTAATTTCACCAGTTTTTTTTTTAACTTTGGTACATTATTTTGGACAAGTATCAACAACTGTTTGTCGGATTATAAAGAAACTTTGTACACTTATTCTTCACTGTATTACTTACATTGTGTACAGAGCATTTTGTGAAAATAAGATTTAGTTTTTGTGCAGCAGTCAAAAAGCTACTTAAAACCTCTGTTCCTAAAACTTCTACTACATTCTTTATTTTTGCAACAGTTCCAGCACAGGTCCAGAAGATGAACTGGTCATTAAGTTCTGATCAAAATAAGATTACCATAACCTTTGACCCGATTGAAGGTCACTACGATCATTGTATCATTGTTGTTCGTACATTGGGTTTGAATGGAATTCCTGAAGTCAGGTAAGAAATTTATTATTTTTGCAAGTATGAATGGAAGACGTAAGCCCAAAATTATTTTGTACATGTCTACCGCAGGACCGTGCCGTGCTATGATACAGAGAGACCGTCGCATCAGGCGATACCGTAATGGGGGCGGCATAAGTAGCAAAATCAAAATTGCAATTGAAAGTTATTTTAAAGAAAAAAGAATTAAGGGGCGGAATTTCGAAGACTTGCATCATAATGAGAAAATATACCGTACGATGTTGGTCTGCCGTATCAGTTGCATATGAAGGTATTTGTTAATGAAGATTTCTAAAGCTAAAGATATTGTTGGACATTGAAAAACTACATGGTATTCAGTTTCCGGACATTTTACATATGTCTTACATTTTGTATTAAGCGTGGCGTACCAGTGGCTAAATGGTTAAGCCCTTTGCCTTGTGAGTCGAAGGTTGTGGGTTCGAATCGCGGTTCTGTACACGAGTGCAGTTTTTTCCAGAAACCCCTATAATTGTTGCTGGAACTACGGAGTTCGTGCTTTGTGCAATACTCTCGGCAGGTGACGTGCCATTTCTGCGGAGAGGACCGAGCCATATGGGGTAAAACCCGGTGCAATGAAGTCAATCCTTCGGTTTAAACCTTTAAACAACTTGTTGGAATTGACGAAATCATAAAGCGTCGCAACCCAGTTTGAACCAACTCCGGCTGTGCCGATCAATATGCTCACAATGAACGAGTAAGAAGATCTTGCAGCTTCATTGTTCATTTGAGGATCATCTTCATCGCACATGTCCATAATTGCCCCGATCTCCTCCCAAGCGTGTATTTCAGTGTGTTTTGGCACAGCCGACAATACTCATACGACCAGCGGACTCCGGTAAAAATTGTAGAAAATAAGACCACTACCGTCACGTGACCTCGCATTCCAATATTGTTGCGTATATAGAATAATTCATTTTAGAATCAATACACTATGCTAAATCAAGGTTATATTATGCAACAAGTTAAATTTAATACTAATATTTTTCACCCATAAATAACCATACTCATAGAATTGAGTAAAAGTGCAAAAAAGCTTGCAGTGTTCTATCAAACATATATAAAACCTAGCATCCCCCAATTAAACTAGGTCAGGGTTTCCCAGGGGAGTTATGCGGCCTAATATTAGAGTTGGCTGTGGTTTAGGCTAACAACGCACGTTCTGTGTTGATTGATGCATATACTGGGGTTTCTTTCTGGTTTTCCCGTCTTGCCGCACCTATCGCACGCAGTATGCACAACTTGCGCAACCGCTTGGGGACAGGTAACGGTCAGTACTAAAGTTCCTTGCTTGTGGATTACTCCACCTTCCACAACTTCATCATAATACAGAGTAATTTCAGAAAAAAGTATTGGCAAAAGCAGTTATCTTGAAAACACGATCGACAAAAACAAAATACGAACCAGACACTTGCTAGATGATGTTCAGACTTAGAAATTGAAATTGTGAAGAGAAACTTGCATCGATAAGTACAACGTAACTCTTATTGCAAAATGGATGGTCTTTCTGGTAGCGACGTAACAAAACGTCACAGAACATCAGACGATCTTGACGTCAGCAGATGACGTATTACGCAAAATAATGTCGCGCGTAATTGTTTGATTAGCAGAAATCTCAGACTAATTTTTTTGCGATTGCTCTCTTGGCATTCTATACAAAATATATGGTAAATTTATGAATCAATATACAATTTTCCAATTATACATATTAATTTTGTAAGTTCAATTAAATCATCATTCACACTTCAATCTGTTGAAGCTATAAGTTGATATTCTGTGAGTGTGACATAGGATCATTTGCTGATTCTGTCGTCTGCTAGGACTTCGGCGTTTCAATTTGAAACCTGCTAATATTTAATTACAAACAGTGTTAATAAATTAGTAAGAATTTAAATAAAATCAAGCACGCAAATGATATTCACGTGAGAGTTATAAACATTGTACACTATTGTTACAGAGGTAAGAAATTGTTCATTTGAGGATCATCTTCATCGGACATGTCCATAATTGCTCTGATCTCATCCCAAGCATGTATTTCAGTGTGTTTAGGCTAACAACTCCCGTTCTGTGTTGATCGATGTATGGTAAAAAATGTAGACAGTAAAAATAATACCACAACGATGCCTCTTGTGTGTATATAATCAAGAATAGCATATGAATAGACAAACACTAAGTTCAAATTAGAAGCACTGAACTAGTTAGTGCTCAATTAATTATTCCGAGCAGTTTCATTCCTATCTGAATGTACCAGCATTTTAGAGAAAAAAACTACAGAATTGTTTTAAGTAGCTTGTAGGTTGTACCGCCCGTGTGGTGCTAGGGCCTGCAAGGAAGCAAAGAATAGTACCACTGCAACCTACAATGCATGTCATAGAGGCAACTGATGTAGGCCCTAGGGATGCTACCCTAGTAAATAAAAAGCGGCGCAGAAATCGGATTGCTGGCCTACTTGTAGGTGCATAACTGGCACAACGTACAATCACTCTTAGGCACAGATCAAATACAAATACCAGTAGTTGACAAGTGGTCGATATGGACCATCGAAGAAAAAGTAGGTTGTACACTTTCATCAGTGGAAAATGACTACAAATTTCCTTAGGCAATTCGGTAATGAGGGATGTCCAACTACTGATACAAATTCTGTCTGACCAATGTTATTTATATTTATAGATAGAAAGTACTGGTCTTTCAAATACAGTGATAAAGGCGAGTGCAAAGAATTGTTTTCATGGAACATAAAACTAATATACAGTATTTGTTGAAGATGCCCTCCTGCTCAGCATGTTAGTAGCACGTTGGACGATGGGTGACAAGTCCCCTGTGAGTGCGGTTCAATTCTGCGGGCTGACAGAAAAGCCACAGGTTCTCCAGATTTTCGGTGTTCATGGCACTGAACCGAAGAGTTATGATGTTGATGGCACCGCGCCGAAGAGCTGAAAGCTCAAGTGTTTCTGGATCAGGGAAAACAAAAGTTGAAGATAAAATAAATATACTTGGAGGCTGACACTTGCAAACTTGAAGTCTGATGGAAATTTGAAATTACCGCAGAAACTGCTATCCAAGTGTTCTGATGCTGACACTTTCTTACACTTAAAAAGATTGAGCACCTATGAGGACACCAGGAGTTACAGAGATGTCAATTTTATCCAGTTTTTTTGTCTTCTTCTTCACCTTTCAACTCCCAACGGAGCACAGGTCTTCAACAAACTTCTTCCAGCTCTTCCTCTCTCTTGCCATTCCTTCCAATTCTTTCCATGTTTTACCTATCCTTTTAATATCAGCCTCAGCTCTCTTTTCCAGGTCTGTCTAGGCCTTCACCTACTCCTCTTTCCCTATGGGTTCCAAAACAGTGCCTATCTTGAAATGCTTCCGGTCGGTCTTCTCAATGTATGTCCTATCCATCGCCAGCGTCGCTTCCTGAGCTCTTTCTCCACTGATATCTGCTTTGTTCTTTCTCTGAGTTCCTCGTTCGTAATCTTATCATACCATGTCGTAAGAGGCTACTAAGGTAGGGATCCGCCCGTGTGCTACCGGGCTCGAAAGGGAGGAAAGAATATGCAGCAATGTCTATCTGCCAGGCATGTCGTAAGAGGCGACTACGAAGGGTTGGGATGGCTACCTCACCCCATAGAAAAATTCAGCCAACAAATCTTCAACAAACATGGATAGCACAGTTTTTTTTGGCTAACAACAAATTGTTACTTTATCTGCAGTAACCACCCTGAGAAGTTTGACTGTATCGTATTCAATCTGTCACCTTTTGAAACTGGCATTTGGCATGCAGTTGACGTGACAGTGGTCAGCCATGAGCGTTTAGGTCAAGTGTCAACATTCAACTTTACTACACATCCAAGTGGTAAGTTCTTGTCATGTAAGATCATGATTTAATGCAGTGTGAGATCTGTCCCCTTTCATAATAAAGTAGCTTGTCCTGAGCAGAACTCTGCCACCTTAACAGTCCTTCGGAATTTCTCTCTCTCATAAGCCAGATGTCCCGACTCTGCAGCCGTCATCTTCAAATCATCAGTTACGTCCTGAATCCATCTTCTCCATGGTCTTCCTCTTCTCTTCTTTACCAGGATGCTTCCTTCCATAATGGTCTTCTCCAACACTTCGTGTCTCTTTATATGTCCAAAATACTTCTTCTTCGAACGCTCCATATCTACCACTTGTTAACCACTCTATGTGATCTGAGCCTAAAAGCAATTGAGCCAATTATGTGCTTACAAGTAGGCCAGCACATACAATTTCTCGACACTTTTATTTACTAAGGTAGCTTCCCTAGGTCCCTACCTCAGTGACCACTTACAACATGCCTTGTAGATCGCAGTGTTACTATTCTTTGCTCCCATTGTGGGCCTCAACAACACACAGGTGCAAAATACTTCAATTTTCTTATTTGTAGCTTCAGCTAGCTTCTTTGATTTTGAGTTTACCATTGAATATTGCTAAATGGATTAACTCTTGCAATACAACAAGCCACCTGATAAACTGTTTGGGCAGTGCCTATTCTCAGAGAAGCTACTTCATGAATCAAACTGTTTTATAAAAAATATATTATTCACAAGAACCATTTGATGCTATTTGTGTATAATTCTTTGAAGAATACAGTAGATAAGTTTATCAAATAGAGCATTCAACTCTGATATATGAAATAGTGTTCTGGTGACTAACCTAAGAAAGTTATAAGAAAATGGCAATGGGGCGCAGATAGTGAAATCAATAACATGCTTCACTAGAAACCACATGACATGATAATTCCCACCCTTCACTAGAAACCACATGACATGATCATTCTCACGTTTCACTAGAAACCACATGACATGATAATTACCAAGCTTTGCTAGTAACCACATGACATGATAATTCCCACGCTTCGCTAGTAACCAACCACATGACATGATAATTCCCATGATTCGCTAGTAACCACATGACATGATAATTCCCACGCAGCTAGTAACCAACCACATGACATGATAATTCCCACGCTTCGCTAGTAACCATGTGACATGATAATTCCCACGCTTCGCTAGTAACCACATGACATAATTCCTACCCTTCACTAGAAATCACATGACATAATTCCTACCCTTCACTAGAAATCACATGACATGATCATTCCCACGTTTCACTAGAAACCACATGACATGATAATTACCAAGCTGCTAGTAACCACATGACATGATAATTCCCATGTTGCTAGTAACCAACCACATGACATGATAATTCCCATGATTACGCTAGTAACACATGACATGATAATTCCCTGTAGCAACCAACCACATGACATGATAATTTCCACGCTTTGCTAGTAACCATGTGACATGATAATTCCAACGCTTCAGCTAGTAACCAACCTGATGACATGATAATTCCCACGCTTCACTAGAAACCACATGACATGATAATTCCCACGCTTCGCTAGTAACCAACCACATGACATGATAATTCCCACGTTTCACTAGAAACCACATGACATGATAATTCCCACGCTTCGCTAGTAACCACATGACATGATAATCCCACGCTTCGCTAGTAACCACATGACATGATAATTCCACGCTTGCTAGTAACCATGTGACATGATAATTCCAACGCTTCGCTAGTAACCAACTACATGACATGATAATTCCCACGCTTCGCTAGTAACCATGTGACATGATAATTCCCAAGTTTGTGGCCCAAACAAATGTTGGTGTGTACGTGGTTCGACTGCATGCTTCCTGATCCTTTACATGGGAATCTAAATTACAAGTTCCTCAGAAGTTGGAGAAAGGCTCACCAGAATGGCGAAGGGACACTGTTGATAAGGAAAGCTAGTCTTCAGGCAAAAATCAGTCAGTCATATTAGGCTGACTACGCTTGAATTCATAGCTGGTGAATGGAAGGAAAAAAACAGGTTAGGGCAAAAACAGCTTTTAAAAACATGATTTTAATATTTGTATACTAAGAGTTCATAGGACAAAATGTTGTATTTGTAAATAATAGTCTTTGTAGTTCTCTCTTGCTACTGTTTACATTGATAATTTGGGGGTCTCTGTGGCTAGGTGGTTAAACCTAACTTAAACATCATATGTCTAACTTGATCATCATATGTCTAACTTGATCATCATATGCTAACTTGATCATCATATGTCTAACTTGATCATCATGTCTAACTTAATCACAATATGTCTAACTTAATCACCACATGTCTAACTTAATCACTGTATGTCAAACTTGATCATCATGTCTAACTTAATCACAATATGTCTAACTTAATCACCATATGTCTAACTAATCACCATATGTCTAACTTAATGACCACCTGTCCCCGTTTGCACACAACAATCTTATCAATTCTTATGCATTCTTAACAGAACCAAGTCCAGTTACAGACTTACACTGGGAAGCAGCCACAACTTTGGTAGAGTTTACATGGAAACCACCACTTCAAGCTCACGGCTATATAACCGGATATGACCTTCGACTCTACTATGATGGACGATGCACTAAGCTAGTACGATTGTCTACATCAACCTTGCAGGCTCAAGATTTAGAGAAACACATTCAGACTGAGCAGAATGTTAATGTAAATCTTTCAATTCTCATTTTAGTCTAGTATAAGAAATTTGTTATAGAGCTGACATTCTGAATGCTCTCATAGAGTGTGGCCTCAAAGAGGATTTTAATTTAAACCAGTTCATTTTAGCAGTTGACGTGGATGGGTTGAAATAAAAATCCTCTTTCCGGCCACACTCTATGAGAGCATTCAGAATGTCAGCTCTACCCTGATATCGTGGCAGAGCCGGCCAGCGTGTCTGCTCTCTCATTACCATCGACACCCAAGTACCCCAGAACAAAGATGAGTGTAATTCTGCAAATTGTTTACGCTTGTAGTGATTCATGATGGTGAATCATGACCGTCTATGCTTATCAGGATGACACATGAAGAGAATGATGATAATTCTATTAATGGTATCTTCTTCTGTTATGTGACTACTCTGGTATCCCTCCAGCCCTTGCAAGTGTGTCAGACTGTTGATGGTATTATTACATTTTCTGAGCTTTCAATTTGTGAAAAATGATGTTGCTGACCATTTAAAAACTATAAGTATAAATATTTTGTCAACATTTCAGAATGACCGTATGACCAGTGTGTGTGGGTCTCAACTTACTGAATATCTAGTGTGGAGTCAGAATAGAAGTCTAAAATATGAGTTCATCAACCTTGTCCCTGGAAGCCAATACACATTGCAAGTGTCTGCTCGAAATATGAAATTTGCAGGGCATGTCACAGAAGTGACGTTTGCAACACTGTCAGCAGGTAGGTAAATATAGGTGTACAGATGTGAACTAAAGACTGTGTTCTTCTTCTTGCATTCGCCCTCTACGAATTCAGGTGTAGTCATTGCCAAGTGTTGGGTGAATCATCTCTTCATGTGCCAAGTGTTAGGTGAACCATCTCTTCAGGTGCCAAGTGTTAGGTGAACCATCTCCTCAAGTGCCAAGTGTTAAGTGAACCATCTCTTTAGGTGCCAAGTGTTAGGCGAACCATCTCTTCAGGTGCCAAGTGTTAGGTGAACCGTCTTTTCAGGTGTCAAGTGTTATTTGATGTCAGGAAAATTTTCTTCCTCCTAGGTGAGATAAATGAAACACATTATATGTAACATGCCAACAATTTACAAACACATGCAGATATCATTGCATAGCTTTGGGCGGAAGAGCAAGAGTCAAGTAGCAATTCTATAAATTTAAATATGCTGAACTTATTTCACTTGAGATTATTAAGTAATAAATGTTTCACAATATTATCTGTGTACACTCATTCCGATTTCATTGTCACTATCATTTTGCCAGTTCCCAAGTCTCCAACTGGTGCCAAAGCTGAGGTAGTCAATTCAAGTCACATTCTTCTCATGTGGAACTCACCAGAATATCCGGGGCCCACCAACTACATAATCCAAGTGTTTCAGTTCTTGAGCAGACAAAAGAGTGATCTTAATTTTGTGAAAAACCTCACAGTTCATGGTATGATTTCTAAATGTACTGACTTACTATGTATGAATGTGGTATATGTCTTACCTTACATAGAGACACGGTTTAACTTGAATAGTAACACCTATGTCTTACTTTATTTAGTAGCACCCAAGTCTTACCTGTATAGTAATAGTCTTACCTTGTATCTTCTTCTTCTGCGTTCGGTTTCATATGCTGTCTAAACCATGAGATGGGTTGCCTCTATGAAGCTGCATGTCAGTTGGAGTTCTTCGAGAGTTCCCCATAGCTTGGTCTGTAAACTTAGTTCATGAGGCCATGTTTCATTTCGTTGGTGTATGTATGATGGACATGACTGCAGGATGTGCTCTGGAGTCTGTGTTTCTGTCTGGCATGCACACTGTTCAGTCTGAGCAGGCTTTATTCTGTGCATGTGGTGGTTGAGCCTGCAGTGACCTGTTCTTATTCAACAGATTTACCTTGTATAATAATACCTGTGTCTTACGTTATATTGTAACCCCTGAGTCATACTATGAATTGTACTAACTGGAATCAAGCTGCGCCAATGTGGTGCCGGGGCCTGCTAGGGAAGCAAAGAATAGTACCACTGCGACCTACAAGGCATGTCGTAAGAGATGACTGAGGTAGGGGCCTAAGGAAGCTACTCTAGTAAATAAAAAGCGTTGCAGAAATCAGATGTGCTGGCCTACTTGTAGGCGCAAAACGAGCACACCGTACAATCGTTCTTAGGCTTAGATCACATACAAATCACAAAGAGTGGTTTAACGAGTGGTTGATATGGAGCGTTCAAAGAAGAAGAGTAAAGAATCAAGCTCATGACACGTTACTTTCATGACATCATAACAACCTGACTGAGAATGTCATGACACTAGGATGTGGCACTTGAACTGCTTCCTAACTTACCATGTTTTATTTACATAGAGATCTATAGTCAATCAATTTGACATGGACAATGAATATCATACACATATGAATAACAAGGATGATGGATATTACCAACTCTCCAGAAGGGACCAGACTGTCATACTGTGCCTATGGATGGGTCACAACAGAATGCAACACCACCTGTACACTAAATTCAAGATAGGCATCAACGACATGTGCTCCTGTGGCTTGGCGAGTAAGTATGACAACAGAACATATCCTACAGAACTGTCTCCAGTATGCAGACCTGAGAAGAAAGAGGTGACCCACTTACACCAGCGCCCAAGACAAACTGTATGGCATGGCTGACAGTCTGAGGCAGATGGCTGCCTTTATTAGAAAATCCCAAATCCCATTCTAGTGAGAATGCAGAAGAAGAAATACACATACGAATTACTAATTTAACAATATCTGTATGGGTTTGGTATGCTTTCACAAATATATTTAAAATCTTGTTACAGCAAAACTGAATCCTACATATGTCACTTATATATATATATTCCTCTCATACCGTTATACATTACTTATGGCATGCATGGAATTGAGTCCGATATTTCTTGTCTCTCTCATCAAAGTTTGTTTCAGGGCACTCTCTCTTTCTTGATCCCATTGCTTTCCACTTCAATGCCTGCTTTGGTATTCTTTGATCATTTCTTCTCAAGGTATGTTCAACATATCTCCATCTTCTCCCTCTTATAACAGTTCTTACTAGGGGTTGACCAGACATTTCTCTGACTTTATCACCTCTTTGGAATTCATCCCATTTTATGTTCATTATTTATACATATGTCACTTACTTATTATTCCTCTCAGCTCCTCATGGAGCATAGAGCCTCAACAGTTGTTTTCCACTTTTCCTGTTCTCTGGCTGTTTTCTTCAAGGAACCCCAGGATAATCCAGCACCGTTTAGTTTTTTCAAGAAGGCTCTGTTTCCAGATCTGTTTGGGACATCCCCATTTTCGTTTTTCTTGCAGGTTCCACTCAAGTGCTTGTCTCGTAACACACGACTGGGTGTTTTGCAGGTTATGCCCAACCCATCACAATTTTCTCCTCTTAACCTGGGTTATCATGGGTTCCTGTCCTGTTCTTATCCACAGGTCTGTGTTTACAACTCTGTCATACCATCTCAGTCTGAGAATACGCCGAAGACATCCATTGACAAAAGATTTGAATTTAAACTTGGTGACTCGCCAAATTTCCGAGCCATACAGCAACACAAATTTCACATTGGAGCTAAATATCTTGAGCTTTGTCTTAGTGGAGACAGCAGTAGATTTCCACACTGTGTGCAGGATATGCCACTTACAGTAAACTACATTTATTTACAGTAAAACAATATCCACATATATGTATCTGTCATACTAAATTTGATTTGTATGTTGTAACACACAATTATTTTTAAAAAATATGTAGTAAATATTTAAAAAAGGGTTTTAAGCCATAGGATTGACTTCATTGCACTGGGTTTTACCTCATATGGCTTGGTCCCAAACCACAGAAATGGCAGCCGCCTGCCGAGAGTATTCCATAAAACACGAACTCCATATCTACGGCAACAATCCTGGGGTCTCTGGAAAAAATGCACTCATGGACAGAACGGTATGGTCCAGATTCGAACCCTTGACCTTTGGAACACAGGGCAAAGGCGTAACCCTTTATGCACAGATAGCCCCTTCATTAATTAAATATTTATTAAAACATAATCTTATTTTTTTTTAAATAAAAGAAGTCATATCTCGTTTATTTTTCAAATCTCAATTTCTAACAAATGTTTGTAGGTTACAGTACTACCAAACATATGATCGATGATCTGCACCCATACAGCTCCTACCTGTTTAACATTTCTACACTCACATCTGTTGGTCAGTCTAGGTCAGTGACAGTAGGACCAGTAACAACCATGGAGACAGGTAAACACCAACAGTTAATGTCTAAGAACCCATCTTCTTCTGTTGTTGTATATCATACTTATTTGCACATTGTATAGATTTATAGGTTTAGAAATGAAGACTTCAGGTAAAAATTGGGTACAACATCAGTACTGAACTTTATCAAGAAACAACAAATTAAATGGTTCCGCCACATAAGCAGATTAGCAACAGACAGTGCACCTCAAAGAGCAATGTTACTCCGATACAGTGCATACAAAGCAAAAGGCCGGCCAAGCAAAAGGTGGACCTCTGAGATAACAGAGGCGACGAAAGACACTGTTTATGAAAAACCCATGCTAGAAATCTCTTCTTATCTTGAAGCTGTGAGGCAAATCAGGACATTTATAAAAGAAAGAAAGACAAGGCGCATAGGAAGGCTCGCTCTAGGTGTGTCCTTTTCGACCTGACGCTGAAAGGCAAAACAGGATTAGAGAATAGATACATTTTCATTGTTTTGTTAGTAGAAGAGAACAGTTATGAATTAGAAGTAAAGACATTTATTAGAAGATGGGATCTGATTATCAGAGTTGATCTTATTCTTTGCTTTTTTCAGTATAACCACTCTGTACGATTTGAGTATGTGGTGTAAAAGTAAAGAAACCCTTTATTCATACCTCGTGGTATATTGGGTAACATGGTGTTAAGCAGTATTTTTTATTGACCTTAGGCATAGAATGGGTGGTGTGGTCAACATCACGGCGGTCGCTTTATCTCGCAGTACTTTCCTGGTACCAAATTGAGGCTGGGTTGACCTGAGAGCCGCTATGGTCTGACAAATATTCCACGCAAATTGGAATTGAACCCGGACCACACACCTAAGAAGCGAGTTCACTAACAACTATGCTAATGTGGCCCTTAATCAACTACTGTACTTCACTAAATTAATGGTAGACTGGATCATGCCTAAACCAAGAAGCGATCCTTGTCTCTTTAGTTTAAAAAGTAAGTGCTCTAAAACCATGACTCTGCCAATGTTGACATACTAATATACTCACCAAATTTTCTCTTCCAGTTTCTGATCCAGTGAACAACTTCAAAATAACAGAAACAATGTCAGAGTCCTTGTCTTTGCAGTGGCTACATCCAAGGGAAAATTAATGGACGTCTGATTGCTTATGTTATTTTTGTCCAACATGAGAATTCTACCACAACATGTGAACAAGTCATTACTTTATCTGCTAAGAAAGGCACAATCAAGGTAACAAAGATATAATGATCAAACATGAGTCTCAGGCTCTGGCTGTTTTCTTTATGGCCTCCCAGGATAGTCCAGTGCCTTTCAATTCCTCAAGAACACTTAGTCACTAGGTCTGTTCAGGGCGTCCCATTTTCCGGTTTATTTGCAGGTTTCACTCAAGTGCTTGCCTAGTCACACTCGACTGCGTCTTCCTTAGGGTATGCTCAACACACCGCCATTTTCTCCTCTTAACCTGGGTCACCATGGGTTCTTGTTTTGTTCTTATCCAGAGTTCTGTGTTTGCAACAATTCCTTGGATAAAGTGCATTAATTACTTGAATGACGATCCTTTAATGAGGCAATTTATGACCAGAGTTCATTAACTAATTTCCTGGGTGAACTGAGAATCAACATGTGGCCTCACCTAGTCGACCTGAAAACTAAGCTTTGGGAAACCTGACAGACCTGAAGCTGACTGCCCAGTTTATGGTCCACAGTAAATTAAGCGCATGACCAGAGATCGCTGAAGAATAAGAACTGATTTGTGGTAAGGCAGATGAATAATTGTTTTTGGGAGAACATTAACAAAATTTATTTGTGGTTAGTTATAATACTTCTTTGTCTTCTGCGATCAACTTCTTCTATGCGACTACTCCGGTACGTGTCATAAACAGGGTGGTGCTCTTTAGATCTTCACCGGTCCCCCATAGTTTGTTCAGAAGGGTTGTTCCTGTTGGTCAGATTTCTATTCTCACACTTCTCATGCTGGGACAGTCTTGCAGGATGTGCTCTGATGACTGCTGTGGTGCTCCCCAGGTGCAGGCAGACGGGCCCCTAGGACCCATTCTATGGAGGTGTGCTTTGAGACCGCAGTGTCCCGTTCTAAGTCTGTGGTCTGCGTTTTCATTTAGTGTATTTATATTGTCGTGGTTGTATCCAGTTTTTTTTCCACATCATTTTCTGGACTGTTTCAGGAGAGAGTTAAAGTACTAACTTTGTGGTTAGACAAAAAGAACTGATTTCTGGTTAGACAGAAAGTACTGATTTCTGGTTAGACAGAAAGAACTGATTTGTGGTTAGACAAAAAGAACTGATTTGTGGTTAGACAAAAAGTACTGATTTGTGGTTAGACAAAAAGTACTGATTTCTGGTTAGACAGAAAGAACTGATTTGTGGTTAGACAGAAAGAACTGATTTGTGGTTAGACAGAAATAACTGATTTGTGGTTAGATAGAAATAACTGATTTGTGGTTAGAAAGAACTGATTTGTGGTTAGACAGAAAAAACTGATTTCTGGTTAGACAGAAAGAACTGATTTGTGGTTAGACAGAAAGAACTGATTTGTGGTTAGACAGAAAGAACTGATTTGTGGTTAGACAAAAAGAACTGATTTCTGGTTAGACAGAAAGAACTGATTTGTGGTTAGACAGAAAGAACTGATTTGTGGTTAGACAGAAAGAACTGATTTGTGGTTAGACAAAAAGTACTGATTTCTGGTTAGACAGAAAGAACTGATTTGTGGTTAGACAGAAAGAACTGATTTGTGGTTAGACAGAAAGAACTGATTTGTGGTTAGACAAAAAGTACTGATTTCTGGTTAGACAGAAAGAACTGATTTGTGGTTAGACAGAAAGAACTGATTTGTGGTTAGACAGAAAGAACTGATTTTTGGTTAGACAGAAAGAACTGATTTGTGGTTAGACAGAAAGAGTGTATTTTGGTAGACGAAGTGTCGTTTCTGTTGTGGTCTGATTTCTGTTAGTGTATTTATATTGTGTGGTTGATCCAGTTTTTTTCAAATCATTTTCTGGACTGTTTCGGAGAAGTAAAGTACTAACTTTGTGGTTAGACAAAAGAATTGATTTCTGGCTAGACAAAAGAACTGATTTCTGGTTAGGAAATAAAAAAGAACTGATTTGTGGTTAGACAAAAGAACTGATTTTGGTTAGACAAAAAGAACGATTTGTGGTTAGACAAAAGAACTGATTTTGGTTAGACAAAAGAACTGATTTGTGGTTAGACAGTCAAATTTAGACAGTTAGACATTGATTTATTATTGAGCAATTAAAGAACAGAATTGACGATCTGTAATTCATTGATTGATGATTGTCCACAGATAAATCAATCTTTTTGCAGTCTTGAGAAACACACGCAGACCAACATCAAGACCTCATTTCAGCAGACATCAGTAACGTACAATGTCACTGCCCTTCAACCGTACGTGACCTATAAGATTTCAGTTGCCCCTTATAATGGCGTTGGTTTGGGGCAAATTTCAAGCATTACAACCAGTACCAAAATCTCAGGTAAAATAATCTATATGATATTGATTGATTGTGTGATTTATAGGACCATCTT
Source organism: Arion vulgaris (assembly GCA_020796225.1). NCBI lineage: Eukaryota > Metazoa > Mollusca > Gastropoda > Stylommatophora > Arionidae > Arion > Arion vulgaris. Next base: position 36,485,044 of record CM036755.1, read on the forward strand.
TGTGTGGTCATAGATTTGTGTGTTTATCACATGTGTGGTCATAGATGTGTGTGTTTATCACATGTGTGGTCATATGTTTGTGTGTTTATCACATGTGTGGTCATAGATGTGTGTGTTTATCACATGTGTGGTCATATGTTTGTGTGTTTATCACATATGTGGTCATAGATGTGTGTGTTTATCACATGTGTGGTCATATGTTTGTGTGTTTATCACATATGTGGTCATATGTTTGTGACATGTGTGGTCATAGGTTTGAGTGTTTATCACATCTGTGGTCATAGATTTGTGTGTTTATCACATGTCTTCTTCTTCTTTGCGTTCGTTCTTTACGACCAATTTTAATCATTTATCACATGTGTGGTCATATGATTGTGTGTTTATCACATGTGTGGTCATATGATTGTGTGTTTATCACATATGTGATCATAGATTTGTGTGTTTAACATATATGTGGTCAGTTGTTTAGGGGTCTCTGTGACTAGGTGGTTAAGCCCTTGCCTTGCATTTTGAAGGTTGTGTGTTCGAATCTGAACTGCGCCGTTCTGTTCACAAGTGCATTTTTTCCAGAGATCCCTAGTATTGTTGCAGTAGCTACAGAGTTGATGCAATACTCTCTGCAGCTGTTGTGCCATTTCTGAGAAGGGGGACTGAGCCATATGGGGAAAAACCTGGTTCAATGAAGTCAATCCTTCAGTTTTAGATCCTTTATGTTTGTGTATCACTCATGTATTTATATGTTGATTGTTTAATTGTTGGCTATATAATCAATAGATATGGATCATAATGTATACTACTCTCTTCCACCCAGTTCCCTCAGCTCCATATGGACAGAAATGCAGTTATCCTAGCAGGGGCACCATCATGTTCTCATGGGAAGCACCCATTGTCCGAGCTGGACCCACCATTTACCATATTCTTGTTGACAAATACAGAAACATAAATAACCATTCTCTTGGTTCGGACATTATTGGAAATTTTACTATGCCAGGCAAGTCTTCATAATTAATAAATTTGAAAATTGGTCTTAGCAGATTGTCTTTGAGATTTGTTGCAAAATGTGTTACGCCCGTGTGGTGCGGGGCCGCAAGGGAAGCAAAGAATAGTACCATTGCAACCTACAAGGCATGTCGTAAGAGACAACTGATGTAGGGCCTAGGAAGCTACCTAGTAAATAAAAGCATTGCAAAAATAAGAGGTGCTGGCCTACTTGTAGGCACATAACTGGCACAACTTACAACTGCTTTTAGGCTCAGATCACATACAAATCACACAGATTGCTTAACAAATGGTCGATATGGAGCGGTTGGAAGAAGATGTTGCAAAATGTCATTTTTGAAATGCTGTAATAACAAGAGTTGTTAGTTTATATGGAAATTTTAATATATAAGAAAATATCTATAATACAATAACAGTTTATATAGGAATGTTCTGTTAAGTGATTCGCTATGGAGTTTTTTTGGCCTCTGGACATCATTATTTTTTCAGTTGAAAAAAAAAATTGCACTCATAGTTTCATCATCGAGGCGCGTATCCTTTATAGGACGTCATTTTCTTTGCAGCGCATCAGAAATTCACTCTGTCTCTAGCCAGTTCACCCACTTCGTCGATGGTCATATTCATTCATAATATCTTGTAGCCATCGTCTTCTTGGTCTGCCTCTGGAACCCTGCCCTCTAATATTGTTCTCTCCAGGCTATTGTGACATTTGATGTGACCAAAATATCTAATTTGATGTGACCAAAATATCTAATTTTTCTGTATAGTATATTGTTTATCAGCCAATTATCTTTAACATTCAGTTCTTTCAAGACATCAGTGTTCTTTCTTTTTCTGTCCATGGTATTCATATGATCTTTCTGTAGCATTTCGTTTCCAGGGACTGGATTTTTGTTCTTATTGTTTGTGTAATGGTCCATGATTCACAAACATAAGTATCCACTGGAAAAATGCATGTTCTCAGTATTTTAATTTTAATATTTTGCTGGTGACTCATAGTTTAACAAAACTAAAATATAACTTCTAAATATAATTGACAATATGACTTATTATATATTAAATTGAAGACAAATGAATGTAGTTTCATCTTATTGTATTAGGAAATATAATGAATTGTTAACTAAACAGGAAACATTAGCATGCATTTAAAAAACAAAAATTGAAATTGGGAGAAGGAAAAATCCAACTTACCAAGAGTCTTGATGAACAATAGGTTGAATAAACAAGTCCAACTGCTCTCTTTAAATTGGTAATCCATTTCTAAATACATAAACATCAACAAATTATGAATGCATGCAATATTTATTAACTGTTCACGCACTAGCATCATGACCATTCATGAAAAATCTCTAGTTTTTTGTTGTTGTAATAAGGTATCCTAGAATGAATGATAAACTCTATTTCACTTCTTCTTCTAGCATAAACAATAATGATATGTATACGTTATCGTTTACACTTCACTTTTAATTAGTTTTCAGTTTATATAAAAGTATAATAACAACGACAAGTAATGGAAAAGCAACAAAATATGTCCAATCTTTCTTTCTTCTTCGAACGCTGCACATCGAACACCTGTCAACCACTCGGTGTGATTTGTATATGATCTGAGCCCAAGAGTGATTGTATGTTGTACCAGTTATGCGCTACAAGTAGGCCAGCACATCCGATTTCTGCGCTGCTTTTTATTTACTAAGGTAGCATCCCTAGTGCCCACATTGGTCGCCTCTTATGACATGCATTGTAGGTTGCAGTGGTACTATTCTTTCTTCCTTGCAGGCCCCGGCACCACACAGACGAGTCCAATCTTTCAAACGATGACATGTCTCTGTGATAAGCCATTTGGGCCTTCTAAGTGACAGCTCGTAGGCAATCAGTGAATCTATAAACATTTAGTTGTGTTGTTAGTTTATATAATTGTCAAGTCTTGTTGTTAGTTTACTGAAACTGAGCTTGTGTTTTATAGTGAGACAGTCTCATGTTGTATGTTAAATTGTGTTAATGCTGTTTATGATCCAACACCACACAGAGTCCAGCAACAGGACAATCACCGTGGGTGGACTGAATGACTTCTGGATGTACAGCTTCTCGATGTCAGCCCAGACATCAGCTGGTCGTTCTGAAACAGTTAAATTGTTCCCTCCATGTCAAACCCCTAGCTCAGGTCTGTCATAATATTCGCCAATGTGTGTGTGTGTGTTTGTATCTTATTGCCGATTTAAGTATTTATTTATCTATGTGTATATTTAATGCGGAGGTGTTGAATGATCAAGACACAGAGAAAGCTTATCAATATGAGAAAGAGGCAGTCATCATTTTTCGGGCATGTGATGAGAAGGGGAGGTTTAGAACACATTGTGACAGCTGGTAAAATCGAGGGTAGACGAGACAAAGAAAGACAGAGATAGAAAATTTGGGATAACCTGACTTTGGGGCACGGAAGAGCATCAACATCTGAGATGATAACAAACACCAAAGACAGAGATTTGTGGAAATCCATGATCGCTACGCCAGCTGGCACGGCACCTGATGATGATGATATTTCATTCTCTCACAGTAGATGAAATATACACTAACTTTAAAGCAGAGACGACAGCAGTCCTTGAAGCTATATATATTTATATATTTCTCTTTTTTTTATATACATTATATAGGACCTGCAAGTAATTTCTCCATACCGCCATGTCCTGGGCAACTCACTCAATCTCTTCTATGGAATTGAGTCTGATATTTCTTTACTCTCTCAGTAAAGTTCGTTTCAGTGTTTCACTATGATGTCTTCACTTTCTTGAACCCTTTGCCTTCCACTTCAATGCCTGTTTTGTGATTCTTTCATCATTTTTCATAGTATATCCAATATTTGTCCATCTTCTCCTTCTTATAACAATTGTTACTAGTGGTTGACCAGACACTTCTCTGATTTCATCACCTCCTGAATTCTTCCCATTTTATGTTTGCTATTTTTCACTGACACTAAATGGTGGCACAGAGGAAGATATAAAATCACGTCTGAGTAAGGCCAGAACCGCTTTGCCAGAATGAAACCAGTATGGAAGTCCAAAATCTACAATAGGACCACAAAGCTTAAACTCTATAAAAGCATTGTTTTGCCAGTTTTGCTCTACGGATCGGAGTGTTGGAGGATGACCAAAGGAGATACTAGCAGGCTGTCAGTTTTCCACCACTCTTGTCTTCGCAGAATCTTGGGAATCTTTTGGCCAGTTAAAATATCCAATAACCAACTACTCCAAGACACAAGACAAGAGGCAATGAATGACATACTCAAAAGAGAAGATGGAAATGGCTCGGACATGTTATGAGAATGAGACAAGAAATGCCTGCAAGGATAGCCCTCACTTTGACACCAGAGGGAAAGAGAAAGAAAGGCAGACCACGGACAACATGGAGGCGCATGATGGAAGAGGAACTGGACACCGCATCTCTGAGTGGGGCTCTGCGCTGAAGGTTGCACAGGACAGGAGAGCATGGAAAGTCCTTTCTGAAGCCCCCATGTGTCACTAGGCATGACGGGATTAAGTAAGTAAGTGAGTAATTTTTCACAAACATCTATTTTTAAATGCATTCAACTTACTTTCTATATCTCTAGTCATTCCCCAACTCTCACTGGCATATGTTAGGATTGAAAGAACATTTGGATTGAAAATTTGGTTTTAAAACTATATTACTGTCATTTTCAGATCGTCAATGACATCTTGCACCCGTCATCTTCTAGGTCTTCCTCTCATTCTTCTTCCAGGCATTGTTCCCTTCAAAATGACCTTCTCTAAGTACTCATGTCATTTGATGTGTCCGAAATATTTAACTTTCCGTAATTTTATGTTCTTTAACTCTTTCCATGCAGAGTTATTTCCTCATTTTTTAAGCAGTTAACTCAAGGGATGTAAAAAATAATTGAAAAAACCGATCCCAACTACTCGTCAATAAATAAACATATATACATTATTATATACTAAATTTAAGAAAACAGGACAACACAATAGAATAACAAGGTTGAAAAGTACTATACGTAAAACAGTAGAAGTAAAACTAGAAAGACTTCTTATAAGGAAGAACTCTATGGCGCAGTGTCGGCTAATAGCGTGCAACGGACTTCCACTGTGGTGCAGTGTGCGGCTTAAAGCGTGGAAAGAGTTAATAGCCAACTCTGTTTAATATCAAGCTGTTGCAGAACAGAAGCATTTGTTCTTTTCTCTGTCCATGATATTCTAAGTACTCATTTGTAGCATTTGCATCCAACGGCATTAATGATCTCCACCGCTTTTTCAATGTTTCATGTCTCACAACCATATGTTGTCAAGAGAAAAACACAGGCTCTTAAATACTTGATTTTTATTCTTATGTCAGTTCCCTTCCATAGGTTAGTTAGTTCCTTTAGTTTTTGCAAAGCAATGCTCAGCCTTCTTTTCATTCCTTTTATAGCATTCCTGTCACTTGTCAGCAATGCTCCAACGTATTCAAAGTTGTCAACTCTTTCTATATTGTGACAGTGGACCCATACATTAGACCTCAATTCTGTCTTATCAGTTTTAAACTGAGGGAGTCTCTGTGGCATAGGGGTTAGGTGCCTGCCTATCATGTCAAAGGTACGACAGGATATTTTCCTAGAGAACCCTGATCTAACTGTAGGTTAGATCAAGTTCCTAGTCCTATCAGAGACATACGATAGAACATAGTTCCCATGTTCAATTTGAACATGTAAAAAAAACCTTTTCAGTTAAAAATAGAGAAAAGCAGGTTGGAAAGCCGCTGTCCTGACAAAATTCATTAGAAAAGTTTTAAAATAAAATTCCTACAACATTTCTTTACCATCTTCAAAAATTATATCGTGGATCCTTGCTGGTGCTACGGAGTTCATGCACTGCAGCTGAGATCTTTCTGTGTAAGAAAGAGATCGGAGCGCACATGGTTACTCACCAAAGTGCAATGATGATGGTCCTATCAATCATGACAATCCGTTTTAAAGATCTTCATTTTCATTGTATTGAGATACAGCTGTGATGATAGTTCTCATATGACAATTAACTGAATAGCCCAGTCTAGACCCACTTGTAATGTCAGTATATTCACATATTTTTGACCTCCATATAACCAGCACCAGGGCCTTTACAGGACTTGCACATTCTGTCTGTCAACGTAACATCTGCTCGCATCCACTGGGACTGTCCTGTTGATGAGAACAAGCATGGTGTGATAGAAATGTTCCAGGTCTACCAGCGACCTAGGGTAAGTATGCTTATATGTTTGTACACATGTGTTACAGATAATATGTTTGTGTAGGTGTGTTACATGCATAACACACAAGTTTGTATTGTCATATAATGTGATGACAACAGATGTAGGGCGGTTACAGAGACGGTGATGTGGTTGACATCTCATGACTACTCGGTGACTGGTGACTCTGTGAGTATAATTCGTAACGTCGAAACAGAATTGGTGAGACGAAGCTGGGTAGCGGAACTGCTACAGGTAGGGATCAGAGAAATCACCTTCATTTTTGTCCCTCGGCATGCAGGAGTCATGGGCACTGAATGAGCTGACAGAATGGTTGGCATGGCTACGATATTAGAGGAAGCTGCTATGGACCGAAGTGACATTCTTAACGCATTGAGTCTTTCCGAACAGACGAATTTCATGGCTGTGAATCCCAGTCGCTGACCAGACAGAGAGATGGGAGTCGATATTGGTACATCCCGAAAAGAACGACATTCTATATATGCAAATAGATTGATTAATCAAAATTGAACTGGACGCTGCTGGATTTGTTGAGACTGGATCGGAGCACCTATGGACATGTCCGGAGTTCTTTATTGATAATCCTCATATAACTGATAACTGTATAATGCAATGTCTGGATTTTTCTTTAGCTCATAAACTTATAAAGACATCAGAAATTCAAACAAAATTAATAGATGTATTAACAAAATTAAATTTTGAGACCCAGTCATTCTTATGTGGACTTCTTAGAGAACTGTTAATGTTTATCTCAAAGAATGGATACAAGCTCACACTGAGATGCACTTTGTGATATCTGGAGTGAAGTGGTCAACTTGTCTGTCTTGTGTTCTGAAGGTCATGAGTTTGAATCCAGGTCACATTGTTTCGTTAAAAAATGAAAACCATGGCATATCCTTTACAGGACTTAGCCATCAACAACAGTTAACGAGTTGTTGATTTTTTATACACCACTTATACATTCAGTAGTTTACCATTGCTTTCTGAATGGTGAGGTCTATTTTTACGTGTAAAAATCCAAGGGGAATAATTTGCTTCCAAACTTGCCCGCCGCAGAGTTTGAACCAGGTACGCTTGGGTGTTTCATTTACTAGTGCAATTTTTATCCAGAAATCCTTAGGATTGTCACTGAAACTGGAGTTTATGATTTGTGCATTACTCTAAGCAGGCTTTTTGATAATTAAAACATTTATGACTTACAGGTCAATACCTACTTTAGAAATGATTCCTAAAAGTATCAAATATTTCTTTGTATGCAAGGACAGCAAGATTTCTAGTAGGATGTCACAGCAGTAAATCAAATATTTCTTTGTATGCAAGGACAGCAAGATTTCTAGTAGGATGTCACTGCAGTAAATCAAATATTTCTTTGTATGCAAGGACAGCAAGATTTCTAGTAGGATATCACTGCAGTAAATCAAATATTTCTTTGTATGCAAGGACAGCAAGATTTCTAGTAGGATATCACAGCAGTAAATCAAATATTTCTATGTATGCAAGGACAGCAAGATTTCTAGTAGGATGTCACAGCAGTAAATCAAATATTTCTTTGTATGCAAGGACAGCAAGATTTCTAGTAGGATGTCACTGCAGTAAATCAAATATTTCTTTGTATGCAAGGACAGCAAGATTTCTAGTAGGATATCACTGCAGTAAATCAAATATTTCTTTGTATGCAAGGACAGCAAGATTTCTAGTAGGATATCACAGCAGTAAATCAAATATTTCTATGTATGCAAAGACAACAAGATTTCTAGAAGGATATCACAGCAGTAAATCAAATATTTCTTTGTATGCAAGGACAGCAAGATTTCTAGTAGGATATCACAGCAGTAAATCAAATATTTCTTTGTATGCAAGGACAGCAAGATTTCTAGTAGGATATCACAGCAGTAAATCAAATATTTCTATGTATGCAAAGACAACAAGATTTCTAGAAGGATATCACAGCAGTAAATCAAATATTTCTTTGTATGCAAGGACAGCAAGATTTCTAGTAGGATGTCACAGCAGTAAATCAAATATTTCTTTGTATGCAAGGACAGCAAGATTTCTAGAAGGATATCACAGCAGTAAATCAAATATTTCTTTGTATGCAAAGACAGCAAGATTTCTAGAAGGATGTCACAGCAGTAAATCAAATATTTCTTTGTATGCAAGGACAGCAAGATTTCTAGAAGGATGTCACAGCAGTAAATCAAATATTTCTTTGTATGCAAGGACAGCAAGATTTCTAGTAGGATGTCACAGCAGTAAATCAAATATTTCTTTGTATGCAAAGACAGCAAGATTTCTAGTAGGATGTCACAGCAGTAAATCAAATATTTCTTTGTATGCAAGGACAGCAAGATTTCTAGTAGGATGTCACAGCAGTAAATCAAATATTTCTATGTATGCAAGGACAGCAAGATTTCTAGTAGGATGTCACAGCAGTAAATCAAATATTTCTTTGTATGCAAGGACAGCAAGATTTCTAGAAGGATATCACAGCAGTAAATCAAATATTTCTATGTATGCAAAGACAGCAAGATTTCTAGAAGGATGTCACAGCAGTAAATCAAATATTTCTTTGTATGCAAGGACAGCAAGATTTCTAGAAGGATATCACAGCAGTAAATCAAATATTTCTTTGTATGCAAGGACAGCAAGATTTCTAGTAGGATGTCACAGCAGTAAATCAAATATTTCTTTTTATGCAAAGACAGCAAGATTTCTAGAAGGATGTCACAGCAGTAAATCAAATATTTCTATGTATGCAAAGACAGCAAGATTTCTAGAAGGATATCACTGCAGTAAATCAAATATTTCTTTGTATGCAAAGACAGCAAGATTTCTAGAAGGATGTCACAGCAGTAAATCAAATATTTCTTTGTATGCAAGGACAGCAAGATTTCTAGAAGGATGTCACAGCAGTAAATCAAATATTTCTATGTATGCAAGGACAGCAAGATTTCTAGAAGGATGTCACAGCAGTAAATCAAATATTTCTTTGTATGCAAGGATAGCAAGATTTCTAGAAGGATGTCACAGCAGTAAATCAAATATTTCTATGTATGCAAGGACAGCAAGATTTCTAGAAGGATGTCACAGCAGTAAATCAAATATTTCTTTGTATGCAAGGATAGCAAGATTTCTAGAAGGATGTCACAGCAGTAAATCAAATATTTCTTTGTATGCAAGGACAGCAAGATTTCTAGAAGGATATCACAGCAGTAAATCAAATATTTCTATGTATGCAAGGACAGCAAGATTTCTAGAAGGATGTCACAGCAGTAAATCAAATATTTCTTTGTATGCAAGGACAGCAAGATTTCTAGTAGGATGTCACAGCAGTAAATCAAATATTTCTATGTATGCAAGGACAGCAAGATTTCTAGAAGGATGTCACAGCAGTAAATCAAATATTTCTTTGTATGCAAGGACAGCAAGATTTCTAGAAGGATGTCACAGCAGTAAATCAAATATTTCTTTGTATGCAAGGACAGCAAGATTTCTAGAAGGATGTCACAGCAGTAAATCAAATATTTCTATGTATGCAAAGACAGCAAGATTTCTAGTAGGATGTCACAGCAGTAAATCAAATATTTCTATGTATGCAAGGACAGCAAGATTTCTAGTAGGATGTCACTGCAGTAAATCAAATATTTCTTTGTATGCAAGGACAGCAAGATTTCTAGAAGGATATCACAGCAGTAAATCAAATATTTCTTTGTATGCAAGGACAGCAAGATTTCTAGAAGGATATCACAGCAGTAAATCAAATATTTCTTTGTATGCAAGGACAGCAAGATTTCTAGAAGGATATCACAGCAGTAAATCAAATATTTCTTTGTATGCAAGGACAGCAAGATTTCTAGAAGGATGTCACAGCAGTAAATCAAATATTTCTTTTTATGCAAAGACAGCAAGATTTCTAGTAGGATGTCACAGCAGTAAATCAAATATTTCTATGTATGCAAGGACAGCAAGATTTCTAGAAGGATGTCACAGCAGTAAATCAAATATTTCTATGTATGCAAGGACAGCAAGATTTCTAGTAGGATGTCACAGCAGTAAATCAAATATTTCTTTGTATGCAAGGACAGCAAGATTTCTAGTAGGATGTCACTGCAGTAAATCAAATATTTCTTTGTATGCAAGGACAGCAAGATTTCTAGAAGGATATCACAGCAGTAAATCAAATATTTCTTTGTATGCAAGGACAGCAAGATTTCTAGAAGGATATCACAGCAGTAAATCAAATATTTCTATGTATGCAAAGACAGCAAGATTTCTAGAAGGATGTCACAGCAGTAAATCAAATATTTCTTTGTATGCAAAGACAGCAAGATTTCTAGTAGGATGTCACAGCAGTAAATCAAATATTTCTATGTATGCAAAGACAGCAAGATTTCTAGAAGGATATCACAGCAGTAAATCAAATATTTCTATGTATGCAAAGACAGCAAGATTTCTAGAAGGATGTCACAGCAGTAAATCAAATATTTCTTTGTATGCAAAGACAGCAAGATTTCTAGTAGGATGTCACAGCAGTAAATCAAATATTTCTATGTATGCAAAGACAGCAAGATTTCTAGAAGGATGTCACAGCAGTAAATCAAATATTTCTATGTATGCAAAGACAGCAAGATTTCTAGTAGGATGTCACAGCAGTAAATCAAATATTTCTATGTATGCAAAGACAGCAAGATTTCTAGAAGGATATCACAGCAGTAAATCTCATAAGTTTCTTGTACCTTCCAGATATTCAACAGATTTGATCTAGATCAAAATTTTGTCCAAGACCAGACCTTCAAGGTGGATGCAGGATCTCGCCTGCACAGGGCCTTATAGTATGACTGTGACAGTCATACCTGAGGTGACCTACATTTTCCAGGTAAAATACTAATCATATTAACATGCTTTGATTTATAGTTTGAAGAGTTTAGGAAAGTGAGAATAATGTCACTAAAATTATAGGGAATATTAGCAGTTAGAGAGCGCTGTAGCGCAGTTGTTAGTGAACTGCTTGGCAAGGCTGGTGGTCTGGGTTCAGCTCCGCAATGTGCGTGGAATTTTTCCCGACCACGACGGCTCTCAGGTCAACCCAGCCTCAAATGGGTACCAGACATGCTCTGGGAAGTAAAGGCGGCGGCGTGATGCTGACCACATCACCCATTGTGTGCCGACGGTCAATGAAAAATACTGGCCTAACACGGTATTGACCTATATACCACGAGGTATGAAAGGGTTCCTTTACTTTTTTTTTTTTATTAGCAGTTAGAATGTCTCATCTAAATAATGAGTGAAGTCTCTATAGCGAAGGGGTTAAGACTTTTGCCTGTCATTCTGAAGGTTGGGGGTTCGAATCCAGACAGTCACATGTGACTGAGATTCCTAGGATTGTGGCTGTAGCTACGGAGTTTGTTTTGTTCAACACTCTCAGCTTTTTTGCAGACAGGGATGGAGCTATATGGGAATCCCGGTGCAGTGAAGTCAATCCTTTGCCTGTAGGCCCTTTTTATATCTCAATAATGAGAAATTCAGTCAAACCAACTGTTACCTTTTTGTGGTAGTTTTAAATCATCATTAAATATCTTGTATTGGACAAAGCTTAGCCACCTTAACAGGCTTTTGGAATTTCTATCTCATAGTACAGATGATCTCTCATAGGGCCTCTACAGCCATCATGCTCAAATCATCAGTTACATCTTGTATCCATCTTCTCCATTGTCCTCCTGTTTGCCAGGATTCCTTCTTTCATAATTGTCTTCTCCAACCCTTCGTGTCTTTTTATATGTCCAAAATACTTCAATTTTTTCATCCTTATTTGTAACATAACCGAGTTTTCTTTGAGATCTTTCTGGATAGATCTATTTGTTCTCACCTCTGACTCTTCTGTAACACTTATATTCAAAATCATATATATGTTTTTCTGCTGCCATGTTAAATGTCTATGCATCACACCCATACCTTGCCACTGGTAATATGCATCATCTTAGTATTCTGATCTTTGTTTTCTTATCAGTTCCATTCCATACTGTGTTTAGTTGTTTAATTTTTCTATTATGTTATGTTCATAGTTCAACTAAATTTGTATCTATTTTACGATAAATTTATTCAGAAATTTATATTTAGAAAAATCAGACCCCATATTTGAGACCACATGATTTCTCTTGATCAGATCCAGGCCAAGGTTGTCGGAGTTGACCAGCTAGGAGAGATGCAGTCTCAGGTGTTCACTGGTCCAGCAGCTGGTGAGGATATTAATAAAATAATTGTTTCACTTTTTTCTTCTTTGCTGTCGTCTTTACGACCAATTTTAAACACTCTTTGTGATATGTTTGATCTTTGTCAAGAACGTGTAAACGTTACACATTGGTTTGGTAGGCCCCTAAACGCATAGACTTCTACACGTTTAGGACATGTGCATCCGATTTCAGCCAATGTTTCACTTTGACAAGGCTGTCATTTTAATTGTTTCAGTACAATAAAATAATTGTTGAACTTTTACTAGACAATAAAATAATAGTTGAGTTTAGTCTTTGGATCATCATCACAGCTCATAAGTACTCTGATCTCCTCAGTATGTCTCTCAGTATGTAACAACTAACGACACCAGTTCTTTGTTGGTTTACTATTATTCTTTTTATTGGATCATCATCACAGCCCATAAGTACTCTGATCTCCTCAGTATGTGACAACTAACAACATCAGTTCTTTGTTGGTTTACTATTATTCTTGAGGAGCGTCTGGCCAAATGGATTAGAGAGTGAGCTCCATGCGGAGACCCTATTTCAATTCACGGAAAGGCCAAGGATTTTTTCTGTTGTGTGCATAAATGAAAAATCCTAACCTAAACAGCTTAGCGGCGACTGCACTAGCTATGTAGCCATTAAATTCCTCCGCTCTCGTCCCACATGTCCTACACCGCCTAAAAGCGGTACTACAGGCAGTAACTACATTTTTTATTTCTGAAGCATTATTGTTTAACTTTCACTAAACTAAGAAAATATGATTTCTCTTGGTCTTGTTCACCTGCCAGTACCTGTGTCCATAAATACACTGCCTACAAGTGAACCATACACTGATGAGAGCTCTCTGAAGGAGTCGTCCTTCTCACTAAACATCTGCGGCTCCTGCTTGCTGGACAACTCTCATGGACAAGTCTCTGCTGTTGGTATTCTGATATGTCAGGAAGGATTCTGTGATCATAGTAAGTGACTAGCATTTATCCTAAAGCTCAGGTGATTCATTTATCACAACTTGTATCAATCTCTTTATCTTTGTCTTCCTATTCTCTCCTGTTTCTTATCCAATAATTAACTGATTCGCTACAGAGGTTTTTTTGTCTCTGGGAATAATTTTTTAGTTCCTAAAAAAAATTGAAACTTTTAGAAAAACTAAAATATTGTTTCTAAATATGATTTACAATATGATTATTATATATCAAATTTAAGATAAATGGATGTAGTATCACAAAATATTAAATACTAGCAAATGTAATGCAGCGGGAACTATGCAGGAAACATATTAGCATTCATTAAAAATTGAAATTGGGAGAACAAAAATCCAACTTACCAAAGGTCTTGATGAACAATATGTTGAATAAAAAAAAGCCAGACTGCTCTCTTCATATTGGTAATCTATTTATAAATACATAAACATTAAGAAAATTGTGAATGGATGCATTGTTTATTAACTGTTTACAAAATAGCATTATGACCATTCATGAAAATTTTCTAGTTTTTTTTTTGTGGTCACAATGTATCCTAGATTGAATACTAAAAACTCAGTTTCACTTCTATTTCTAGCATAAACTGCTACGGTTGCTCATATGTCCAGGTCTAAGAGATCTACATGGTATTAACGATATAAGGAAATGACTATTAACATATTAAAATGTTAAGAACTAAGTAAATATGTACTAGGTCTAGGTCTTTATCTACAATACTATTCTCATGTCTGTTGCTCATATATCCAGGTCTAAGAGATCTACATGACTGGAAGACTTTTTATACCGGTCTAGCTACATGGAAAACTGCTCAGTCTATGCAGTTTGAAACTATCTATAGACCTACCAACAAAAGCTGGGAGTTGGAACTCCAGGCTTGGACAGCTGCAAGTAAGTGCTAGTTACTTTGCCTCTCTTGTCTTTTATAAGGCCACTTGACTGTTTATACTTTCCTGTTAGCTTCCTTGTGATATAAAACAAATCCCTCATATTTCCTTTTTCTGTAGTTACTTCTGCTTCTCTTGCAAACTCATCTATATATTTTACCCCTTCTTATGTTTCTTTTAACTTTTTTTGTTAACTTTCCCATATACCTCATAGGCTTTGGCACCACTAGTTTTGCATTGGTTTAGATCCGCTTTCCTGTTTTTTCTTTCTTTGATCAGATTAAGTGTATCTGTTGCTATCTTTGCTTTTGCTCCCTTTTCTCCCTAAAACCTCTGAGCATGTATCCTTCCATATATTTTTATCTGTTGCCAATGTTCCTCTATGCTAATATCATCTACAAGTAAGTGGCATTACATTAATTATCTCAAATTATATGAACAATGTCAGGAATAATAATTCTTGTGAGCTCAGACTAAACTTTAACTCCAGAACAATTTTGGAATCTGGTCATTTTCTGCCATAGTACTTTTCTAGCAAAATATTTCCAAGAAGAGAGATTGTGGTATTATTCCCTCTATATCTTGAATTGGTCAACCACTCGTAATAACTGTTAAAAGAAGGAGAAGATGGATATATGATGGGCATACTTTGAGAAGAAATGATCAAAGAATACTAAAGCAGGCATTGAAGTGGGAGGCAAAGGGTTCAAGAAAGAGGACGCTTTAAGGAAACCCTGAAACAAACGTTGCTGAGAGAGGCAAGAAATAACAGACTCATTTCCATGGAAGAGATTGAGCAAGTTGTTCAAGACAAAGCGGCATGGAGAAATTATTTGCATACCCTATGTAACGTATAAAAGCCGAGGGGAATATATATATATATATAATTTGGTGACTAACTTACCAAGGAAATAAAGGGCATTTTCACCTACCAGACATAAAGAAAACATCCTAAACTGAACAGTTTCGCGACAACTGCACTAGCCATGCGGCCATTCAATTACACAGACTCATGTCCCTCCTGTCCTCATCATCAAATAGCTTGTCCTGAGCAGAACTTTGCCACCCCAACAGTCCTCCTGAATTTCTCTCTCTCTTAGGCCAGATGTCCTGCCTCTGCAGCCGTCATGTTCAAACCATCAGTTACATCCTGAATCCATCTTCTCCATGGTCTTCCTCTTCTCTTTGCCTGTATGCCTCCTTCCATGATGGTCTTCCAGTCCTTCATGTCTTTTTTATGTCCAAAATATCTCAATTTTCTCTTTCTTATTTGTAGCATCACCCAGTTTTCTTTGATTTTGAGTTCTTTCTGAATAGATCTATTTGTTCTCTTCTCTGTTTAAGTTATACGAAGGACTCTTCTGTAACACTTATATTCAAAAGTACATATATGTTTCATGTATTAATGTCATGCTCTTAATAGCGTGAACATATGTACTTGAATATGTGTTCAAATTGACTAAGAGAAGAAACAAATAGATCTATCTAGAAAGAACTCAAAATCAAAGAAAACTGGCTGATGCTACAAATATACTCATATGTCCAGGTCTAAGTCCTCCTGTCCTACATCGTCCAAAAAGCAGTATTACAGGCAGTAATGACATATATTCTTTTATATTTTTTTAATCAAAAAGACATGACTCTACAACTAGAAAAATGTGAGTATTATTCAGGTCACATATAACAGGTATATTGACACATCCTTGTCGCAATTTTCTCATCCTTATTGACAACTATCTTTCAGATGCAGGAAACGATGTCATATTTGAGGTTGGCAATGACACATCATGTGTGAGCAAACCAGACAGTATATACTGTAATGGTCCAGTACCAGCTGGCAAGTCCTTCAGGTAATGACTCAGTGATGTAACATACAGTTCATTTGTTAAGCTTGTATCTGTCTATTAGTGGACTTGGATGTTATATAACTTAACTAACTTTGCTGAGTCTGTGTGTGCTGCTGTAACATACAGTTCATTTGTTTTGCTTGTTGCTGTCTGTTAGTGGACCTGGATGTTATATACCATAACTGTGTGGAGTCTGTGGTGCATATAAGTGATTGATATGTTACCTACAGTGGGAAATCTGATAAAGAAGTCGAACTTCACTAATTGTCACTGGCTTCCCTGCAAGTGGTTCGGACTACAGATTTCCTGCAAAGATCACATTTGAAGGATCTAATCTTCAAGTACCTCTGAAGATGGCGAAGGCTTGCCTGTATGGCAAGGGACACCAGTCAAATGGCATAAGCAGGCAAAACCAGTCAGACGCGCCACACCAGGCGTCATGGCTAACACCTGAATTCACAGCGAATGATCACAAAGAAGAAGAAATGTTATCTTATATCTGGTAGTGTAATATGTAAGACTTTACTATTGTTGTCACATTTCAAATACACCAGTATCATCAATTCTCTCATATTACACCAGTACCTTCGAAACGGGGTGAGTCACCAAGTTAAATACAAATAATTTTCAGACCTGTGTCAGTGGATATCTTCTGCATATTCTCAGACTGAGATGGTATGATAAAGTTGCAAACACAGACCTGTGGATAATAACAGGACATTAACCCATGATGACCCAGGTTAAGAGGAGAAAATAGCGATGGATTAGACATACCCTGCAGAAGACACAGGCGAGTGTCACTGGACAAGATCTTGAGTGAAACTCACAAGGAAAATGGAAAAAGGGATGTCTTAAACAAGCCTGGAGACTGAGCCTTCATGAGAAACTGAAGGATGCTAGGCTATCCTAGGAAGCCATAAAGAAAATAGCCAGAGACTGGGAAAAGTAGCAAACAAATGTTGAAGTCCTATGCTCCACAAGGAGCGGAAATATGTACATAAGTAGTAAATTGTATTTAGTACAAAACAATTGAAACTTAGTAGTGTCGTATATCACCATGAACTTAACGTTCTTCACACACGAATCAACCCATAGTCAGATCAATAGTACATGACCTAATGTAAATTTAGAGCAGTTTTTATTTTGCAATTGAACACACCCAAATTAAATAAATAACTTTGCAATTGTGTAGTGGTTCATATTTCAACCGGTTCATACTCTGAATGTGGTAAGTTGATTATGTGACCTTTGCTTAGACACTTAGTATATAAGCGATTACAAAATATTATCCTTACCAGACTTTAGGGTGTGAAGTGGCTATCACTTCCCATTTCTAGCCCCAAGTAGGAAATAGTTAGTAGGGACCAATGCCTTGTGGAACAACAGGTATGGGAAATAAACCCACAACCCTATTTGTGTCCAGTTTGAAAAGTGAACCATTTATGCATTGTGCTAATCCATCTCACATATAAGAGGTTAGTACTCTATGAGATAGAGATATTCTGAAGGACTGTTAGGGTAGCAAAGTTCTGCTCAGGACAAGCTATTTGATGATGATGCTGTCACTGTTATATCTATTGTGCATTTGTTTTGTTTCATGTTGTTGACATTTCAGATATTGTTTTCTCCAACCCAGCTTAAGGGGATTTAACTTTTAATTTCTCTCACAGAGTTCGTCTGTTTGCTTGCACAAATGCAGGTTGTACTGTGAGTGAGCCATCAGGTCTCTTCATGACTGCAGGTATGTATCCATTGACTAGACAGATGCTAGGGGGACCTTACTTTTGCTCACTTGAAATATTGTCTATATATATTCAATGTTGTCTCTTGTATAAATTACATTATCTTTTATAGCTCACACTGAAAAGTCCTAAGAACATCCTGGACAGAGAAGAGAAGAAACAAAGACATCCTTCAAGGCTTGAATATCAAGGAGCATTGGCTCATAAATAACATCATGTCCCGGAAGATGAAATATTTTGACCACATTAAACGCCAGTGGTCTGGAGAGAAAGGTAATGGAAGGCATGGTTTCTGGAAAACGAGGCAGGGGACGACCAAGATGAATATGGCAGCAGGACATCAAAGAAACCTTGAACGTGACGCTGGAAGAAGCAGGAGATCTTGCAAGAGACAGAGAGCTTTTCAGGCGGGCTGTGATGAATGCGATGTTCCGCAAGGGAAATGCTACTACTTGAGCTCACACTAAGGGTTCTTCCTTTTCCTCACTTGAAATATTGTCTATATATTTAATGTCTCTTGTATAAATTACATTGTATTTTGTAGCTCGCACTTAGGTGTTCATGTAGTGTTTACTGCTGTTTCACTGGGTCAGTAAGTTTGCCTTACTATATCATGTTTGGGATCAGTCTTGAAGTATGTACTGTGCAAGTTCTAGGGTGCCTGTCAACATGTACACATAGCTGAATTGCCAATCTAAATCAACTTCATTTATTGTACATGTTTTTATAATATCCTTTGTACCTTCTTGTCAACAGAGTCCCATTCTCAGCCCTCATCTGATATTGTCGTCATTGGTGGTGCTGTTGCAGGTGTTGCTGTTGCTATTGTAGTGATAGCAATAGTCATTGGAGTGAAACTGAGATTTAGGGATCCCAAGTAAGAAATCATCACTATATTCTGCACTTGACATCATGTTAAACTATTTCTGTAAATAATATACATCACCATTAAGAAAGCAATGGCAAACTACTGAAAGTTTAAGTGGTACCTAGAAAATAGACCACACAGTTAATGTGGTGTTGATGATGAATTCCTCTTTTTTTTGTGGGTTTTTTTCCGATCCAGAAGCACTTGAGCTTTTAGCTCCTCGGCTTGGTGCCATGGACATCGCAACCCTTCGGTTTGGTGCCATGAACACTGTAAATCTGGAGCACCTGTGGCTTTTCTGCCAGTCTGCAGATTTGAACCGCACTCACAGGGGGCTTGCACCATCATCCAAGCGCTACGAATACACTGGGCAGGCAGGCGGTGATGTTCTGTAAAGGAAATGCCATGATTTGTTATTTAATTATATATACTATTATATCTTATATAGCACATATTTTGTTATTTAATTATATATACTATTATATCTTATATAGCACATATTTGTTATTTAATTATATATACTATTATATCTTATATAGCACATATTTTGTTTTGTTCAGTTCTGTACTTTTGATTGACATCCTTGTACATTAACTTTCCACGCTTTAGCACACTGCGCCACGGCGGAAGTCCGTTGCGCTTTAACCGCACACTGAGCCATAGAGTTGCTTCCCTTATAAGAAGTCTTTCTAGTTTTACTTTTACTATTTTACTTATACTACTTTTTAACCTTGTTATTCTATTGGGTTGTCGTTTTCTTCAATTTAGTATATAATAATATATATATGTTTATTTATTGACGAGTAGTTGGGATCGTAATTTTTTTAAATTAATTTTTTACTTCCTTGAATTAACTGCTTAAAATTGAGGAAATAAATGGGCGTGGAAAGAGTTAGACAAACCCATTAATGCTCTATACTCTACTACCAAAGCCATCTTTGTGTTAACATGCTCAATGTGCTGCAGCAAAAGGTTAGTTAGTTATTTAAAGTACACATTATATATGTGATTTGAATATAAATGTTACAGAAGAGTCATCTATATACCATGGACAGAGAAGAGAACAAGTAGATTTATCCATAAGGAACTGAAAATCAAAGAAAACTGGCTGATTCTATAAATGAGAATGAGAAAATATAGGTATTTTGTACATATAAGAAAGGTTGGAGAAGGCTAATATTGAAGGAAGGATCCCAACGAAGAGAAGATGAAAACAATGGAGAAGATGGATTTAGGATGTAACTGATGATTTGAGCATGATGACTGCAGAGACTGGACATCTGGCCTATGAGAGAAATTCTGAAGGACCGTTAGGGTGGCAAAATTATGTTCCAAAAAAGCTATTTGATGATAACACATTATGATATGTAGTACACATTGAATTGTGTAACACGCCTTGTGATGTGTAACATTCTTTATGTTGTGTTGTTTATGGTCTTTATATGCAATTTAACTTGAGCACTACAGTCTATCTTGTACAACACATGTGATATTGTGTTTTGCAGTTGATATCGTGTTATATAGTTTTTGCGGTGTACTTCATTTGTTGTCTAGCACACTGGTCATCTCACACTTCAAAACCCTCAACAAACAATTTCGTTGACTAAGAATAAGTCAACCAGCTCTCTGCCAATGTCAGCAGGCTGAGCAAACACCGGAACATGTCCTGCAAGACTATTCTCTCCTGGGTGAGCTGAGAAGCAACATGTGGCCACACCCAGTCGACCTGACTACTGAGCTTTGGTGGAAACCTTACAGACCTGAGACTGACTGCCAGTTTGTGGTCCACATTAAACACATGACAAGAGATTGCAGAAGAAGATCCCCCAGGATTCTACCCCTATAATGAAAGTTTCAAAACAATTTTGTCAACAGGGTCAAGGAAGTATCATCACCCTTTGTTCGGAAAAAAGACCTGCCCCAGGTGATTGTCATGACAGATATTCCCAGTGACTGCACAGATGACAGCTACAGGTACACATAGTATATAATGATTTATAAAACTTCTTTTGTTTAATTCAAGCTCAGTCAATTCTTCTTCTTTATTCAATTTTATACTCTTCTTCTTCTCTTCCACCATTTACTTCTTTATAGCAGTGTGGGGGGGACGACATAGTGATCTTGTTTGTGCTTGTTTTAAGGCACTTTGTAAGCTGATATTCATTTTCGTAAGGCTGTTCTTGATGCCGTCGCTCCATCTTTTGCGTGGTCTTCCTCTTGCTTTGTACTCATTATACTTTTCCTGTGTGGCTCTCTGTGGTAAATCTTATACAAGAACTTAAAAGGGTGTCTGTGACGTAGAGATTAGGTGCTCGCCTCTCATTCCAAAAGTACCGGTTCATTCCTCGTGAAACCATCAGGATAATTTTCCAGAGATTCTTGATCTCAATGTATGCGATATCAAGTTCCTAGTCATATCGGAGATGGACGATAAAACGTAGGTCTTGTTTTCAAGTTGATCACGTAAAAAAACCCTGTGCAGTTCAAAATTGAGAAAAACAGTTGGGTAAGCTGCTACCCTGGCAAAATTCATTAGAAAAAATTAAAAATAAAATCTCTATAAAATACCTTCACCATCTCCAAAATTATACCGGGGACCCTTGCCGGTGCTGCGGAGTTTGTGCACTGCCACTGAAATCTTCCTGTGTAAGAAAAAGATCACAACATACATGGTTACTCACCGAAGTGCAGTGATGATGGTCATATCAGTAAAACTTGAATAAATTCAAAGAAAACAGTTGTCTACCTCAAGTTATTGAGTTCTCTAAAGAGCTTATCATACAATGACACTGCTGACAGCCATATCATTCATCTCTGCTACTCATAGACTGGACATCTTTGTAAAATATGTTCAGTCCCAGTTACACTCATCAGAACATGCTATCTTTAAGTTGTTGAAAAGATGGAATGTCAATCTGTTGTGCCCTGTGTGAAGTCTGAAAATGACAGCCTTTTCATATTGAAACTAACTGAATGACAATTTTTACCTCAAGTATCATATCACAAGTCATATTACTACATTTTTAACCGTTGTAATATCTTTATCAAAGTCTATATGTGGTGTTCTGTGACATTCGTCATTTTTGTGGTATCATTTGCTTGATAAAGGCTTTTTTGGTAGAAACGTTGCTGTGTATTGTCATTGATTTTGTAAAACTACAGTACTTTGTTATTACGTGTTTCGCCATTCTACATAGCAATATCACATCACACATCATATCACTGCATAGCAACGTCACATCACAGGTCATATCAATGCATAGCAATGTCACATTACAAGTCATATCAATGCATATCAATATCACATCACCACAAGTCATAATACTACATAGCAATATCACATCACAAGTCTTTTACTACATAGCAGTATCACATCACACATCATATCACTGCATATCAATGTCACATCACAGCTAATAAAACTACATAGCAATGTCACATTACAGGTCATATTGCATAGCAATATCACATGACCACAAGTCATATTACTACATAGCAATATCACAAGTCATATCACTACATAGCAATGTCACATCAAATGTCATAACACTACATAGCATATCACATCACAAGTCATAACACTACATAGCAATGTTACATCACAAGTCATATCACTACATAGCATATCACATCACAAATCATAACACTACATAGCAAAAGGACATCATATGTCCTATTACTACCTTGCAATATTAACCGCAAGAGGAACTCACATAGCTGAGATTTGTCGTACAGGAGCAGAGAAACAAACTGTGCCAAAAAAACGCAACACACACACATGTACAACCTTGATCATGAATGCTCACCTATGGTAGGGAATTGTGTTCCAGGATTGGACTCTACAGTCACCTCAACACACATTAGAGAGGTGCAACAGCACACATCTGAGTATGTTGTCATCAATGCTTGTGTGATAGACTACTATTATGATAAAAAGATTGTGATTGTATTTGTGATTGTATTACAACAATGATCAAACATTTGTTCAATAACTTATCTTTTCAGGCCAATTAAAATTGAGGAGTATGAGAAGACCTTGAGACAGTTACATATGAGAGACAACGCTCTGTTAGCTCAAGAATATGTTGTAAGTTTTGTTCTGATGTTTGGTTACAGAGCAGCTTCTGAAAGTGTCTGCAATTTTGTGAATGTACAATAAATCAGTGTTATCGATATAAGGGAAGACTGCAGTAAAGCAATGTAGCAATAGCAAAACACATAAAAACAAAGTACTGTAGTATAACAAAAAACTATAACAACACACAGCAATGTGAAGTAGGGCGCCCCCTCTTCGTGGTTTAGTAGGGGGTGCGATTATTCATTTATTGGCGATATGCTTCGTGATGTCATGATTATTCTATTATTCTGTTATTCTGTTATTCTGCTATTCTGTTATTCTGTTGTTCTGTTGTTCTGTTGCTGTACAATAGAATGTTTCCTGATGTTATCATAGCTTGAGAGTCCGTTTCCCATTAGTTTGGAAAGTACAATTCTTTGTTAAGTCACAGGTCCATTGTTGATTGATTCATTCCTTCCTATTAGTTTGGGTAGTACAATTCTTTGTTAAGTTACATGTCCATTGTTGATTGATTCATTCCTTGACATCCTTTCTTATATTTATATTGATACGATGATGGTGCAAACAGACATTTATTGGCCAACATAGGACTTTAAGTAAACACAATCTCATGTTAATCTTTCCATAATACATTTATTAATTTCAAGGTTGATGACACAAGTATGGACGACACACCAAGAACACGTCCATTCAGTACAAAAATGTATATCGTCTCCTTGTTTACTAATTGTTCCTAGCAACTGTTACTAAACCGTCACTATTTTACTACACAAAAGCGTCATGTCTCAGTAGTTATGTGTTGCACTTCTGCATGAGAGTACAACACATAGTCTCAACTATTAAATAATCTAATTATACTACTCTAACTATCTGGCTAACTGTCCATTCCTCCGCTGCCATCTGGGGAACTATGACAAATGTTTTGACCAAAAGGCCTTATCAAGCAAAGGATACAAGAGAAGTGAAGAATATAACTTCTCACAGCACACATGTAGTATCAAATGAGAAATTACTGGGAAGTTTATCACACATCATGTGCCGAAGGAAAATGAACAAATATGGGCCTAACACTATATTACCCAATATACCTTGAGGTATGAAAAAGGGTTCCTTTGTTTTACTATGGAATTTGATCCTGGAACCATGTGTCTATGAAGCAAGCACACTAACCACTACACTACCACAACTCCTTTTAGTTGATACTGAAAACTAATACTTTGGTATGCTTCTATTGAAGATGAGAAAAGGAAGGTGATGTATAGTATTCTGTACATCCTTCTGTCTTTATTGTTATACTGTTCTATACATAGTGTCATATCACCATCATAGTAAAGTGACTTTCTTAATTGTTTACTGATTGTGTTTTTTGTTTATGATTAAGGAACTGAATCAACAATCACCTCAGCACTCTATTGATGTGGGCAGTGACCTTGCATATCGACATGACAACAGGTGGACAAACATCCTGCCATGTAAGGATCAAGACTGTCATAATTAACATTTTGCTTGTTTTATATTTTTTTGTTTAAGTTTCAGTTTCCATGCACAGCTTTAAATTGAGTTGTGGCACAGGAACTGTCTTTGTCTAAAGAAAAACATGAAATCTATATCCGTTCCAGTTGCTTGCCAACATCACTCATACTTGCTCACATAAAGAAAAACATGAAATCTATATCCGTTGTGCTTGCCAACATCACTCATACTTGCTGACATAAAGAAAAACATGAAATCTATATCCTTTGTGCTTGCCAACATCACTCATACTTGCTCACATCAAGAAATGGTCTTAGGCCGAAGATTGACTTAATTATGCAGGGCGTAATTCCAGATGGTTGGTAGTCAATCTCCGCAGAAATGGCACGCCACCTTCAGAGAGTACTGCACAAAGCATGAACTCCGTAGGTTCGTCAACAATCCTAGGAATCTCTGGGGAAAAAATACACTCGTGAAAATGGACAGCGCAGGTCGGATTCAAACCCACGACTATTGGAACACAAGGCAAAGGCTTAGCCACAGAGATCCCCTAACATTTGCATATAACATGCCAAACCTGTAAGGAAGTCTCCACCCAGACGACTTATGATTGATATGGGTCTTGAAATACTGTAACATCTAGTTTGTCTTGCGAACATCACAGCCATGAAGTGCGTAAATTACAACTAGATGTTTTTGTTGCAGATGACCACAGCCGTGTTAAGCTGACATCACATACTGGAGGTGAAGCTTTCAGCCATGACTACATCAATGCTAACTATATACCAGTAAGTAGCTGTGGATTCTTCTTCTCTTCTAGCATTTACTTCTTCCACCATTTACTTCTTCCACCATTTACTTCTTTATAGAAGTGTTGGGAGGAAATGTAGTGTTCTTGTTTAAAAGCTGAAGGATTGACTTCATTGCACCGGGTATTACCGATCGCTCGGTCCCTCTCCGCAGAAATGTCACGCCACTTGCCGAGAGTATTGCACAAAGCACGAACTCCGTAGCTCCAGCAACAATCCTAGGGGTCTCTGGAAAAACTGCACTCATGAACAGAATGGCCCGGACTCAAACCCACAACTTTCGACTCACAAGGCAAAGGGTTTTCTTGTGTGTGCTTGTTCTAATGCACTTTGCAAGCTGTTATTCCTCCTCTTCGATCGTTCTAGGTCTGTTTTAATCATTCTCATTGTGATATATAAACAGCCAAACATCAGAACGTGATGTACGTGCACCAGCCTTCAGCACCTATTTGAGCTCAGTTGCTTATCCTTCGGTGGGGTGTTCGTTTCAGCCAGCTTTTGATTTACTAGGGTGAGCTTTTCCTAGGGTTCGATCAGCTTTGCCGTATTTTTGGGCTTTGTGATCTATGCCGGGACAGTGAGTTACGCTGTTTATGCCCGTTCTGACTGAGAAATATTTCTTGGGGCTTGTAAGCTTATCCTCGTACGGCGTCTTACTCGTATAAAACACCGTGTAAAGTATCGGCCTTCGCCAATGTTTAGACCCGAACTTCCTGTCTGATCCGTACATTGTCGGCCTTGCTTTACCGTACATTTTTGAGTTTGATCCGAAGAAGGAACATTCTCAGCCTTTTCTAGACGCGCATTGGTACGTGGCAATTTGCAATTAACCTCGAAAGCACTGGCATGGGCCGAGTACAAACAATGTAGAGGGTCCTTTCAGTCGGCACTATCAGCGTAACTGAGGATTTTGCGCTCGCCGCCATCACCCGCCCCAGTTATTCTGGGGATGTTAGTTACGACTGCAATCGAACCTTGCCCGGTTGCCCCGAGGCTGGCAGTTCCGTTAGGCATCACCAACCTCAGTTTTCCGGGGATGTTAATTTTTAATTGCACAGTACCTTGCACGGTTTTCCCAGGGCGGGTAGTTTCGTTATGCACTAAACGCAACTTGTTCTTTTGCGCTCGCAAACCTTGCCCAGTATATGTATCTGCACCAGGCTACCGATGCGGGGTCAGCTGCAATCTTCTCTCGCACCAACACGAGGGTAGACTTTTATTCGTTACGGTCCTGTCTTATTTATTCTTGCCGACGGGCTGGCAATGTTCGCCCCCTCCTCAGGGCCTCGAGCTTCGCCCTACGTGGGCATACGTTTGGTCACTGGATGCACCTCTCATCCATGTCTGAGACGTTCGTTGCTGTTTCTTTGCGTTCAGGGACTTGGGCAATATCTTGTTGGACATCGGTCAGGAGATTTGTGCATTTTGTTTGTGTGTATCTTTATTGTATTTCAGTAATTGCACTGCTACCACTACCAGTAGTTTTCTCTCCCGATCCCTGCCCCTCTTAGCCAGACCGGAACCAGAGTCTGTTACCAGGGTCACCGCGTGGAGGTTGGGGCAGGGTCTTGTAGCGCGCCCTCGCTAACCCTGGCTCATGTTACCACCGTGACCTCATGAGCCTTTTGACCCCAGCTGTTATTCATTTTCTCAAGGCTGTTCTTGATGCCATCGTCCATGTTTTACGTGGTCTTTCTCTTGCTCTGTACTCATTATACTTTTTCTGTGTGGCTCTCTGGGGTAGACGATACCAGGGCATTCTTGTCAGGTGTCCAAACCATTTAATCTGTTGCTCTTTTATGAACTGCATGACTGGTTTCACATCCAATCTTCTTCATTTCTAATTTTGTTTCTTACTGTCACATCTGAAGCTATTCTTAGACACCTCATCTCCGTCATTATGATTTTCCGCTCATTAGCTGCTGTTATTGGCCATGCTTTTCTCTTACTGTCACATCTGAAGCTCCTCTAAGGCATCTCGTCTCCGTGTTATGATTTTCTGCTCATTAGCTGCTGTTATTGACCATGTTGATTGTAGATTAGATAAGACAAATTTAACTAGAGATGTCTCATCTCTTTAATGTATGTAGTGTCTTATCAAGATATTGTAAGGATGCTCTGTGGCAGTCTAGATAGCTCAGTTATATGAGGACTATCATCATAGCACTCCAGACATGTCCATAGGTGCTCCGATCCCTGCCTTAAACAAATCCAGTCGCCCAACAAATCCAGTGGGCCAACATGGCAGTTTGATATTGATTAAACAATATTTTTGTCTATTTGGTATATCGTTCTTTTCGAATAAAGCTCAGTATGTTCAGGTTTAGTTTAGTCGTCAGATCATCATCACTGCACATCGAACCAATTAGTCCATAAGTGCTCCAATCTCCTTCTCAGTATGCCTCTCAACGTGTGACAACTAACGACACCAGTTCTTTGTTAGTTTACTATTCTTCTTTGGCTACCAGCATAGTGTTGTTTAGCTACACCACATTTGACTTGTAATGCTTGCAGTCTGGTTGGGATTGTAGATTCACCTCTATTACTTGAATCATGTACACGTCCTCACTCCGTTAGGTAATTTATATCAGCCTGGTCCATTGCTTGCCTGCTTTGTACAGCAGCCACACCTGCAAGCCTATCGGTGTGTTATTTTCCCCTTATATCTGCATGCCCTGGCACGAAAATAAAACTGATTTTTTGCCAGCCCAAACCTCTTCAGCTACCCCAACCATTGGCTCCGAGCACAGCCCGCCTCAATTTCCCCCTAGCACACCCATTGAGTTACCGAGAAAACTGGTAATATTTTGCAAACAAAAAATGAACCCATTTTGTAGTTGCACATCAACTCAGTTATACTGTAACATGGTGTCAAATCTGATTGTTCATTGTAGATGCCTGGAGTGTTGACTAATGCCTGCATTATACCATATTCTCTGTGATAGACTCAATCTTCTGATTGTATTCACAGAAATCTGTGTTTGATTCATTTTGATCATATTGTTTCTGCTTTTTGTTAAAGTATTAATGTGCATTCTGTTTCCAGGGAATAGCTTCCAGTCATGACTACATAGCTACACAAGGTCCGTTGACTCGAACAGTTCCAGACTTCTGGAGAATGGTTTGGGAGCAGAATGTGTCGGTCATTATCATGTTATCAGACTTTGAGGAGTTGGACAAGGTAATTGATTTCTACAATATTTTAACTATCAGTACCTTTCATTCATGTAGTATTTCATTCACTGATATTGATTTTTCCTCCAGTTGTAAAATTATGCAAAACTGTTGTTACTGCCTGTAATACCAGTTTTTGGGCAGTGTAGGACAGAAAGGACATGAGCCTGTGGAATTTAATGGCTGCATTGCTAGTGTAATCGCAGCGAAACTGTTCAGGTTTTCTTTATGCAGGATTTCTTTATGCCCATGACAGAAGAAAACTCCTTGGCCTTACCGTGGATTGAACCCTGGTTTCCCGCATGGGGGCAACGCTCTAATCCATTCGACCAGATGCTCCACCTATGAATACCTACCATAATTCAAAAATCATTTATATGTACAGAAATGACCCATACCAGATAAAGAGGACAACATCAACAAACTATGGTGCAGGGAGCAGAATACAATCTTCCAATTAAGAACAGAACAAATCATGCCTGTGTGTTGCCAGGCTCACAAGGGGAGCAAAGAATAGAAACGATGTGACCTATAAGAGGCACCTGAGGTAAGGGCCAAGGGAAGCTACCCTAATAAATAAAAAGCATAATTGGATGCGTCTGCCTACTTGTAGGTGCATAACTGGCACAATGTACATTCGCTCTTAGGCTCAGATCACATACAAATCACAAAGTGTGGTTTAACAAGTATTCGATATGGATCATTGGAAGAAGAACAGAACACATTATACTCAACAAATACTTGGAACAATATAAACCTCACATGAGCCCTATTTTATAATAATAATAAAGCCCATAATCCGTTAGGGTCATAGGGGTGTCACTGTGGATACATCAGCACAAAAAGCATGCCATGAGTCTCTGATTTCAACTCCTCGAGCGAGTGTGGAGAAACTCTATCCTGACCAGCTCTTGATTTTGTCAAACCAGGATTTTCTCTGCCCTCCTTTCCTTCTTCCACCCTCAACTGTTCCCTGTAGGATAATCTTAGAGAGTGAGCCATGTCTCATCACATGCCCGAACACGCAAGTTTACGCCTTTTCATGATTATCAAGAATGGCACCTGTCAACCTGCAAGGTTGTTTATTTGATCTCTTACATAAATGTTCATCTTATGTTCTATATAACTAATACGTAGTACCCGTCTGTAACACTTGTATTCGAAGGCCTGGATTCTTCACTCCAATTCTGCATTGAGCATCTAGCTCTCACAACCGTACACAAGAATGGATAGCACCAGTAATCTGATATATCCAATATATATATATATATAACCCTATTATACAAAATTCTGATTTAAAAATTGGCTTGTAAAAACTTTTTTTTTAGCCGTAGTCCACTAAGAGTTAACTCTATAACTCTAGCTAACAACTACACTCACATTGCCCTGGTCCACTAAGGGTTAACTCAGCAGCTCTAGCTAACAACTACATTCACAATGCCCTGGTCCACTAAGGGTTAACTCAGCAGCTCTAGCTAACAACTACATTCACAATGCCCTGGTCCACTAAGGGTTAACTCAGCAGCTCTAGCTAACAACTACATTCACAATGCCCTGGTCCACTAAGGGTTAACTCAGCAGCTCTAGCTAACAACTACATTCACAATGCCCTGGTCCACTAAGGGTTAACTCAGCAGCTCTAGCTAACAACTACATTCACAATGCCCTGGTCCACTAAGGGTTAACTCAGCAGCTCTAGCTAACAACTACATTCACAATGCCCTGGTCCACTAAGGGTTAACTCAGCAGCTCTAGCTAACAACTACATTCACAATGCCCTGGTCCACTAAGGGTTAACTCAGCAGCTCTAGCTAACAACTACATTCACAATGCCCTGGTCCACTAAGGGTTAACTCAGCGCTCTTAACAACTACACTCAATGCCTGGTCACTGGTTTAACTCAGCAGCTCTGCTAACACTACATTCACAATGCCTGGTCCACTAGGGTTAACTCAGCAGCTCTTGCTAACAACTACATTCACAATACCTGTCCACTAGGGTTAACTCAAGCTCTAGCTAACAACTACCCTCACATTGCCCTGGTCCACTAAGGGTTAACTCAGCAGCTCTAGCTAACAACTACATTCACAATGCCTGGTCACTAAGGTTAACTCAGCAGCCTTGCTAACAACTACATTCACAATGCCTGGTCACTAAGGTTAACTCAGCAGCTCTAGCTAACACTCATTCACAATGCCTGGTCCACTAAGGTTAACTCAGCACTCTGCTACAACTCATTCACATGCCTGTCCACTAAGGTTAACTCAGCAGCTCTTGCTAACAACTCACTCTGCCTGTCACTAGGTTAACTCAGCGCTCTAGCTAACAACTACACTACATTGCCTGGTCCACTGGGTTAACTCAGCAGCTCTTGCCAACTACACTCACATTGCCTGGTCACTAAGGTTAACTCAGCAGCTCTAGCTAACAACTACATTCACATGCCTGTCCACTAAGGTTAACTCAGCACTCTAGCTAACAACTACCTCCAATGCCCTTGTCTACTAAGGTTAACTTACAACTTTAGCTAACAACCACCCTCACATTATCTAAGCAAGCCTGTTCTCTAGAATTCAGATTATACCTATTAATATTTGTTTAGTGTTTACATGAATTCTACTGTCGGGGAACGAGACTTTCATAACTGAAATGTTCTTTTCCTACTCCCCAACAGAGAACACAGATGATGCGAGAGAAGGTGGCACGATACTTTCCTCAAGATGAACAGTCTTACTCCTGTCAGTATGGTCTCATTCAGGTGACTAGGACAGCAAAAGTGGACAGTAAACAGTGGGAAATTCGCACTCTGCATTTAACCCACATGCAGGTATGTAGATTTATATATTTAAATATTCCTCTTGTACCGTAATGTGTTAGATAGAGCCTGCAAGCAATTTATCTATACAGCTATGTCCTGAACAACTCTTGCAATCTCTTCTATGGAATTGAGTTTGATATTTCTTGCCTCTCACAGTAAAGTTTGTGTCAGGGTTTCCTTTTTTCTTTAATCCTCTGCCTCCCACTTCAATGCCTTCTTTGGTATTCTTTGATTATTTCTTTGATCTGTTGTTTTTGGGTGGTGGTGGTGGGGTGGTGGTGGGGGTGTAGTGATCTTGTGTGTGCTTGTTCTAATGCACTTTGTAAGCTGTTATTCATTTTCTTAAGGCTGTTCTTGATGCCATCGTTCCATCTTTTGTGTGGGTACTAGCTAGAAAATACTAGTCAGTTTAGTTTTCTCACCGTAATGTACAGACACACGTGTGTATACATCATCATTGTTATTTGTAATCATTTAATTAATTGCAAGGTTTGCTTTCCCATGACCTCAATCTCTTCAGGCAGTCTACTACATCATTTCCTGTCTGTCTAGTCAGTCTACTACATCATCACCTGTCTGTCTAGTCAGTCTACTACATCATCTCCTGCCTGTCAGTCTACTACATCATCACCTGTCTGTCTAGTCAGTCTACTACATCATCTCCTGTCTGTCTAGTCAGTCTACTACATCATCTCCTGCCTGTCAGTCTATTACATCATCACCTGTCTGTCTAGTCAGTCTACTACATCACCTGTCAGTCTAACTACATCATCCTGTCTGTCTAGTCAGTCTATTACATCACCTGTCTGTCTAGTTAGTCTACTACATCATTTGTCTGTCTAGTCAATCTACTACATCATCACCTGTCTGTCTAGTCAATCTACTATATCATCTGTTTACATCTCTCCATAATCTCAATCAACATCAATGAACATACATAATCCTTGGATGACTTAAATTAACTAGACTAGGAAGGTCAGGATACTCAAGCATTTTTTCTTCAAACGTTGGAGTGACCATGAAGCTGACATTAACCCTAAAGACTTGATTGACTTTGTAGAAGTTTTGAAAGCAGAAACAAGCTCCCTGCCACAGGCACCACTGGTGGTTCACTGTAGGTAAGTTCTTGGAGGTAAACTTTATATAGAATATTATGACAATTTTAGACACTTTAGCAGAATACACAGAAAAATGCTACCACATGAAGCCTCTGGAAGGAAATACCCCTAGCTTAGACATCCAATTATAAAACACCCCAGGAGAATGCTAAGGTGAAGGCATTGCTCTATTTTATGAATGGAATAAGCATACCGTGGGCCAAGGATGTTAGGCTAAGAGTTTGAGAATATAGAGTGAAGAATGGGAATGATGATATAAAAATTTGAGATTGTTAGTGAGAAGATACATATATTTTTATTGTGTGTAATGAAATCAGACATGTTATGGTGAATAGAGTAAAGACAGACATCCTTAAATAAGTAGCTATCATTGGTAGGTATTTACAAGAAAATAGTTCAAATCTTCACATTGTTCAATCACATGTGAACTTAGCTTATTTAATCATCTCACAATCAACCTCCTGTGTTGTGTGTGTGCTTGCATGCATACACGATTACAAATAATATCCTGGATTTATACCTCTTCTTTGTCACTTTTTTATTTATTTCAGAGCAGGTGTCGGCAGGACTGGAACATTTATTGCTGGCGCTTTCATCACAGCCCACCTGAAGAACTCTCTGTCTCATGCAAGTTCTCCTACCTCTTTCAGCATCATGTTCAATGTTTCTTTGATGACCTGCTGCCACCTTTGTCTTGGTTGTCTCCTGCCTCATACTCCAGGAACCATGCCTTCCATTACTGTTCTCTCCAAACTGCAATTTGCTTATTTGTGTTTTATTCTTTCTATTTCAGTGCGGGTGTCGGCAGGACTGGAACATTTATCGCTGTGGATTATTTCCACAAGTATCTTACAGCCATGAAACAAGTCTCCGACAAACAAGGGCTTGCTTCTGTAACAAACCGGACAGTGGATATCTTCAGTCGCGTTCTTAAAATGAGAAACAACAGACGCTTCATGGTTCAAACTTTGGTACTTTGTTCTAACCATGTGATGTTTTGTATGTATGTGGGAACTGAATGGTTAAAGTAATAATATTTGTACTTGTTTATGTTAGTGCATGATCTAGAAGATTTAAATCTAACATTTCTGTGAAGATCACAAAGGCGATTGCCACAGGTAAGTTTTCAAGCAACTACCAGGCAGAGGCAATAAGAACAGCTGCTCAAATGATCCTAGAGAGAAGCAGCGCCTCACGCAACAAAGTCATGATTTTCGTGATCCTCTCTGTCATCACGGCACTAAAAAACGTAGCCAAAACAGAGCTCAATGAGCTAAAAGCGATCCTCGGTGTACTAGTAAACTCACTTAAACGCACAGTCATTCAGTGGATATATCACACTGCAATATAAGCGGAAATGAAGAAGCCGACAGGCTAGCTAAAGAAGGAGGGCAACTACCGCAGACTGATCACGAGATTAGCTATGAGGATGCCAAAATAACCATCGGTTGGCAGTACAAATAAAAGTGGTCGAAAGACCACCCAGAATACACCATCAGATGGGTACTATGGTCTATCCCGTAGCGAACAAGTTGTTATATTCCGCCTCCGTACCGGCCATAACAGGCTTTATGCCCACACGTTCAACACATTTTTAATTGGCACAACTAGCCTGTGCCACTGTGAAAAGGCGGACATGATGACAGAGCACATACTGCAAGACTGCCAGTTGTTAGCAGGCCTAAGAAACAAAACCTGACCCAATAATACAGAGCTTGCAGAAGCTGTACAAGAGGGACAGAGTTCCTAAAAACGACAGTACAATTCATGAAAAATTCATACATTTGATTCATTGGTCTAGGTGGGGGGAGAGAGAGAGAAATCTAACATTTCTGATCTAGAAGATAACAAAGAGAATGTAGTAGCAAGTGGTTGGGGACAAACTGAAAGCTTAACTCATTTGCTGAAAATGAAAATCTTGGCATATCCTTTAAAGAACGTCGCCATCAACCACAGTGAACGAGTTGTTGATTTTCTAGACACCATGTATACGTTCAGTAGTTTGTCATTGCTTTCTGAATGGTGTGGTCTATTTTTACTGTTCATAAAAAGGCACGAGAACGAATTTGTTTCCAAATTGTCCGCCGTGGAATTTGAACCATGTATGCTTGGGTTGTGATTGAGCTCCCTGCCACTTAAGCTAGACACTCTTTAGCTACTGAATCGAACAATGGGTTGTGATTGAGCTCCCTGCCACTTAAGCTAGACACTCTTTAGCTACTGAATCGAACAATGGGTTGTGATTGAGCTCCCTGCCACTTAAGCTAGACACTCTTTAGCTACTGAATCGAACAATGGGTTGTGATTGAGCTCCCTGCCACTTAAGCTAGACACTCTTTAGCTACTGAATCGAACAATGGGTTGTGATTGAGCTCCCTGCCACTTAAGCTAGACACTCTTTAGCTACTGAATCGAACAATGGGTTGTGATTGAGCTCCCTGCCACTTAAGCTAGACACTCTTTAGCTACTGAATCGAACAATGGGTTGTGATTGAGCTCCTGCCACTTAAGCAGACACCTTTAGCTACTGAATCGAACAATGGGTTGTGATTGAGCCCCGCCACTTAAGCTAGACACTCTTTAGCTACTGAATCGAACAATGGGTTGTGATTGAGCTCCTGCCACTAAGCTAGACACTCTTTAGCTACTGAATCGAACAATGGGTTGTGATTGAGCTCCTGCCACTTAAGCTATGACACTCTTGGGCTACTGAATCGAACAATGGGTTGTGACGAGCTCCTGCCACTAAGCAGACACTCTTAGCTACTGAATCGAACAATGGGTTGTGATTGAGTCCTGCACTAAGCAGACACCTTTAGCTACTGAATCAACAATGGGTTGTGATTGAGCTCTGCCATAGCTGACACTCTTTAGCTACTGAATCGAACAATGGGTTGGGATTGAGCCCTGCCATTAAGCTAGACACTCTTTAGCTACTGAATGAACAATGGGTTGTGATTGAGCTCCTGCCACTTAAGCAGACACTCTTAGCTACTGAATCGAACAATGGGTTGATTGAGCTCCTGCCATTAAGCTAGACACTCTTAGCTACTGAATCAACAATGGGTTGTGATTGGCTTTCTGCCACTTAAGCTAGACACTTTTAGCTACTGAATCGAACAATGGGTTGTGATTGGTCTTCCAATTAGCTAGACACTCTTTAGCTACTGAATCGAACAATGGGTTGTGATTGAGCTCCCTGCCACTTAAGCTAGACACTCTTTAGCTACTGAATCGAACAATGGGTTGTGGCTGAATTAAACTTAGGCGCCATTGCAGGTGTATGTATAAATTCTCTGACTGATAGCATAGTTATGTACTAGGTACAGCTGACTGATAGAATAGTTATGTATAAGACGGACTTCATTCATTTGTTGATAGTCAAGATATTTCTTCATTTCCTTGAACAGACCCAGTATATATTTATCTACGACACTGTACAAGAAATCATTCGACGAGTGTTACAAATACAGCCACTCAGAGATAGCAGATGTAAGGAACTTGACCTACCACCAGGAATGACATTTTATCAAGGTTCACTTGAAGATGCAGTGTATGATGATGTTGGTAAGCATTTCTGTCTGCAGTGATATGTCTTTAACGTGTACAGTCAATGTATTTAGTTAACCATTGCCAATTATACTGGGGGTCACCCTGGTGTAGAGGTTAGGTTCTTGTCTCTCGTGCCAAAATTACCAGGTTTGTTCCTCGTGAGTCATCTGGATATTTTTCCAGAGATCCCTGATCTCAGTGTAGGTGAGATCAGTTTCTAGTCCTATTGGAGATCGACGATAAAACGTAGGTCCCATGTTTAATTTGAGCAAAATCAAGAAGAGCAGGCTGGAAAGCAGCTGCCCAGACAAAATTCATTAGAAAAGATTAAAAATAAATTTTCTACAAAAATATCTTCACAATCTTCAAAATTACATCAGCGACCCTCACCGGTGCTATACAGTTTGTGCACTGCAGCTGAGACCTTCCTGTGTAAGAAAAGAGATCGGAGCACACATGGTTACTCACCAAAGTGCAATGATGATGGTCCTATCAATCAATCAATAAATTATAAGCAGTGTGTACACATATTGCATTCAGTTGATGGAACACTAATGATACTCCACATGTACATAGACTGACATGACAAACTGACAGCACATATGTTTACTCTACATTAAGATAAATAAATTATGATAGAATCCAGAAACTAAGAGGAAGGAAGTCACCAGTAATGATATATTACAAGCTGT
This sequence comes from Arion vulgaris, assembly GCA_020796225.1. NCBI lineage: Eukaryota > Metazoa > Mollusca > Gastropoda > Stylommatophora > Arionidae > Arion > Arion vulgaris. The sequence continues at coordinate 36,521,564 of CM036755.1, forward strand.
CATGTAGAAATGCTACTTGTAGAAAAACTGTATATATAACATCCACAATATGTACATTTCTGATTGATTTGTACACATTGAGATTGTACATATCTGATGCAATTCGACATCATGATCTGATGTCAGTTCTCAGTGACAGGGTAAATGAAACATTGACACAAATATTGTAGAAGAATACTTTGCTGTGACTTCTTATTTGTTGTACTTATTTATTCCTTCCGACTTAACTGATTTAAAGGGTTTTAAAGCCAAAGGATTGACTTCATTGCACTGGGTTTTATCCCATATGGCTTGGTCCCTCTCCGCAGAAATGGCATGCCACCTGCCGAGTGTTGCACAAACTCTGTAGCTCCAGCAACAATCCTAGGGATTGTTGACTGATTAATTGATAGGACTATCATCATTGCAATATGGTGAGTAACCATGTGTGCTCTGATCTCGTTCTTACACATGAAGATCTCAGCGGCAGAGCACAAACTTCATAGCACCGGCGAGGGTCCACAACGTAATTTAGAAGATGGTGAAAATATTTCGTGGGATTTTATTTTTTAATCTTTTAAATTTGCCCTTTTGACTTCTTTTACTGATTGTTAAATCATCCTTTTCTCCTTAAAATTTTTAATTTCTGTCTGTCTTTGAATTGTGTGCCAAATTCATTAGAAACCTTTACTATCAACAGAACTACTGCAAGGTCAAGTGTGTGTTGCAGATAGAAGCCATGAGACATTACCAGTATAGTTGCCGCCTCGACGATATCCCCATACTGCAGCTGATGGTAGAGATTGTTCATTGGTAGTTGTACATTCAACTGTTATAAGTTGTTACTTTGTACTGTGCTTGTCTTTGAGTATACCATACAGTCACAGACAGGAGAAACATGATATAATTTCATACTGTACTCATCTTGTATTTCCATTGAAATATGGGATTTAGTTATATATTTTTGTAGTTTATCTATTAATACATGTTTAGAGTTGATCTATTAGTACATATTTAGAGATGGAGGAGTTATGTATGGTTATATTTTTGCAACTGTTTCATCCATGTTATACTGGGTTTTTTCAGTGTTTATTGTTGCATTAATTTGAAGTAACATAGCAATTTCCAGCGCGTCTTATTTGTCCCACATGGTTTTGCACTTTTAGCAAATTATTGTTGATAATCATTGAGATATATATTCACAGTATTAAACATTTCCCACTCACTCACATATATATATTTACACACTAGTATTTATCCATTATACTTATATGGGAGTATATATATATATATACATGAAATTGAAAATTGTGGCATATGCTTTACAGGACATAGCCATCAACCACAGTAAACGAGTCGTTGATTTTCTAGGCACCACTTATACGTTCAGTAGTTTGCCATTGCTTTCTGAACGGTGAGGTCTATTTTTACCTTTTGTAAAAATCCGACGGAAACGAATTTGCTTCCAAACTTGCCCACCGCAGAGTTTGAACCAGGTATGCTAGGGTTTGTAATTGAACTCACTACCGCTTGAGCTACACACGCTGACATATATACATACACAGACAATATCCATGGATATAATTTAAACTAACCCTATAAAATTGTCATTGTATAAAGTAGCATTTCTGTTTGTAGAACAACCTCAAATTGTAGTGTGGGCTTCACAAGGAAAATCTCCTTCATAATGTTTTTCAACAAATAACTTATGCACACTAAAACAAAAACCTACAACTTTTAGTCATCCCCAAAACTGGTGTGAACAGGGTTGAAAATTGTGATTTTTCAGATTCCTGTCAGTACCAGTACCTCCACCCAGTTTTCTCTCCTCATTCCTATTTTTGACGAATCATACTCATGGAGTCACTGAGTATAAAAACATGAGAGTAGTTATGAGAAGTCAACCATGTCACCATCTGCACCTCCATTGTCAAACTAGTTGTGGTTGACTGACACGTAGGTTTCACAGACTTCTTACAACTGTTCCTCCTGATCATGCCAGAAAAGTCCACCACACTTCATTGTTGGCGAATGACTGGACTATTCCGTTGACATTGTCATTCAAGAGGGCCTCAACCTCCTTATTAATTAGTAATGGGTCATTTTGTTCACAGTTTTTCTCACCAACTGTCATTGCTGGTACCAGAACTATATATGTAAATCATGGTTAGGCAAATCAAATTCTTGACATCCTGGACAAGTGTTGTGTGAAGAAGCTCTGTAGCCTCTATCTGTGGGATTCTAACAAAAACAATGCCAATACCTTCTTCACATCCCAGTCAAACTACATTCCATGACATTATTTGTGTTGGTTATTTTAAATGTTATATTAAACCTGTTATATTATATGAAGAAAGGAAATAAGCAGATAATGATGGATAATGAATACAAACAAGTTTAGTATCTGTTAGCAGATCTTTATTCACATTTTGTTATAGACGTATTGTACTGGTTTACTAGGCAACACCCACTTGGGTTTGTATGGACTTGCCTAGAGCAACGACCACCTACAGACAACCCACAGACATCAGCAAAACTTATGACAACACTTGTTCAATCAGTTCCACAACTGATGTTTGTGTGTGTCTGTCAAATATCTATGACATCACATCCCCTAGATGGGTTGCCGACAGCAAAGTTGATAACACACTGCACTAGTGACTGTGGGGCCATGGAAATTATGGAGTTCAAGGCCAGCTTGGGCCAACAATTCTCTGTGTACACACGGTAAGCTGTTGGACTGCAGGAAACACTGAACCTTTACCAAGGGATCTAAATTACAAGTACATCTGAAGTCGGAGTAAGGTTTGCCTGAATGGCAAGGGGCACTGGTGATATGATAAGCAAGCCTTCAGGAAAAAATTAGCCACAGGTGCCATGACTTCCTGAATTCATAGTGTGTGAACCAAACAAAAATTCCCACCAACATCTGCAGTACCCTTAGTTACCATGTAGGCACCAACATCTGCAGTACCCTTAGTTACCATGTAGGCACCAACATCTGCAGTACCCTTAGTTACCATGTAGGCACCAACATCTGCAGTACCCTTAGTTACCATGTAGGCACCAACATCTGCAGTACCCTTAGTTACCATGTAGGCACCAACATCTGCAGTACCCTTAGTTACCATGTAGGCACCAACATCTGCAGTACCCTTAGTTACCATGTAGGCACCAACATCTGCAGTACCCTTAGTTACCATGTAGGCACCAACATCTGCAGTACCCTTAGTTACCATGTAGGCACCAACATCTGCAGTACCGGCATTTAATTTACCATGTAGGAACTTACATTACAGAGTCCTTAGTTACCATATAGGCACTAATATTTATAGTGTTCCTAGTTACCACATTGTAAGTTAGTAAAGAAACCTATTTTCATACCATAGGGAATATTGGTCTGTATTTTTCTTTGACCATTGGCAAACAATTAGTAATGTAGTTCAACATTATGCCAGCCACCTGTACTTCCCAGTGCTTCTCAGCTACCAACTTAAGGCTGAGTTTTGTTTAATAAAAAGAAAATTACCCTCACTGGAATTCAACTCGGACCATGTGCTTATGAAATAGATCTCTGCGAAAAATAATGAACATAAAATATAAAGAATTCAGAAGTGATGAAATTAGAGAAATGTCTGGTCAACCGCTATAAGAAGAAGATGGAGATATGTTGGACACACCATGAAAAGAAATGATCAAAGAATATCGAAGCAGGCATTGAAGCAGGATGCAAAGGTTTCAAAAAAGAGAGAATGACCTAGGGAGACCCTGAAACGAACTTTGCTGAGAGAGGCAAGTAAAATCGGTCTCGGTTCCATGGAGGAGATGAGCAAGTTGCCCAGGATATAGCAGTATGGAGAAATTGCTTGCATGCCCTATGTAACGTATTATGGTACGAGAGGAATTATTATTATGTGCTTAAGAAGCAAGTCCACTACGCTATAGCCGCTTGTTACCACATATGTACTTAGAAAATATATTGTTTAAAAAGCTTCACTCATCATGTCTCAGTTGCATGTTACTACAAATGTATATATATAGATCAAACACACACACACACTCTCATCAATGCCTTCAGAACAAGTCTTACTGAAATCTCTACAATAATAAATTAAGAAATATCCATTTTTCTTGAGTGTAAATTTTGTAAGTTCATATACCAGCTTGTCATGGACACAGAGATAGTCAAGCTCAATGCTTCTCACAGATTTCAGAGTCACACACTGGCAGCAATTTATTCATCGCAGCAGGAACTGCTACCCAATTTAATTATCACTTGGTTTTTTTTTTTTTTAAACTCATGTCCATCCTGTCCTACATTGCCCAAAAACGGTATTACAGGAAGTACACAGTTTTGTTGGGTATGTTTTAATCATCAAAAACTGTTTCTTTGTTATGGGATGTGAAGTTGAATAATTTATGTATCAAACAAGTTCCTCCACTTAAAAATAAGCAGATGTTTTGATACAGATAACAAAAATGATTTGATTAATTGAAAGATTGTTTAAAATCAAGAGCTAATCGAATAAAGCTCTCAAAATGTATAACCAATATCTTGATGTCTTTAATGTATTCTAATTTAAGAAGCACTGCTATATATATATATAACTCACACTAGTTTGTCATGATAACTCTGAAGTTGAGGTTGAAGAAAAATTGATGCAAATAAATAATACAACAATATGAGATTTGATATAATAAATCTAGGAGTAAAATCCTCTATCTAGCATTGAATAATATATGAGATTGACAGATCTAATAGTATCTTCTAGCATGTATAACATAGTTAGCAATATGAGATTTGATATATTACAAGAGAAAGTATTATAGTTTGATGCCAGTATCCCATCATTACTCAACAGAGCGCCTTCCAGTGAATCCACTACATTCTCATTTCTGGCTGTATATTTACACTGTACATAAGAAATTGCACATGAGACAGTTGTTTTGTGTTTTTTTACAAATGTGCACAACAAATCAGGCTCTTCTAAGCTTGTGTCTTTCTGACAATAAGATGGCAAAATAACATAGTTGGTATGTATAAAGTCGTCCATTCTATAAACAAACAAAACAAAGCAAAAGTTATCAATACATCATGAACAAAATTATTTGTGTATATTATTTTGTGTGTGTGTGTGCTTGTTCATCAACAGTTACTTCTAAAAGTCATCAGTTCAAATATAGTCAAAAAGCATAAAATATAGGAGTATCTTGCAAAACTAGTTAGAACTTGAACTGTTGTACATGGACTGGATGAGTTGAATACTTTCACCAAACCTTCATTCCCTAACTCGGCTACTAGGTACATATCTAGTAGTACAGCTAGGTCAACCGAAGCGTGTCTACACCTGTTTGTACTTCTGACCATTGATTCAGCATACAACCACTTGACTATATCAACTAATAAAATGTTCAATAACATACATAAGTCATGCTTCACACATTTGTCATGGGACAATAATATTATACTCTATTCACTTCTTCAATTCATTGGCAGGGAGAGAGAAAGCAAACAAGTCCTCTTTCTCTGCTCCATTTCTGCATGTTATTTTCACACATTAACATTTTATTTTAACATTGGTGTCGTCAGTTATATCACACTTCTCACAAAGTGTTATCTACATGCACTGACACACTCTTCCTGTGCAAGAACGAGATCGGAGCACACATGGTTACTCACTAAAGTGCAATGATGATGGTCCTCCAATCAATCAACTGACACACTTCTCGCAGAGCCTGACTGAACAAGAAGTGATCCTTATAGCTTGAGAAACCATGGAGATGACCTCAAGGAGAAAGTATTATTATTACTTTAAAAGATGAGACACGTTATTTCAAAGATGAACTGAGAAGGCAACCTCACAGAGAAGATGTTGATATGCAGTCAACATAACTAATAAGAAAGTTGGACCAACATAACTAATAAGAAAGTTGGACATAACAAAACCTCAGTATGATGATATATGTCCACAGAACTAGTGTTTAACTTCTTGTAGTCATACACTATCACATAGTGTGTCGGTTGCTTGTAGCCACAAAAAAAAAACAGTTCCACATTGTGTAGCATCATTTTAGGTAATCAAATGTATGGCATGTTTTTTAAAAAAAAGTCACTTTCAGTGTGCGTCTACTAATGGGTTACAACACTCATATGTCTACTAATGGGTTACAACACTCATATGTCTACTAATGGGTTACAAAACACCCTAATGTCTAACCTTGATCATGTATGCCCCACGTGTGGTAGACGATTGTGTTCAAGGATTGGACTCTACAGTCACCTCCGCACACACACCAGAGAAGTGCATCAGCACACATCTGAGGTTGTTGTCATCATCATCGCTTGCAATGTCCGGCTATTATTATTATTATTACTAATGGGTTTATAATTAAGGCATAATATGGAAGTAAGAACAATCTTGTTGAAGTCATACTGATGAGGCACACACACACACCAATGCTTTCATTCTTCATGTACATGCCACCAACATAGTTTTGAAGTTAGATTAGGAAGAAATGGCTGCGTTACAATAAAGTAGGCAGACAGGTCTCAAATTCAATAACACTATAAAGCACTTTGATGTAGTCAACTAGAACAAGAAAAGAGTTTGTTTTTAAAATTTTATATATGCACTTACTGGTATACTTCAAGCCAACATCTGAACACAATGAGATTGGTGTAGTCATACCAGGAGATCATTCTCTGATCAATAAATAAATATAAGGCACTTGTATTTTCTTGAGGTCAATCATTTGATTAGACATTTCTCATATCTCTCCTGCTTGACTAAAAATCTTTAACACTAAACTCTCATACTTTATATTGTCACTGGTTATTACTGCCATCTACCCTATTTGTAAGTGGTCTTACATGAACATGGTCTGACTTGGCTGAAGTTATATGGTTCTAATATGACTAAGTAAGCAGAGCTGTATTATATATAAACCTCACTTAGTTATCGTTCTATGGCAGTTCAATTAGTTGATTTTCATATTTCTTGGACACATTATCTCAATGGACAATACTCATTTCAATCAACCACATCAGAATCAATATGGGAGTTATGGCTACAGTAAGTTAGCAGATCGAATGGATGAGGTACTCCATCCAGACTTGTCCAGTGTTGATTAGGTTCAACATCTTTCTAACCATTTACTTAATGGATGCATTAGTAATTATATTTTGAAGTTCCCTTATTGGTTCTAAGATCTAACTGAATGGACATTTTATGTCTCTGTCTTATATGTCCTTGGGCATGACGAGGACTGATGATGATTTGGTTTGACACACAATACCAGCCATGATAAATTAAACAAAACATATCAAATTTCTGTTATGATATCAAATAGTGCATACCACAAGATTCGGCTATGACACAAACTATGATATACAATATAAACTATACAACAAATATACATAACACAAGATATCGATAATGACACAAACTATGATATACAATTTAAACTAAAAATATACAGAACACAAAATATCAGCTATGATAAAATAGCATAATAAGATACATAACACAAAGTATCAACTATTATACAAAAAAGATGCACAACACACCCAAAATCTGCCAAGATATATATATATATATATATGTTATAGTATAAGCTATCACTAGAACTAAAACTCAAAATCACTCACAAGATCATCACATAGTAATTTTTTTTTAAATGATCACTAATCACATGATAGTATCACAGCAGCAGAGAGAACAGAACACTAATAACATCATGTGTGATAGATAACAAAACACAAGTCAAAAATGAAATTATAAATTCAGAGATTCAACTTGGCACTGTAAGACAATGTACCCAACAAACTAGTCATGAATACACCTCCTTCTTCTTTCTTTTCTCTACTCTTGTTTTGCCTCACATCGTTAGGATAACTCTTGTTTTGCTTCACATCGTCAGGATAACTCTTGTTTTGCTTCACATCGTCAGGATAACTCTTGTTTTGCTTCACATCGTCAGGATAACTCTTGTTTTGCTTCACATCGTCAGGATAACTCTTGTTTTGCTTCACATCGTCAGGATAACTCTTGTTTTGCCTCACATCGTCAGGATAACTCTTGTTTTGCTTCACATCGTCAGGATAAGAGATTTCTAGAACAGGCTTTTGTGTCAGGCTTCATAAACAGTGTTTTTCATAACTTGTTATCTCTGAGGTTCACCTTGACATCATCAATACATCCAACTCATATAACCAAAAGAACATCATGTGAAAGCAAGTACAAGTCAATGCAGCTGTTGCTAGATCAAATGACATTGTTATAGAAATGAGAAACAAAAATGGCATACTTGTTGCATAACAAAATGTATATATATAAAATATTTGATAGGAACACAGGTCAACAATTATGAAAACAGCTACAAAAGCCATGGTCAATCGTATTATCACAGACGAAAAGAAGAGAACAACCAACATCATCACCTTGAACTTGCTCCACTTTCAATATCAACAACAGATTACATATGAAAGTATATCGAGAAATTAATAACATGCAAATCCAACCTGGCCACCTGCCTGGAATGTTGTGGCAATGAAAAAGCTTACGGCCAAGAAGGGAAATAGTTTGCAAGTGTAATAAAAAAAATTAGTAAACCAAATGAGAAACAGTTCATGTAACACAGCCAAACTTATTTACTGAACATAATTTTATTCACACATGTGGTGGAGGATATTACCTGAGAAATTAATGAGCCATTAGTAAAAGAAATATGACTACTACGACTTGCAATAATACAAGATATAACTGACAATAATAAACAGTAACACTACTAAACACAATAATTTGAAAGCCAAACAAACAACATTTATACATAATTTAAAATCATCGTCATCAAGTAGCTTATCCCTTCTGGAACTTGGCTCCCATGACAGCAGCCCCGAAGAACTCTCTATTTTGTGCAAGATGCCAATTGTCAGGTCATCAATGACATCTTGCACCCATCATCATCTAGGTCTTCCATTCGCTCTTCTTCCACCATTTAAATTAGACTCATAATAAAAGTTGTGATAAAAAAACTCAAACATTACACATAAATTAAAAACCTTTCAAAATTAATGTTATAGGAGAATTGTGCAAGTTATTTGGTCCAGAAAGGATCGTAAATGAGAAGGTGTTGATGAATGAAAACCAATTGCACATCGGTGGCAACGAAGATAAGAACTGCTTGCATAGTGTCAGCAAGAGAATATGAACACCATCATCTAAAAGAGACGATAGAAATAGAATGACATGGAGACTAGCGCTGTCACAAAAATTGCACTGAGATGGTCACAAAAATTGCACTGAGATGGACAGAGGGTACATGAAAATGTGATAGACCCACACTGACCTGGAGGAGAACAGTAAAAACAGGAACTGAAAGAAATGATCACAGCTGGAACACAATACAGATAATGGCGTGCATTTGTTGCCGTCCTAGGCACCAAGGGCACCACAGGTTAGAGAGAGAAGGGAGTAATAACCAAGATCAGAGAAAGAAAAGGAAGATGGCTTGGACATATGTGTAGATTGCCAGCAGTCGATTTGGCAAAGGGTTCTGTGATCGACAGAAGATGGGACAGACAAAGAAAACTTTGGAGAATGGCTGCGGAAATGTAAATGTGTGAAGTGACATGGGATACCATGAGTAGAAAGGCAGCAGACCATCAACAATAGAGTGCACTTGTGAATGTCTTATCTATCAACTATAACATGAAAAAGATATAGATCATTGTTCATCTTCATCAGACATGTCCATAATTGCTCCGATCTCCTCCCAAGCATGTATTTCAGTGTGTTCAGGCTACCAACTTCCGTTCTGTGTTGGTTGATTGAATCTACTGGGTTGTCTCTCGTGAAGAAGATATAGATCATGAAAAGTAACAAATAACTCTAGTTTTATTATCATATTTCCCTGCTTATGAGGTTACCAGAGAGATTTAGAGTGGGAAAACAAAACATCCAGGTCACCAGACATATGATACATATTGCAAGATCAACACGCCCGAGTGGTTACCGGGGCCCAAATTTGGGGTGTGTGAAGAATAGAACTACTGTTACCTGTCACGCATGTCGTAAGAGGCGACTAAGGAGTTTTGGCTGAAATCGGATGCACATGTCCTAAACATGTAGAAGTCTATGCATTTAGGGGCCTACCGAACCAATGTGCAACGTATACACGTTCTTGGCAAAGATCAAACATATCACAAAGAGTGATTAAAATTGGTCGTAAAGAACAAACGCAAAGAAGAAGAAGAAACAAGATCAACAGAAAAGAGCAAGTCGATATCTTCAGACTTTGCAAAGGTCACAATAGACTGAACTACCCAACAAGCTAACGGTAGGAACTTCTGACAAATATGACTGAAACAGACAAAATGATTTCTGCACTGGAGAAAATAAAAAATAATGCTATGAATTGTCAAAGCAACATCAACTTTTAAAAGTCAAATTAAAACAGAACTCAATAGTATATAGTTTTAAAACTAAATTACGAATTGTCAATTCCAATGTTGTCTCAGTCCTAACATTTGTCAGCGTGAGTTGGAAAATGACTAAAGATATAAAATGTAAGTCCTGCCAAAAATAATAAATGGACAATTCTGAAAAATAGAGAAAATTCAAAAGAAATGTTATGAAATGATAGTGACAATCTCTGATTTCAACAGCTTGAAGTGACAAAGACATGTAAAGAAAAAAGAAGATGTGATGATATGTTGGACAAGTCTCTAGAAGAAATAATTAAGTATCCAAAGCAGGAGAGTACATTCTCTCGATACTCTTCTCTCTAGATATCAAGCATTATCTCTTCTGTCTAATGCTTCAATACTTATTGCCTATGTCTACTAAAACCATTGACTCTTCTGTCATGATTAATCAATTTCTGTACATGAATAGCGCATTGAGTATTCACGTTGTCACACAGTACATTTAATCCTTATATGATTGTTTAATAATTCAGAATCAACAATCTCTGATTATCAGACTAAGTACAACTTGCAGATTCAATCATAAAAGAAATAAATAGAACAACTTATAGAATGAAAAAAAAACATGCAACAGTAACAAGCACTGAATCATGAACTCACATAATAATAAAAAGATGAAGAAGAATGTGCCTGAGATACTACAATATAATCCTTCTAAGTCTGAAAGAATATGTGGTCAGAAATGCATTTACAATGTTTACTAGCATTTCATTGAACTGCTTACGTGGACCAGGCAAGCCATGTTTTTACGTCATTTGTTTTTACAATTAAAACGTCCTTTAGTGTGGCTCCTGGTAAAGATGTCAACCCAAAGCCACGTAATATGGCTTTGGTCAACAGAGTTTAACATCAGTTCCAAGTTAAGCATATACAGGTCTACTGGTATTTGCACCCCTCCTTTATTAAGTATCTATAAGGGCAATGACCATCTCCTTTATTAGCATATACAAGGTAGTACCTGCCCCCTTATTAGCTTTTACAACAAGCAGTACCCTCCCTGTACTAAGTAAATACTAGGAAGAAACCCCGTCCCTTTATTAAGCATATACAAGTGCAGTATCATTCGCTGCCCTCCTCATATATAAAGTACCCATAAAGGCAATGACCATCCCCTTTATTATGCACATACAAAGGTAGTACTCTCCACTTTTATTAGTTTATAAAACAGACAGTATCCCTTCCTTCCCTGTACTAAACAAATACTAGGGAAGTGTATGCCATCCCTTTATTAAGCATATACAAAAACATTGTGTGCCCCATTCTCCCCCAAACACTTGTCTGTCAAAGATGACTATTTCTTCATCTACTAGTATCAATAAACAAATGAAAGTTCCAAGAGTGCTCTTGTTTGAGAACTTGACAAGTGATATAAAATATCTAGCAATATTCCCCCACAAAGCTGGAAGCTTACAGTCTCATCATACCATCGTCTCATCTAGATCATACTCCACCTGATTACTTTCCTTGACATGGTACAGCCTGCCAGTGTCACGGATCTGCTTACTAGCAATCTTTAGAAGACTCTCTTCTTGTTGCTTGACCATCTTCTCTATTTGTTCTGCAGTATCTAAGAAATTGAAGTGGTCTGCACGTTCTCTTAATCTAATTGTGTGGTCGATCTCGATGACATTTTTACCTTGAAGGGCCATAATGGGGGCCGAGTTGCGGGCCACAATCTTACCTACCTGAAACAGAAATTTGACAAATTTATAATCACTGCATTCTCAGCTTATACTTTTACTGTGGGGACTTGCTTTTCCTGTTTTTTTTCTTCTCTTCCACCATTTACTTCTTTATGTAAGTGTTGTGGGGGAAATGTAATGATCTTGTGTGTGCTTGTTTTAAGGCACTTTGTAAACTGTTGTTCATTTTCATAGCTAAACACGTAAACACAAAGTTTTGTAAAACTGTAGTACTTTGTGTTTACGTGTTTAGCTATTTTTCAAAGTTTTACTGCAGCCTCCACCTTTTTTCATTTTCATAAGGCTGTTCTTGATGCAGTCACTCCATCTTTTGCGTGGTTTTCCTCTTGCTCTGTACTCGTTATACTTTTTCTGTGTGGCTCTCTGTGTAGAGATACCAGGGCACTCTTGTCAGGTGTCCAAACCATTTAATCTTTGTTCTTTTATGAATTTCATGACTAGTTTCACATCCAGTCTTCTTCTGATTTTTCATTTCTAATTTTGTCTCTTATTGTCACACCTGCAGATCTTCTAAGACATTCGAAGCTCTTCTATATCAGTTTCGACTACAGTCCTTATATCACAGACATCGTCTGTGTGTGATGTCTGTGTGTTGCCAGGGTTGCAAGGGGAGCAAAGAATAGTAATACTGTGATCTACAAAGGCATGTCATAAGAAGCAAGTGAGGTAGGGGCCTAGGGAAGCTACCTTGGTAAATAAAAAGTGTCACAGAAAACGGATGTGCTGGCCTACTTGTAGGCGCATAACTGACACAGCATACAATCGCTCTTAGGCTCGGATCACATAAAAATCCCAAAGAGTGGTTAACAAGTGGTCAATATGGAGTGTTCGAAGCAGAAGAATCTACTGTATCAGAGTAACATTGCTCTTTGAAGCGCACTGTCTGTTGGTAATTTGCTTATGTGGCGAACCATTTAATTTGTTGTTTCTTGATGAAGTTCAGTACTGATGTTGTACCCACTATTTTCCTGATGTCTTCATTTTTAAACTGGCCTCTTCTTGTTACTCCCAGCATTGTACTACAGTCACTTATAGCACAGAAATAAGCCTGCGTGCCCAGCGTGTTCGTAGCGCGTTGGACTACGGGTGACTAGTCCTCTGTAAGTGCGGGTTCAACTCCGCGGACTGACAGAAAAGCTACAGGTTCCCCAGATTTACGGTGTTCGTGGCAACGAGCCGAAGGATTACGATGTCCATGACACTGAGCCAAAGAGCTTTCAGCTCAAGTGCTTCTGGATCAGGCACCAAAAAAAAAATCACAGAAATAACAAGTTCATATAGATTCTATCTAGTTTTACATGAGATCAAATATTACCAGCCCTCATACAAGTCATCCTATCAGTGTAATCATTATTTGAATCACATTTTGGATATGTTTTCATGTACACTGTACAATAGTAGCTCTCACAATAACATATTACATACAAGCACTGAATCTCACAATCACATATTACATACAAGCACTGAATCTCACAATCACATATCACATACAAGCACTGAATATCACAATAACATATTACATACAAGCACTGAATCTCACAATCACATATCACATACAAGCACTGAATCTCACAATCACATATCACATACATGCACTGAATCTCACAATCACATACATGCACTGAATCTCACAACAACATATCACATACATGCACTGAATCTCACAATAACATATCACATACAAGCACTGAATCTCACAATCACATATTACATACATGCACTGAATCTCACAATCACATATTACATACAAGCAATGAATCTCACAATCACATACAAGCACTGAATCTCACAATAACATATTACATACAAGCACTGAATCTCACAATCACATATCACATACAAGCCCTGAATATCACATATCACATACAAGCACTGAATCTCACAATCACATACATGCACTGAATCTCACAATAACATATCACATACATGCACTGAATCTCACAATAACATATCACATACATGCACTGAATCTCACAATCACATATCACATACAAGCACTGAATCTCACAATCACATACATGCACTGAATCTCACAATAACATATCACATACATGCACTGAATCTCACAATCACATATCACATACATGCACTGAATCTCACAATAACATATCACATACATGCACTGAATCTCACAATCACATATCACATACATGCACTGAATCTCACAATCACATACATGCACTGAATCTCACAATAACATATCACATACATGCACTGAATCTCACAATCACATATTACATACATGCACTGAATCTCACAATCACATATTACATACAAGCACTGAATCTCACAATCACATATTACATACATGCACTGAATCTCACAATCACATATTACATACAAGCACTGAATCTCACAATAACATATTACATACATGCACTGAATCTCACAATCACATACATGCACTGAATCTAACAATCACATATCACATACATGCACTGAATCTCACAATAACATATTACATACAAGCACTGAATCTCACAATAACATATTACATACAAGCACTGAATCTCACAATCACATACATGCACTGAATCTCACAACACATATACATACAAGCACTGAATCTCACAATCACATACATGTACTGAATCTCACAATCACATACATGTACTGAATACGACAAAGAACATATACTAAATCAAGAGCAGTTTCAATTTAGCCTAACACAGACAGAGCAGCATCTGACAAGGAGACTAAATGACCTTCAAATCTGGAACCTCTAAACAAACCCAGAAAAAAACAGCTATTATTAGGACTGCAAGCTAAAGATTTAGGGGCTTTTGGAAAGGCGGAGGGAGGGACTTGGGTACTAATGTTAGTTAAAGAATCTGTGGAAACTGTAGTTTCAGTCAATGTCAGACTTGTGTGTGCGTGTGTGTGTGTGTGTGTGTGTGTGTGGTCAGTGAGAATTCTAGAAAACTGTGTTAGTGTAGGAATAATAGAAAGATGGAACAGGCTGGTGAAATGTGGAGACTGATTGAGTCATTAGTTCATGTATTACAGGAACTGGAAACTAGTGGTGAATAGTTGACTGGCTGAATAGTGAGATAAATAGTTGACAGAGTGGATAGTTAGATAAACAGTTGACAGAGTGCATAGTTTGATAAACAGTTGACATAGTGCATAGTTAGATAGACAGAGTGCATAGTTAGATAGACAGTTAACAGAGTGGATAGTTAGATAAACAGTTGACAGAGTGGATAGTTAGATAAACAGTTGACAGAGTGGATAGTTTGATAAACAGTTGACAGAGTGCATAGTTAGATAGACAGTTGACAGAGTGGATAGTTAGATAGACAGTTGACAGGGTGGATAGTTAGATAGACAGTTGACAGGGTGGATAGTTAGATAAACAGTTGACAGAGTGGATAGTTAGATAAACAGTTGACAGAGTGCATAGTTAGATAGACAGTTGACAGGGTGGATAGTTAGATAGACAGTTGACAGGGTGGATAGTTAGACAGTTGACAGGGTGGATAGTTAGATAGACAGTTGACAGGGTGGATAGTTAGATAGACAGTTGACAGGGTGGATAGTTAGATAGTTGACAGAGTGGATAGTTAAATAAATAGTTGACAGAGTGCATAGTTTGATAAACAGTTGACAGGGTGGATAGTTAGATAAACAGTTGACAGAATGCATAGTTAGATAAACAGTTGACAGGGTGGATAGTTAGATAAACAGTTGACAGGGTGGATAGTTAGATAAACAGTTGACAGGGTGCATAGTTTGATAAACAGTTGACAGAATGCATAGTTAGATAAACAGTTGACAGAGTGCATAGTTAGATAAACAGTTGACAGGGTGGATAGTTAGATAAACAGTTGACAGGGTGCATAGTTTGATAAACAGTTGACAGAGTGGATAGTCAGATAAACAGTTGACAGAGTGCATAGTTAGATAAACAGTTGACAGAGTGGATAGTTAGATAAAACAGTTGAGAGGGTGGATAGTTAGATAAAACAGTTGACAGGGTGGATAGTTAGATAAACAGTTGACAGAGTGCAGAGTGCATAGTTAGATAAACAGTTGACAGAGTGCATAGTTAGATAAACAGTTGAAAGGGTGGATAGTTAGATAAAACAGTTGACAGGGTGGATAGTTAGATAAACAGTTGACAGAGTGCATAGTTAGATAAACAGTCGACAGAGTGGATAGTTAGATAAACAGTGGATAGTTAGATAAGTAGATGACAAGAATAAGCACGCTATCCGAACACGTCACGTTAATATCAAGCTGATCAATCGTGCTATGATAGCAAACGAGAATACGTCATGCATGAAAATCAAAGACTCAGCTCTGTTCCCAGGTCTGTCTTAAAATAACATGAAAGGGAAAAAATGAGGTCAAGGGGTGCTGCTATTATCCCATACAACTTAACAGGATCTAACAGAGATCCACCCCTGCAGATTTTAATAGGCAACTCTGCCTTTTGAAGTTGCGTGATTTTCATCGGCGTAACCTAAGTGCCTAATTCACAGATCATGCGACTTCAAACGGATATACAGAGTTGACGGTTAAAATATGCGATATCATGAGCGGCGCTAAGGTGGGTGTACTATTGTAACATACACTGATACAGCCAGTCTTATCTATAATATTCTCATGTGTAATCTCAGTAACCCTTACTGAGACGGGAATGAATAGAGCTTAATACACCCTCTACTAAGCTATGTCGTGAACAGCTAGTCAGATAGTTTGTGAATAGAAACTAGCAACGATATTATCTGCTAGTGAAAGCAACACTTTAGTAGTGTCAATATACACTTGTATTATAGGTTTAAACTGCAGTGTCAGTGTTTGTTTATCCGAGATTTGATTGGAATCAATCAGGACGGATTATCACGACGGTATAACAAGAAGAATAAGTAACATACTAAACTAAGTTGGTTGTTGGTGTGTAATCTCAACTGACTTTGTACATCTAGTATGTCAACTGACTTTGTACATCTAGTATGTCAACTGAACATCTAGTATGTCAACTGACTTTGTACATCTAGTATGACCTGAACATCTAGTATGACATAAACATCTAGTATGACCTAAACATCTAGTATGACCTAAACATATATTATGACCTAAACATCTAGTATGACCTAAACATCTAGCATGACATAAACATCTAGTATGACATAAACATCCAGTATTATCTAAACATCTAGTATGACCAAAACATCTAGTATGACCACAGAACTAAACATCTAGTATGACCAAAACATCTAGTAGGACCACAGAACTAAACATCTAGTATGACCACAGAACTAAACATCTAGTATGACCACAGAACTAAACATCTAGTATGACCACAGAACTGAACATCTAGTATAACCAAAACATCTAGTATGACCACAGAACTGAACATCTAGTATGACCAAAACATCTAGTATGACCACAGACCTGACCGATTATAAATATCTAATGACACCTCCACAACACAGTGACTGTGTTTTTGTTCTTCAAAATCTGCTCTCATTGTATTTTCTATCTGTTTGTTTACCGTCTTACTATGACTGTACAAAGATACAGACTCTAAATTAAACAAAACTGGGTACATATACATTTGCAGAAACAAACTAGAAATTATTATAGGTAGGGGTTTTGTTCTGTTTGCACATGATGTTGATGAGTAGTTTACAGACCGGCTTCTATCATCGACATTAAAAATATTTTTAAAAAAAACCTTGCTAGTATCTGGCTTGAATAAGCGTCATTATAATTGAAAGGTCGGTCGGTGTCCTGGTCGTTTCTCTCCGGAAATGAACATGCCCATAAATGTCAAGGACAATTATAAGTGGAAAATATTTCCCTCTCTACGCGTACGTAAGTAGGAAACCGTTTATTCATACATCCATTCTTATTCTTCTTCTGTTCCAGCTTTCCTTTCATGTTTATTGCTGTCGATATCATCCACTTCCATTCCTCTTCTTGTTCCTCTGATAGATATTGGGATGATTTTCCGTCAGATGTGTTCTTATGACGAAGTCATCTGTTCGGTGGAGCTCATCTCTGATGCCGCCCGTGTGTTCCAGGGGCTCGCAAGGGGAGCAAATAATAGTAACACTGCGACCTACAAAGCATGTCGTAAGAAGCGACTGAGGAAAGGGCCTAGGAAGCTACCTAATAAATAAAAAGCGTCACAGAAATCGAATGTGCTGGCCTAGTCTCAAACGGCTGCGCGTGCCTCCTCGCTTTTTCACGCGAACGAGGCTCCCAGCGAATAAGGGACAAGGTAGCGTCTGCTATTAAGACTCGCTCGCTCGCGCGCGCGGTCTTATTGGTGGTGTGTGTGTGTGTCCGTATATCGGAGTTTCTCGGTCGCGATGTGATGCAGTCAGTCTAAAATTTTAAACGCTCGACGGTGGTCTCGTTAAAAGGCCCGGCTCTCGCAACGAGCTTGTGGGTCCGCAGGTAGTAACATGGTGTCGTTCTTTGCTTGGCGAGGCGCAAGTCTTGCCGGCAAATCTGTGGGAAGCGAGCGTTCGGTCGTTTCGCTTCAATTTCGCATTTTCGCCGGGACGTCGGGATCCGCTCTGCACAGAGCGCTGTCTCCCTACCCCGAGCATTGTCGGTCCAGTCTCGTCCATGACAGCTATCTGGTTGATCCTGCCAGTAGTCATATGCTTGTCTCAAAGATTAAGCCATGCATGTCTAAGTTCACACTGTCTCACGGTGAAACCACGAATGGCTCATTAAATCAGTCGAGGTTCAATGGATGACACGATCCGAGGTCAAAAGGCTCATGAGGTCATGATGGTAACATGAGCCAGGGTTAGCGAGAGGGCGCGCTAACCAAGACCCTGCCCCCAACCTCCACGCGGTGACCCTGGAAACAGACTCTGGTTTCGGTCTGGCTAAGAGGGCAGGGATCGGGGAGAGAAAACTACTGGTAGTGGTAGCAGTGCAATTACGGAAATACAATAAAGATACATACAAACAAAATGCACAAATCTCCTGACCGATGTCCAACAAGATATTGCCCAAGTCCCTGAACGCAAAGAAACAGCAACGAAACGTCCCAGACATGGATGAGAGGTGCATCCAGTGACCAAACGTATGCCCACGTAGGGCGAAGCTCGAAGCCCTGAGGAGGGGCAAACATTGCCAGCCCGTCGGCAAGAATAAATAAGACAGGACCGTAACGAATAAAAGTCTACCCTCGTGTTGGTGCGAGAGAAGATTGCAGCTGACCCCGCATCGGTAGCCTGGTGCAGATACATGTACTGGGCAAGGTTTGTCGAGCGCAAAAGAACAAGTTGCGTTTAGTGCATAACGAAACTACCCGCCCTGGGAAATCCGTGCAAGGTACTGTGCGATTAAAAATTAACATCCCCGGAAGAACTGAGGTTGGTGATGCCTAACGGAACTGCCAGCCTTGGGGCAACCGGGCAGGTTCGATTGCAGTCGTAACTAACATCCCCGGAATAACTGGGGCGGGTGATGGCGGCGAGCGCAAAATCCTCAGTTACGCTGATAGTGCCGACTGAAACGACCCTCTACATTGTTTGTACTCGGCCCCATGCAATGCTTTCGAGGTTAATTGCAAATTGCCACGTACCAATGAGCGTCTAGAAAAGGCTGAGAATGTTCCTTCTCCGGATCAAACTAAAAATGTACGGTAAAGCAAGGCCGACAATGTACGGATCAGACAGGAAGTTCGGGTCTGAACATTGGCGAAGGCCGATACTTTACACGGTGTTTTATACGAGTAAGACGCCGTACGAGGATAAGCTTACAAGCCCCGAGAAATAGTTCTCAGTCAGAACGGGCATAAATAGCGTAACTCACTGTTCCGGCGTAGATCACAAAGCCCAAAAATACGGCAAAGCTGATCGAACCCTAAGGAAAGCTCACCCTAGTAAATCAAAAGCTGGCTGAAAACGAACACCCCACCGAAGGATAAGCAACTGAGCTCAAATAGGTGCTGAAGGCTGGTGCACGTACATCATGTTCTGATGTTTGGCTGTTTATATATCACAATGAGAATGATTAAAACAGACCTAGAACGATCGAAGAGGAATGTGCTGGCCTACTTGTAGGCGCATAACTGGTACAAAGTACAATCGCTCTTAGGTTCAGATCACATACAAATCACAAATAGTGGTTTAACAAGTGGTCGATATGGAGCGTTCGAAAAAGAAGAAGATTTGTGATGTGGTGTAGTTTCAAGTCTATTCATCTCTGTACTTAGCCTTCTCTACACAACTGTTGACTCCCTAGTATTTCTAGGTCTTCTTCAGTGTTATCTCTCCATAGTTTTCTTGGCCCGCTTCGTGGACTCTTCACCTTCATGTTTTTTTTTTTGTATATACAATTTTAGACTGTTTTGTGCCATTCGTTCAATATGCCCTACCTGTGGGGGTCTCGGTGGCTAAGTGGTTAAGCCCTTTGCCTTGTGAGTCGAAGGTCGTGGGTTCGAGTCCGGACTGCGTCACTCTGTTCATGAGTGCAGTTTTTTCCAGAGACACCTAGGATTGTTGCAGGAGCTACGGAGTTTGTGCAATACTCTCGGCAGGTGGCATGCCATTTCTGCGGAGAGGGACCGAGCCGTATGGGGTATAACCCGGTACAATGAAGTCAATCCTTCAGCTTTAAACCCTTTTTATGCCCTGCCTAAACATCATATTTTAAAAAGCTGAAATACTATTCCTCCATGAAAATCATGGCATATCCTAAAGCCATCAACCACAGTAAACTAGTCGTTGATTTTTCTAGGCACCACTTATACGTTCAGTAGTTTGCCATTGCTTTCTGATCGATGAGGTCTATTTTTACCTTATGTAAAAATCCCACAGGAACGAATTTGCTTCCAAACTTGCCCACCGTGGCGTTTGAACCAGGTACGCTTGGGTTTGTGATCGAGCTCAGTAACGCTTGAGCTACAGACGCTGACAACTGATTTATTCTTCCATACTGATACGAAATATGTAAGTACGGATAATGTTCTGTGTTGATGTTCTTCACCTTGAAATGATTTCATAAACTGTTGGTAACAAGACAAGACTCATCTAGCAAACACACATGAGCAAACAGACATAAGCAAACAGACATGAGCAAACAGACATGAGCAAACAGACATAAGCAAACAGACATGAGCAAACAGACATGAGCAAACAGACATGAGGTGTAGATTAGTCGAAATAAGTCATTTATTTTCGGTTATATTTCATATTCTCTTTATCAACCAATCAAGTGCCGTGCCTGCCGGCGTAGGCGATCATGTCTCTCCACAACTCTCTCTGCTTGGTGCATGTAATCAGTTCTGATGTCGATATTTTGTCGAACCATGATGTCAGGCCATCCAACATCTTCTCCCTCTGTCTTCCACGATCTCTCCTTCCCTGAATTTTACCTGTAGTCACCAAATGTTCTAAACCTTCTCTTCGCATTATATGCCCGAAGAACCTTGATTGTAGGATTATTATTCATTTGATAAGGTTTCTTTGTGTGCAGGCCTGATTTAAAACCTCCACGTTTGTTTTCTTTGCTGTCCATTGAATTTTCAGCATTCTTCTGTAAAACCACATCCCTGTGGCTTCCAATGATTGTATTGATTGTTTGTTCATTGTCCATGATTCGCTGCCATACAGAAGTATTGGTTCAATATATCACTTGAGTACTCGTTTTCGCAATGTCATTGGTATTGAGTTTACGCATAGTGTGTTCTTCATTTTCATAAAAGCTGCTTTCGTTATCTTTATACATTTGTATAAACACTCAAATATCGAACTCAATTCCATAGAGGAGATCGAACGAGGTGCCCATGAGGATAGAGTGATATGGAGAAATTGCTTGCAGGATATATGTAGCTTATAATAGTAGGTGAAAACATGGAAGACTTAAGACAACCTGGAGGAGAACAATAGAGCAAAAACTGAAAGAAATGAATCACAGCTGGAACACAATACAGAGGAAGGCCATGAATAGAGAAGAATGGTGTGTGTTTGTTGCTGCCCTAAATGTCAAGCGCGTAACAGACTAAAGAGGAGAGAGATAATAGTAGGAGTAGAATACCACCCCAAAAAAACGTATGGTACACATGTAGACATAACATAAACACAAACATGTAAGACAAGCATAAACACAAAACACATAAGACATACATACAAGCAAATACAAACCTAGAAAGCATACAAGCAAGCATATCATACACAACACACATGCAAACATATTACACACATACATAACACACACGGATATCACGCACACACAAAATGCATGCAAACACATTACACATTCTTATATGCACAACACGCATGCAATCATATTACACATATTCACACATACACAACACACATATTCCACATATTCACACATACACAACACACATACAAATATATTACATATATTCACACATACACAACACGCATGCAAACATATTACACATATTCACACATCACACACATGAAACATACACACATACACATAACGACATACATATATACACACAACCCACAGAAATGCCCATGTATGAACAGATATACCATACCTCTGCCAAACAAGTCTGTGTGTCCTGTTGGGGGTTGATATCTGGAAGTGCAGGCACGTTAGGTAGATTCTGCTGCTTGAGTTCCCGGTATGTACATGGCACACAAATGCAAGAAGAGTTGACTTGACTGTAAAACTCTGTCACAACCTTCCCTTGCTGTAGTCTGTGGATGAAGCCCAAGATTGACATCTCTATTATTTCTTTACGTTTCCAATGAGACACACATCAACAAATTATCACTAACATTTTTTATTCTTCAAATCAGAGCTTCTATGAACATAAAGTTGACAATGTTTCTTCTTCTTCTTCTTCGAACGCTCCATATCGACGCCTTGTTAAACCACTCTTTGTGATTTGTATGTGATCTGAACCTAAGAGCGATTTACGTTGTGCTAGTTATGCGCCTGGTGGTGTCTGTGGCTTAGGGATAGTGACTCGGTCTATTAACCCCGACGTTCTGAGTTCGAATCACGCTGCGGACAATTTGGTTGCAAATTGTTTCGCGTGGATTTTTACAACAGGACGATGTTCAGAAAGCAATGGCAAACTACTGAACGCAATAATGTCTAGAAAAATCACAAACAGCGTTAAAAAGCTGGGGTTGATTGTAAAGTCCTGTAAAGGATATGCAATTAACTTTAACTTTAGTTATGCGCCTACAAGTAGGACAGTACCTTCAATTTTGCAATGCTTTTATTTACTAGTGTTGCTTCACTAGGTCCCTACATAAGTCACCTCTTACGACGTGCCGTGTAGGTTACTGCATTACTATTCTTTGCTCCCCTTGCCAGCCCCAGCAACACACATGCGAAATTGTTACTAATATTGTCAAATGTTTTTTTTTAAATTACAGTTTTTGTAACATCATTTGAATAGATTTGAGTTGCTAGCCCTAACACAAATCTTGCATAAGCTAGTTAAATATTGTTCAATGTGGCAGATATGTGTACAGATGGATTACTGATAAGATTTTACAAACATTTTTTCCGATCCAGAAGCACTTGAGCTTTCAGCTCTTCGGCTCGGTGCCATAAACATCGTAACCCTTCGGTTCGGTGCCACGAACACCGTAAATCTGGAGAAATTGTGGCTTTTCTGCCAGCCCGCGGAATTGAACCCGCACTCACAGAGGGCTTGTCACCAGTCGTCCAACGCGCTACGAACACGCTGGGCGGGAGGCATTTTACAAACATAAAGTCACACCTTATAATTCCACATGTACTGAGTTATACTATAGCATGTTGTCAGATATGATTGGTTATAGATCAGTGGTTCTTAAACTGTGGGTCGCGACCCCTTTGGGGGTCGAACGACCATTTCACAGGAGTCGCCTAAGACCATCGGAAAACATATATTTATCATAATTAGAAATAAATATTGTGACATAATTGTATGGTTGGGAGTCACTACAACATGAGGAACTGTATTAAAGGGTCACGGCATTAGGAAGATTGAGAACCACTGTTATAGAGGAAGTTAACAATTCTAACGGATGCTCAAAGATTACTACTAACCAGAAAAAAAAATATGTTGGAATTAGATCAAGAGTTTTAAAGAAAAAACTTCTCATGTCAGTACCAATGTAATTATGTGGACTAACAACATTACATGTGGAATTTTTTTTGTAATGTATATTAATTATTGTTGCCAGCTGCAGCTTTACAGCGTACTCTTGACGATTATTCAACTGCGTGATGTTTTTTTTAACATAATACCTGTGAACATAAGACCGATGTTTTATTGTTCATCTCCGATAGGACTAGACACTATATCTCACCTACTCTAAGATCAGGTATCACTGGAATATAGCCTGATAACTTCATACGTAACTCTGAATATCTTTGAAGCGTGAGGTTTGTACTACACCACCACACAGACCTCCAGATTTTCTTGTTCTAAATTCTGGCACAAAGTGATAGTTGATTGGGTTTCATTACCAGTAACTGTACAAGCCACTTCATTGTTCGTCTTTCTATGTACTCCATATCAGATGTAGATTCTACAGTTTTCCTGATGCCATCATTTCTCATTTGGTTTCCTCACCACTGTTGTCACATAAAGAGATACCGCTAACAACTAAATCAAATCTTATAAGAACGATTTTCTGGCCAACACTATGTTACCAGTGTCAAACATGGCCAATAACATCAGCTAATGAGCGGAAAAATCATAACGACAGAGATGAGGTGTCTTAGAAGAGCTGCAGATGTGACAATGAGTCAAAATTAGAAATGAAGAAATCAGAAAAGACTGGATGTGAAACCAGTCATGCAATTCATAAAAGAACAACAGATTAAATGGTTTGGACAGCTGACAAAAATGCCCTGATATCGTCTACCACGAGACACACAGAAAATGCATAATGAGTACAAAGCAAGAGGAAGACCACGCAAAAACTGGAGCGATGGCATCAAGAACAGTCTTCATCATCATCAAGGTGCGTATCCTTTATAGGACGTTGCTCTCTTTGCAGCACATCTGAAATTCACTCTGTCTCTTGCCAGTTCACCCACTTCGTCGATGGTCATAGTCATGGTTTCTTTAATATCTTGTAGCCATCTTCTTCTTGGTCCGCCTCTGCCTCATGGGACCCTGCCCTCTAGTATTGTTCTTTCCAGGCCATCGTGACCTTTGATGTGACCAAAGTAATTTTTCTGTATACATGTAGTATGTTGTTTATCAGCCAATTCTCCTTAACATTTAGTTCTTTCAGGCCATGTGTGTTCTTTCTTTTTCTGTCCATGGTATTCGTAGGATCTTTCTGTAGCATTTAGTTTCGAAGGACTGGATTTTCGTTCTTAATTTTTGTGTAATAGTCCATGATTCGCAACCATAAGTAGCCACTGGGAAAATGCATGCTCTCAATATATTTAATTGAACAGCCTTACAAAATTGAATATCAGCTTACAGTGGCGGCTCATCATTAAGGCCAGAGGGGATCACTACGTCCCCCCACATCTCTTCCCCAGCACTTCTATAAAGAAGTAAATGGTGGAAGAGAAGAAAAGAAAGAGATCTTCTGTTTATTGCATTATGTATGTCGCTGACAACTGATCATCGGTATGAACATACAGATCAGGATACTCATCTCAAATGTGAAATCTTTGTTGTGGTATGGCTGCTCGGAAACGTGGCGAGCCACCAATTTAAATATATATAAGATTTAGACTTTTCTCCACGGAAGTCTTCGGCGTATTCACAGACTGAGATGGTATGACAGAGTTGCAAACACAGACCTGTGGATAAGAACAGGACAGGAACCCATGATGGCTCAGGTTAAGAGGAAAAAATGGCGATGGGTTTGGTAAACCCTACGGAAGACACAGTCGAGTGTCACTAAACAAGCACTTGAATAAGAACCCGCAAGGGAAACGAAAAAGAGGACGTCCTAAACAAACCTGGAGACGAGGTGTTCTTGAGGAACTGAAGGGTGCTCGACTATCCTGGGAGACCATAAAGAAAACAGCCAGAGACCGGGAAAAGTGGCGAACAACTGTTGTTGTTCTATGCTCCACGAGGAGTGGAGAGGAATAAGTGAAATAAGTGATGAACAAGTCAAATAAAAATAAAATAATAACTGTGCCAAGCTAGAGGAAAGGAATCTCTTCTAGAAGAGGTATGACGCAGAGAAAGACGCAAGGAATCTGCACCATTATCTTCCTTTCACCTGAGGAAAGCTCCAGAATTGACAATGCAATTATTAGAAGTATGTATGAAATGGAAAAGACAGCACAGGTTACAGGTTGCAAATAAAATGAAGACAGAGATCAACAATATACTGAAGAACTGGAGAGAGCTGTAGAAGATATCTAAAGATAGGAAGATTTTGCATGAGTTAGTTGATGGTATATACCCCTCTTTCTCTCTCTCTCTGCCTGTTTAACCCGGATTGGGGCATAAGACCTCAACCAACTCATGCCAAGTTCATATCTCTAGCTATCTCCTGCAGCTGCCTCCAGCTCTTCTTTATATTGTTGATCTCTGCCTCAAAATCCCGTCTCCGTGTATTTCTCTGCCTCCCCTTCTTTCGCAGTCCCTGTGGGCTCCAGGAAAGGCCCCTTCTTGTTATATTCCCCCTCAGGTTTTGGCAAAGTGTGTCCTATCCAGGCATATACCACAAGCAGGGTAAAAAAGGGATGAGAGTTATACTTGCCATGATTTCATTTTAAAGGGTATTAAAAACCGAAAGATTGACTTCATTGCACCGGGTTTACCAATATGGCTCAGTCTCCTTCGCAGAAATGGCACGCCACCTGTCGAGAGTATTGCATAAAGCACGAACTCCGTAGCTCCAGCAACAATCCTAGGGTTTCTGGAAAAAACTGCACTCGTGAACAGAACGACGCGGTCGATTTAAACCCACAACCTTCGACTCACAAGGCAACGGCTTAACCACTTAGCCACATAGGCACCCCCGCCCCCATGATTTCATTGTTTACATAGAATACAAGCTACACCCAAGAATTAGATCATTATTATCAAAGTATATATATATATATATATATATATATATATATATCTGTTGAGTTTTGAGACTTAGTATAATAACATCTACTTTATATTTGTTTGCATGACTGCTCAACCTTGCAATAATCTCTAGAGAAATATATATATACACTAGGGATATGACCTGTGCAATGCTCATCTACTACACCTGGCTTCTAAACATGACTCACCCAACTTGTCAATTATTCATGGATTTCCCATGACTGAACCAGATCTGTTGTAATCACACATGTAGCCAGTTGTTGTTATCATTAATTTGGGAGAAAACAACTATTTCAGGGTGTAGACACCTATTACAGTTCTTCCCCCCGCTATAGCATCAATCTACTCTATCAATCAATCAATGTGGCGGCCAGCACTCTAGTTAGAATTAACCATCAATTAATCAATGTCATTAGTTCACTTATTGCAAGTAGTAGTAATACATCAGTTAATGGCATTTCCTGTCTGTGAGAGTTGACCTCCTGCTTGTGAGAGTTGACCATCAATCAAGCAATGACACCCCCTCACGTGAGAGGTGGAAATCAACTTATCCCTGTGAGAAATGACCATTAATCAAATTTGTATCTCTGATATTTCTCTGATTTCATCCCTTTTCTTGAATTCATCCCATTTTATTTTATATTCATTATTGTTCACAGACATCTATTTTCAAGGTGCTTTCTATAACTTTAGCCATTTTCCAACAATAGTATAGATAATGGTATATAATAATAGCCGTCCATTGCAAGGGATGATGACACCAGTCTCAGACGTGTGCTGATATCACTATAGAGCCCAATCCTAGAACACAATTCCCTACCACAGGTGGGGCATACATGATCAAGGTTAGACATGTTCGTGTCGTATGATCTGTCTTTTCGCGCAGCTCGTTTTCTTTGTGCCTCAACGGTACGATGATTCTCAGCTATGTTGGTTCCTCTTGTGTTGTTACAGCGCCACATTTGGCGATCTTGTGCAAGGGATTCCCAGCATGTGGTGTCTATATTAATGTGATGTCTAAAAGTTAATTTCATATCCTTTACAGGACTTTGTAAATCAACCACAGCTTTTTAACGCTGTTTGTGATTTTCTAGGCATTATTACGTTCAGTAGTTTCCCACTGCTTTCTTCTTCTTCTTCTTCTTTGCGTTCGTTCTTTATGACCAATTTAATCACTCTTTGTGATATGTTTGATCTTTGCCAAGAACGTGTATACGTTGCACATTTTGTTGGTAGGCCCCTAAACGCATAAGACTTCTACACGTTTAGAACATATGCATCCGATTTCAGCCAAACCTCCTTAATCGCCTCTTACGACATGCGTGGAAGGTAACAGTGGTTCTATTCTTTACACCCCAAATTTGGGCCCCGGTAACCACTCGGGCGCCTGCTTTCTGAACGGGTGGTGCCATCGTCCTTTGTAAAAATCAACGCGAAACAATTTGCACCAAACTGTCCGCAGCGTGATTCGAACTCAGAACGTTGGGGTTAATAGACCAAGTCACTATCCCCTAAGCCACAGACGCCACCATGTGATGTCGACACCAAACAATGTATGCACACACACAAAAGTGTTGGTGATAAACTGTTGGTATCATAAAACAATTGTGGAACTCAGAACAATTAAACCCACTTGTTTACGGCAGCACTCACACCCTTCTTCTTTGAAAGCTCCATATCCACCACTTGTTACTCCACTCTTTGTGACCTGTCTGTGATCTGAGTCTAAGAGCGATTGTACGTTGTGTTAATTATGCGTCTACAAGTAAGCCAGCACGTCCGATTTCTGCGACGCTTTTTAGCTATTAAGGTAGCTTACCTAGGCCCCTACCTCAGTCGCCCCTTACGACATGTCTTGTAGATCGCAGTGTTACTATTCTTTGCTCCCCGTGCGAGCCCCGACAATACATGGGCGACATTAATGATATGGAAAGAATTAAACCCACTTGTTTACGGCAGCACTCACACCCTAAATACTAACACAGACAAACAGATATATCTACCTGTAGAAGAGGATATAACCATCCCTTGTAGAAAGAAGGATATAGCTATCCTTCTATACTGGGATGGCAAACAGTTGACGACAACACAGAGGAAAGACGACAAGAATAGTACAGAAGACAGTGGCACACCAAAGACTACATATTATGCTGGGAGTATTGCGAGAAATGCATTTGAAAATATATGTCTGCGAAAAATAATGAATATAAAATGGAACGAATTCAGGAGAGTGATGAAATCAGAGACATGTCTGGTCAACCACTAGTGACAACTGTTATAAGAAAGAGAAGATGGAGATATGTTGGACACACCTTGAGGAGAAATGATCAACGAATATCAAAGCAGGCATTGAAGTGGGATGCAAAGGGTTCAAGAAAGAGAGGTCGACCTAAGGAGACTCTGAACCGAACTTTGCTGAGAGAGGCAAGAAATATCGGTCTCAGTTGCATGGAGGAGATTGAGCGAGTTGCCCAGGATAGAGCGGTATGGAGAAATTACTTGCAGGCCCTATGTAACGTATAACGGTAGAGAGGAATTATTATTATTATTTATTGCGAGAAACTAGAACGTAATTAGTTTGACTAAGCAGGGTCGTGCCGTGCTATGATGCAGAGAGGCGACCGCATCGGGTGGAACCGTAAGGGGAAAGGAGGGGGGTGTCGGTATAAGCAGCGAAATCAAAATCACAATTGAAAGTTATTTTAAAGAAAAAAAACATTTAAAGGGCGGTATTTTGAAGACTTGCATCATACTGAGAAAATAAATCACTGTGACTAAGTTGGCTACATCTGTTAATAGGTGATAAGGAGTGACAAGTAGGAGACCGATATGAACCGTGGTAGGAGACAGACGTATGTATCAATAGTAGGAATAGCTAGGAAGGTTAGACATAGGATATCCACGGAACAGGTCAATAGCTAAGGTACTCATATAATATGTCATGTCATAATATGATATGTAATATAATATAATATGTCATATAAACCCTATGATTATTAAACCAGGAACTACCAAAGAATACGATATGTGTTATCTGTATACGGTTGATGCATGACCATCACTATCTGCACTGTATCATAGTATGGTAGTAAGATACCAACAATCACCTTGTAACTAACAATCACACTATTACATACCTATAGAAGAAAGGACTCCATGCGTTGGGTCGCTCATGTCGAACACTCAACTGATTATATTCTTGTACAACCCTCAAAGTTCCATGGTTCTCCAAACATAGATGGCACTGTGTATTGGTAAAGGTCATACCCATTGATTTCGACTGTACAGACTCATCCTTGAGTCTTCTTAAGTTCTGCTGAATTCCATTGAATTTGGTGACAATTTCATCAAAATTGTTGAGAAGGGATATTGGTTGTGGATCAGATGGCTCAGGGTAGGAAGCACCATTAGGGGAGGAAGGAGACGAATCAGCAGATGATGTGGAGCCTGCTATACCCATGGCTTGCAAAGACACATCTTCATCGAGGAGGCGATGACAAACAGGACAACGGGAGTAACCGAATCTCTGTCTGCGGTGCATAAATTTTCGAACACAGTTATGACACAGAACATGGCCACATGGAAAGGTATCCGGGGCCCTAGTATACTCGATGTCTTGTCGAGCCTCAACATCTACAGGAGGACCAAATGGTGATGGAATAGGAGATGGTATTGATGATCTCGTTGATGATGCATAATTTGGTGATGTTAATGGTGATGATGTATCTATGGGTGATGTTAACGAAGATAAAGATGGAGAGCGATAATCATCATAGGCTCCTGTGTCATGATGCTTATTGGCATTGATGTCATACAATCAGGGGTTTTGGTTGATTTGCCATATCTGTGAAGTGGGACTATTGAGAACTTCAACCAGGTGCAGATATATTTCTTGTAATGAAGTGAGTACAGTAATTCCTAGAATTAATTACAAACTACACGTCACTGATTTCCTGGAATTACTCAGCCCACACGTCAAAAGATTTCCTGGAATGGCTCAGGCTACACTTCAAAGATTTCCTGGAATGGTTCAGGCTACACTTCAAAGATTTCCTGGAATGATTCAGGTTACACTTCAAAGATTTCCTGGAATGGCTCAGGCTACACGTCAACGATTTCCTGGAATTGCTCAGGCTACACGTCAACGATTTCCTGGAATGGCTCAGGCTACACGTCAACGATTTCCTGGAATTGCTCAGGCTACACGCCAACTATTTCCTGCAATGGCTCAGGCTACACTTCAAAGGTTCCCTGGAATGACTCACAATACGGTTTCATGGAATGAATTTCACAATACAGAGGTTTCCTGGAATGACCTTCACAACAAGTTACAGGTTTTACACTAAAGATGATCTGACTAACATATAAAACTTGATGCTTCCACTAAAAAGATGTTTGATTTCAAACAAGATATCACTTCAAATATAAATATTCCTGAACAAAGACTGACACGGCTCCCAGTGTCAGCTGATGGTCTGTAAACAGTGCCTGTTTATCTTGATTGATCGTATTTGCTTGCTTGTTTAAGTCTTGTTGGTCAGTCTTCAATCTCTACCTTGTCTACAATCCAAGTCCCACATGACAGGTCAATATATAGCTGGATATATATATCAGTGGGGTTTTCCTCAACAATGTAAACACATTAGAAGACACAAAACACTGTTGATGAGACTAGATGCAAACAAGCAATGTTTTAACTGGAAACTGTTGACATCAAGTTAGACTGGTGAACTGGGCGGACAGAAGAAGATATGTACACTTCTGTAACTATATCTAGTAGCTTTCACCTTAAGGCAAACAATGTCAAGGATATATGACACTACTGTAGTAAAGTCAGGTCAGGAAACGTGTTCACATCACATTCTAGCAACCTGAAAGACAAAATATATTTGTTTATTTTTAGATTACAAAAAAAAATTGGAAATGTTGTCCCATAACATTAAACATCATCATCATCACACCTCTGAAGTCGGAGTAAAGCTCGTCGGAATGGCAATGGATACTTGTGATAAGTAAAGCAAGCCTTCACGCAAAAATTAGTCAGATTTGCCATATTAGGTACTCTGACTACATTTGAATTCATAGCGGGCAAAGAAAACCAAAAATAAAATTATCATCAACAGTCCTCGTTACGTTTAAATGCACATAACGTGAAGACGAACAAACGGAAGCAACAATGTCCTTTCAATTTGATTTTTTTTTCCTTTCCACTACGGCATCAGCATCTCCATAAGTAGTTTGAGATTTGATTTGCTATCTTCTTTTTCTGTAGCTGTTTGATTTTAATTGTGTACAGTGTGGGGCCACTGGTTCCTACCTCCAACCTCTCTTAGTTGCACATTTACGACATGTGAAAGGAGACACTGGTTCTATTCTTTACTACCCAAGAAACCACACATGGGATATAATGTCATAGTGTTGAATGAAAGAGCTCCCTGTCGATTTTGACTGTGAGGTCAATGATTTAACTACTTGATCTCAGCCGGCGGGATGTAGGCGATCATGGATATCCACAACTCTCCGTCTCTGGTGTTTCTCAGATGCTGACGCTCTTTTATGCCATGAAGTCAGGTTGTCCAAATTTTATGTCTTCTTCTGTCTCGTCTAACCTCGATTTTACTGGTTGTTACAATGTGCCTCCCTTCCCCATCACATGCCCTAAAAATGATGACTGCCTCTTTCTTATATTGATGATAAGCTTTCTTTGTGACTTGACCTCATTCAACACCTCCACATTTGTCATCATTTTAGTCGTCTTCTACTTGTTCTACCAAACAAACCAAATTATGATCAGAAAATATTTACACAAACTGCCAATAATACAAGAAAAAACACATATGTCGTTCAGAAAAGTTGCATGTTATGTCTGGAGTTAGACAAGGATGTACACTATCATGACTATAGCACATCACATTTCTCGACCAAATCTGTAAAATAGCTAACACCAGTGAATGGAACATTCTTGTGGAGTTCTAAATGAATTGCTTTTTGCCAACGATCAGGCAATATCATATCAACTACAGAAGAACAGTCTTTCTTTCTTTTCTTTTCTCAATCCTGTTTTGCCTCACAGCGTCAGGATAAGAAGAGATTTCTAGAACGAGCCCTTCTGTGCGCTTCATAAATAGTGTCTTTTGTCACCTCTGTTATCTCTTAGGTCCACCATTTGCGTGAACAACCTTTTGTTTTGTATCCACTGTATCGGAGTAACATAGTTCATTGAAGCGCACTGTCTGTTGGTAATCTGCTTATGTGGCCGAATCACTTAATTTGTTGTTTCTTGATGAAGTCTAGTACTGGTGTTGAACTCATTTTTTTCCTGATGTCTTCATTTCTCAACCGGTCTCTTCTTGTTACTTCTATCATTCTGCGTAAACACTTCATCTTGTATAACAGTAATACTACATTAACAGACTCCAGTTAATATTTGATGATTAGAAGATGAAAATCAACATTGACAAAACCAAAGTAATGACATTCGCTAGAAAGGAAAGCACTACCAATATCTCCCTCCATCTGCAAACAAACATCAATTAAATCAAAACTTCACATTTCTGGAAATCATTATTTCAGCAAATGAAATAATAACTTACGAAATATAACAGCGATGTAATAAAGAAAACGAATCATTGGAAAATTGCATCATTTTTAAAATGTAAACACATCACCATTAACACTAAAAAATCATTGCACAACACGATCTTTCTCCTAACATTACCCTAACATTACGCTATTAGTGCCAAAGCTGGACATTGACATCAAATGATAAAAGTAAACTAGTCACGACAGAGATGAAGTGTAAGTCTGTGTGTGTTTGTGTGTGCAGAATGCTGGGAGTATCAAGAGAAGACCGATCATGGAATGAAGACATCCATGGGGGGAGAAGAGTTGAAACAACAGTACTGAACTTCAAGAAACAACAAATGAAATGGTTCGGCCACATAATCAGATTACCAACGGTCTCAAAGGACAATGCTATTCAGATACAGTGGATACAAAGCTAAAAGTCGTCAGGCAAAACAGTGAACCACAGAGATAACAGAGACAGTGAAATACATCATGTACCAAGCCAGCACAAGAATCCTGAAAGAAAGAATACTGTCAATCATTAACATAAATCACCAATGATTCATACAATTATAAAACATCCTGTACATTTACACCATATAGAATAGGTCTCAGGGACTCGGCTGCCTGAACATGTGGAACATCAAAGCAGTACCCAGAGCACATTCTGCAAGACTGTCCAAGCCTATGAAAATCTGGCCAAGAGAAACAACCCTACAAAACAAACTATGGGGGGCCCGGTGAAGACTTCAAGCGCATCGCCCTGTTTATGACACATACCGGAGTAGTCGCATAGCAGAAGTTGATTGCAGAAGATGAAGAATACCATATATCATCAATTCTCAATCAGGATAAGAGTATCCCTGCTGGGCAGTCAGGTGCACACGAAAATAATCAGTAATGGTAAAAAAACAAGTTTTTAAAATACAAAACGGTAGTTGTGTAACAATATAGTTCGAATTTAAGACGTATTTTGCAACTTTTTAGTCTAATTTTAAGAAACAAAGTGCCTCAAAGCAAGTTCAACAGTTTCACTAACAATGTTTCAGTTGGTTAGTATCTGTTTTCGCCCGAGTGGTTACCGGGGCCCCAAATTGGGGTGTAAATAATAGAACCAGTTACCTTTCACGCATGTCGCAAGAGGCGACTAAGGAGGTTGGGATTGGGGCTAGCTACTCCACACCGTAAAAAACACTAGGTGGCTACAGAAACCACAACCAAGGAAATTCATAGCTCGCCACCCGAGGAAGAAGAAGAAGGACCCCACGAGGAGGGACTCATGAAGCGAACCGGTGAAATCCGAAAGGAAATCTGGCTGCCGACTCACCTTCTTTCAACCCCGGAAGATCTCCAGGATAGGTAAGGGAAGACCCAGGAACACCTGGAGACGGGAGTTGGAGACGGAAAATGGGAAGAGAGTGGAGAGATCTGGAAAGGATGGCCTTGGATAGGCGGGTTTGGAAGGCCTTGGTTGCGGACCTATGCTTCCCTAGGGGCGAAGGGTGAAGAAGAAATATCTGTTTGACTAATATTGTATGGACTAGTGATCTATATTACAAATTTCGTTTCTGTGTAATGAATATTGTATAATTAATTCTGTAGTTTGTACTGATAGTGTACTCATTTTCTTTTTCCAACGTATTAACACATTTCCAGTATTTGACAATAAGATGCGTAGTGAACAAAAGTCTGAATGTTTAAAAACAGCTATTTATGAAAAGAATGAGTCAATTTTTAGAAATGGTTTTAAAAGGGGTACAAAAGTGGATACAAATTGGGAACCATTGTCATATATTCAACAAATGCAATTCAATCGAACTTTTCTATTTTAAGCATTTCAATGTAAGACTTACCAAAATGCATGGATATCTTACTACGCTCAATGTAATTTCTCTTTTCATCATGTATTGGTAGTGGAGCGTGACAGAAAGGATTCTGACAGAAAGGATTAGAGCGTGGGCTTCCGGGTTCAGTCCCCATTCCCGGTAAGGTATAGAAGTTTGTTTTCTGTCTAGGAGTATAAAGAAAACTCCTAACCTGAACAGTTTGGCGGCGACTGCACTAACCATGCGACACATTCAATCCTACATCACTCTCAAGCGATATTACAGACAGTAACGACAGTTCATTAATATCCTGTATTGTTGTAGTCTTATATATCTACCCTGCTACATGTAATCTAATTAAGGAAAGGGGGGTCTCTGTGCTGGTTAAACACAGTTCTCTTGTGTTCTGAAGTGTGTGGGTTTCTTCTGCACCGCGTCGTCGTTCAGTTCACACGTGACTTTGTTATGGAGATCCCTAGGAGCGTTACTAGAGCTACCGAGTTAGTGCTTTGTGCAACGCTCACAGCAAGTGGCG
Organism: Arion vulgaris; assembly: GCA_020796225.1. NCBI lineage: Eukaryota > Metazoa > Mollusca > Gastropoda > Stylommatophora > Arionidae > Arion > Arion vulgaris. The sequence goes on from CM036755.1 coordinate 36,557,637, forward strand.
TGATATTTCTGCATAGCGGGGCGTAGCCATATGGGGAAAAACTCGGTGTAACGAAATCAATCCCCCCACCCCTTGACACTTTAAATGTAATCTAATCAGCGGCGGCTCGTGACCATTTTTGCTGGTGGGGCCAGACACATATTTTTAGAAAAATCATGGATTTGGGTTGTTATTTTTTAATTTATAAAATAATAAATACACGTTACACATTATTTTTGGCGGGGCACGACCCCACCGGCCCTTAATGAGGAGCCGCCTCTGAATCTAATGTATCCCTTTATATGACCATCTATAATAATGTACACCTATGCTGCGCTATATTTAATCTCATTTCTTCAAAAGTGTTTCAGAAATGACGAGAGACAATATGACAGAATCACTGAACAACTAAAATTGACAAATACTTTGATTCTGTCGGTGGTAATAGAAGTACACTGTGATGGTTATGTGATACTCAGACGGACTACTATCAGCCAACATTACATTATGAAGATTGGATACTAGAGTCAACATATTACTAGAATGGCAAAATTCACAGACAACATATTACTAGAATGGCAAATACAACAACATATTACTAGAATTAAAATTCACATACAAACATATTTAGAATGGCAAAATTCACATGAAAAACATATTACTAGAATGGCAAACTTCACAGCAACATATTACTAAATAAACTTACATAAACATATTAATAAATGAAAACTCACATACAAACATATTACTAGAATGGCAATTAAACAGACAACATATTACTAGAATGGTAAAACTTCACATACAAACATATTACTAGAATGGCAAAACTTCACAGACAACATATTACTAGAATGGTAAATTCACAACAACATATTACTAGAATGGCAAAACTTCACATACAAACATATTACTAGAATGGCAAAACTTCACATACAAACATATTACTAGAATGGTAAAACTTCACAGACAACATATTACTAGAATGGTAAAACTTCACATACAACATATTACTAGAATGGCAAAATACAACACATTACAGAATGTAAACTACAACAAACATATTACTAGAATGGAATACATAAAATATTACTAGAATGGTAAAACTTCACATACAAACATATTACTAGAATGGCAAAACTTCACAGACAACTTATTACTAGAATGGTAAAACTTCACAAACATATTACTGAATGAAAACTTCATGACAACATTTACTGGAATGGAAAACTTCACAGACAACACAGTATAGAGGGAACAACTATATACAAACAGTATTACTACTGAATGGAAGACAAGAAAAAACAGATTGGTAAAACGGTCATTAAAATAAACTAAAAATGAAGAGGAAACTTGATTAAAACATAGTATAGAATGATAAATGCGACAAAGATAAGAAAATAGAAAGTATGTTAAGATGATTAAAGTGAAGATTTCCTAGAAGAATATTTGGGAATACCAGGGAAGATATTAATTAACAATATCATACTTTAATACACTCAAATCGATGTTGAATCGATCAAGCGATTTGGGCAGTTTGGAGTTACCAGTTGTACAAGTAGAACTGGATGACTGAGGGGCAGAGGGAGAGGTGTGTTTAATCAGCGAGCCGCGGGAACCATCAGTATGCATACTCTTCGATATCTGTTGGGGAGACTGAGCACCTATGGGTCTGCCCGGAGTGCAATGACGTCAGTTTAGTAACCAATAACCAATCATACTTCAAAAACTAACTGGACTGGAAGACATAAGTAAATAAGATAGAAAAGAGCTATAAGTCGATCTCATGCTACAGGGAAGCTGCGTAATAGCAAACATAGACTTTGAGGCAGTTCTCTCTAACGTCTGTATATACTGGAGAGCATCTGACTAATGACTGTAGAAGAGAGGGCGCCATGTGACAAATGCAATAATAATACTAAAAATAATACTAAAATAATATTAATATAAAAAAAGAATGTAACAAATAACAGAAGAAAACTGACTACTGATTACAAGTTTAATTTGTATAAATATTGTCCTTATGAAAACAAAATTGAATCATATTGTTATTCATAAATAAATTCTGATTAAACCCTTTCCAAGCCGAAGAAATAAAATAGGGCGCCAGTGATTGTATCCCAGGGCGACAAGGCGCTTGCTTGCACAGAGATGGACAGCACTGCTTGGGAGGGGGAAAGGTGTGGGGAGGAGGGGTAAGAACAAGATAAAAAGTAATAGAGCTGGAGATTAAAGAGAGAAAATGTTGACGGATTGGACGCATTATAAGAAAACTACCTAACAATATAATCAGATATGCATATACTAGGAACCCACAACGGAATGGCAAAACGAGGATATCCAGAACAAAAAACTGGCGAAGGAACAAACACCTGGCGAAGAACAAACACCTGGCGAAGAACAATATAAGTTAGTGTCAGGGTAACCATAATCTAAAGTAACCGCTAATTCTCACTGTAGTTTTCATATTAGTCATTTGTTTAGCAAGCACGTCAGGTTATTGAAAGAAAATATTTCTGCTAAATTGTTTCATGGTGACATCATTTACATGTTTTTCGCCTGTGTGTTGTTAGGGCTGGCAAGGGAGCAAAGAATAGTAACACTGCGACCTACAAGGCATGTCGTAAGAGGCGACTGATGTAGTGGCCTAGGGAAGCTACCCTAGTAAATAAAAAGCATGCAGAAATCGGATGTGCATGCTACTTGTAGGTGCATAAATGGTACAACGTACAATCGCTCTTATGCTCAGATCACATACAAATCACAAATAGTGGTTAACAAGGGATCAATATGGAGCGTTAGAAGAAGAAGAAGATTTGTGTAGCAAGTCAGGCTCTTGAAAGAAAATATTTACACAAGATTGTTTCATGATGACATTATTTAAATGTAATTTTTACACCTGTTGAGTTTATAATCAATTTTTGGTTTGAATTTGTACAAGATGTATGTATAAGCTTCTATATTTGGAATATACGAGTAAACAAAAGTAATAAAGGCAGTTCTTGAGACAAGTGTGGGTAATTTGGTGATATCACTAGTACCAACACTTTCAGACAGAGAGAGAGGTTGACATTTGTAAGTATTGACAGATGAAAAGAAAGATCAATCGAGACAAGATACGAACGAATAGGTGCTACACATCATCAACATCATGTGTCACGATGGACGGCGTAAACGATCAAGCATTTCTTTATTCTATCAAATTTTAATCTTGATATTTTTCCATGCTATGAAATTATATCTACAATTCTCTCTCTCTCTCTCTCTGCGTGTGTGTCATCCTCAGTCTAATATTCCATTGACTTTGTCAGTTATCAATATGTGTTTTTAAACCTTTTCTTTTCTCTCTCTCTCTCTCATTGTCTGTCTCATCTCCCATTAACTTTGTCAGTTATCATCATCATCATGTGTTTTATTAAACCTTGGGTTCTCCTGACATGCAAACAAAATGATGACTGTTTCTATTTGTTGGTATCGCATGATATTTCAACAATATAAACACATGTGGGAATCCGTGGTGTAGAGGTGCGGTACTTGCCCTCTCGCTCCAACAGTACTTAGTTCGCTTCGTGCATGAAATGATTATTCCAGTAATTCCTGATCTCAATTTAGAGAAGATCTAGTTACCAATCCTATCAGAGACGGCGATAACATGTAGGTCCTGTTTTCAAATTGGACATGCAAAGAAAAAGAAAACTCTGGTGACATTTGAAAATCGATAAAAGTAGGCTGCAAAGCCGCAGTCAGGCAAAGTTCCTGACAAATATTTGAAATCAAATTCCGTTAAAAATGTCCCCGTTCTCGTCTCGAAATGACATCCGGATCCTGGTCGGTGCTATTGGGTTTGTGCACTGATGTTTAAATCTTGCCGTGTAGGAATGAGATAGGAGCATACATGGTTATTCACTGGTTTCATACATGGTTAGGTACCAGGTTTGCTCCCTCGTGGAGCCATATGGATATTTTTCCAGAGATCCCTGATCTCAGTGTAGATGAGATCGAGTTCCTAGTCCTATCGGAGACGGACAATAAAACGTAGGTCCCATGTTCAATTTGAGTACGTAAAAGAACCCTTGGCAGTTCAAAATTGAAGAGCAGCGAGCCTTGCGAATTCATCAGAAAATTTAAATAAAATTATGCAAAATTCTTTAAAAAATTAAATTGGGACACTTGGGTTGCAGTTCTGCACTACATTGAGATCCTCCTGGTAAAGAGTCGGCACCATGAGTCCTACCGAAGTGCAATGATGATGGTCTATCAATCAATTAATCACTGGTGTATGATGATGGTCTAACAATCAATATATATATATATACAACAAAGTTTCAAAGCCAAAAATTTAATCTGAAAATTAAATGTTCAATACGAATATGTAGATGTTATAGAAGTAGTACTGAGATATTATATAGTGATTGTATAAGAAGTGAGTACTGGAAGATGACATCATATAGTGTAGATTGTATACAGAAGTGAGTACTGGAAGATGACATCATATAGTGTAGATTGTATACAGAAGTGAGTACTGGAAGATGACATCATATAGTGTAGATTGTATACAGAAGTGAGTACTGGAAGATGACATCATATAGTGTAGATTGTATACAGAAGTGAGTACTGGAAGATGACATCATATAGTGTAGATTGTATACAGAAGTGAGTACTGGAAGATGACATCATATAGTGTAGATTGTATACAGAAGTGAGTACTGGAAGATGACATCATATAGTGTAGATGTTATACAGAAGTGAGTACTGGAAGATGACATCATATAGTGTAGATGTTATACAGAAGTGAGTACTGAAAGATGACATCATATAGTGTAGATTGTATACAGAAGTGAGTACTGGAAGATGACATCATATAGTGTAGATTGTATACAGAAGTGAGTACTGGAAGATGACATCATATAGTGTAGATTGTATATAGAAGTGAGTGCTGGAAGATGACATCATATAGTGTAGATTGTATACAGAAGTGAGTACTGGAAGATGACATCATATAGTGTAGATTGTATACAGAAGTGAGTACTGGAAGATGACATCATATAGTGTAGATGTTATACAGAAGTGAGTACTAGAAGATGACATCATATAGTGTAGATGTTATACAGAAGTGAGTACTGGAAGATGACATCATATAGTGTAGATTGTATACAGAAGTGAGTACTGGAAGATGACATCATATAGTGTAGATTGTATACAGAAGTGAGTATTGGAAGATGACATCATATAGTGTAGATTGTATACAGAAGTGAGTACTGGAAGATGGCATCATATAGTGTAGATTGTATACAGAAGTGAGTACTGGAAGATGACATTATATAGTGTAGATTGTATACAGAAGTGAGTACTGGAAGATGACATCATATAGTGTAGATTGTATACAGAAGTGAGTACTGGAAGATGACATCATATAGTGTAGATTGTATACAGAAGTGAGTACTGGAAGATGACATCATATAGTGTAGATGTTATACAGAAGTGAGTACTGGAAGATGACATCATATAGTGTAGATGTTATACAGAAGTGAGTACTGGAAGATGACATTATATAGTGTAGATGTTATACAGAAGTGAGTACTGGAAGATGACATCATATAGTGTAGATGTTATACAGTGATATGAAGATGACTATATATTTATTTATACAGAAGTGAGTGCTGGAAGATGACATTATACACAAGTTGAGAACATTTCAAAATAAATATTGAAAACAAATCTTGCAAATTTTCAGGCTAAATATGATAACAAATGAATAGCTTTTAAAACAAATAAAATGTGCATCATTGGAGACACTATCATTAAAAGACAAAGATGGATTAGGCATATATGTCGTATGCTTGTAGGGAAATTGGCTAGGACAGCTCTCCAATGGACATCGGATGGGAAAAGAAGGCCTTAAATGTCAATGGAAGCAAGGAGAAGAACTGTGGAAAGAGGGTGGAAAGATTGTGACCCGTGTCAGACAGTTGGTAGAAATGAGTCAGAACGGCAACAATGGAGATCTCTGGAATATTTATATGTCAAAACGGACACGAAGCGGATATAGAAAATATATATATGGAGAGAGAGAGAGAGAGAGAGAGAGAGAGAGAGAGAGAGAGAGAGAACCAAACTATTATATCTGGCTTTAGTTATCGTTTATTTATGACTTGTATAAATATAATACTCATTGTAATTGTGTATTTAAAACATGTTATCCACTATTGTTTAGTATATTATCTATATACGAACAGAACAATGCTTATATAAGAAAACAATCAAATATATATTTGAATTAGATGTGTAGTTATTATATTGAACAACAAGTCACATACAAAACTACATGTGTATGTTTAACCGTGGCCTCAGATAAATATTCGGCCGGCGGGCTCAGGTACAAATTCTAGGAAATAAGACCCCAACTGTCGCGTGATCCTCGCATTCCAGTACTGTTATATATATATATACTAATTCGTTTTAAAAACAACACAAGATGCTAAATCAAGGTTATATATTATGTTACAAATAAAGTTGAAAGTTAAGTAATAACAATATTATTCACATTTTTCATCCAATAAATAACCAAGAACTCATAGTATTGAGTAAAACTGCAAAAAAAGCGTACATTGTTCTATCAAACATATACAAAAACCAGCTCCCATCTAGCAGGAGTTTCCGATTTATTCGGTTAAGCTATTCGGCCTTATGTTACCGGTGGCTACGATTTAAGATCTCACATTAAAGTTGACAACATAAACGGTTAAATATATTCTTATTTTTTAGCGATCTCTAGGCATACGCTTAATCCACTGTGTACCATACACTGGGCACACAGCTTCAGGTCTGTCAGATTTCCTCAAACCTTAGTCTTCAGGTCGAATGGGTGTGACTACATGTTGTTCTTCTGAGCTTCCCCAGGTAGGACAGTCTCGAAGGACATGCTTCGGTGTCTGATCCGCCTGTCCCCACTGGCAGAAAGATGCTTGACTTATTCCTAGTCTATGTGTCTGCTGCTGAGTCTGCAGTGTCCGATAAGTAGGCTAAAGATAATGGACTGGTCTGTTCTGCTGAGGTCTTTGAAAATAAAGTATTGTCCCTTATCATATCCCGTGTTTGTCTTCCAGTCTACTGCAGATTTTCTTTTGTAGTTATATATCATTCCATGTGATAAACATTTATCAGTCTTGAGATAGGCAAGTAACCTAGTAACAGGAACACTAACTATAGGTACACCCAACATCGTGCACGATATCAAGAAACATATGTGACACACACACATAGCATTTAATTCCGCTATGTACAACATGCTAACAGTAAACCCACCGAACCAGAGAAACACATATACCACGTACACACACACACACACAACTCACCTATACTTAGGTCTAGTACGTCACTACTTCAGGTACACAGTCCTGGCAGATCAACCCACGCACATAACTAACTCACTAACACTACAAATATGTACACAATTTTGTTACGTGACCTACGACGGTACATGACTCTACATATGACTGACTATATGAAAATGTGACTTTTTATAATCCACCACTTTAAATGGCTTCCGTACAGTTCGTACAGACCGCCAGTCTGCATACCGTTGACACAATCGACCCGATTTTGGACAAGAATGTTCCAACTTGTGCTACAGATATTTCAAGCAAAAGTAAAGACGTTATTTATACAAACAGATCCGGAACTGAATGCGTGTTAGTTATTGATTCATTAATTTCAAAATAAAGAAAGGACGCAACTATGTCGGACTAGGACTGCACATAAAGACAACATTTCATAAGACAACATTTCATGTCTCTATGTCGGACTAGGACAGCACATAAAGACAACATTTCATGTCTCTATGTCGGACTAGGACAGCATATAAAGACAACATTTCATGTCTCTATGTCGGACTAGGACTGCACATAAAGACAACATTTCATGTCTCTATGTCGGACTAGGACAGCATATAAAGACAACATTTCATAAAGACAACCTTTCATGTCTATGTCGGACTAGGACAGCACATAAAGACAACATTTCATGTCTCTATGTCGGACTAGGACAGCACATAAAGACAACATTTCATGTCTCTATGTCGGACTAGGACTGCACATAAAGACAACATTTCATGTCTCTATGTCGGACTAGGACAGCATATAAAGACAACATTTCATGTCTCTATGTCGGACTAGGACAGCACATAAAGACAACATTTCATGTCTCTATGTCGGACTAGGACAGCATATAAAGACAACATTTAATGTCTCTATGTCGGACTAGGACAGCATATAAAGACAACATTTCATGTCTCTATGTCGGACTAGGACAGCATATAAAGACAACATTTCATGTCTCTATGTCGGACTAGGACAGCATATAAAGACAACATTTCATGTCTCTATGTCGGACTAGGACAGCATATAAAGACAACATTTCATGTCTCTATGTCGGACTAGGACTGCACATAAAGACAACATTTCATGTCTCTATGTCGGACTAGGACAGCATATAAAGACAACATTTCATGTCTCTATGTTGGACTAGGACAGCATATAAAGACAACATTTCATGTCTATGTCCGACTAGGACTGCACATAAAGACAACATTTCATGTCTATGTCCGACTAGGACAGCATATAAAGACAACATTTCATGTCTCTATGTCGGACTAGGACAGCATATAAAGACAACATTTCATGTCTCTATGTCGGACTAGGACAGCATATAAAGACAACATTTCATGTCTCTATGTCGGACTAGGACAGCATATAAAGACAACATTTCATGTCTCTATGTTGGACTAGGACAGCATATAAAGACAACATTTCATGTCTATGTCCGACTAGGACTGCACATAAAGACAACATTTCATGTCTCTATGTCGGACTAGGACAGCACATAAAGACAACATTTCATGTCTCTATGTTGGACTAGGACAGCATATAAAGACAACATTTCATGTCTCTATGTCGGACTAGGACAGCATATAAAGACAACATTTCATGTCTCTATGTCGGACTAGGACAGCATATAAAGACAACATTTCATGTCACTATGTCGGACTAGGACAGCATATAAAGACAACACAGTGCGTGACTAGGACAGCATATAAAGACAACACAGGCGGTCTAGGACATCATATAAAGACAACATTTCATGTCTCTATGTCGGACTAGGACAGCATATAAAGACAACACTAGTGTCGACTAGGACAGCATATAAAGACAACATTCAGGTCGGACTAGGACAGCATATAAAGACAACATTTCATGTCTCTATGTCGGACTAGGACAGCATATAAAGACAACATTAGTCGGACTAGGACAGCATATAAAGACAACATAGACGGACTAGGACAGCATATAAAGACAACATTTCATGTCACTATGTCGGACTAGGACAGCATATAAAGACAACATAGGCGGACTAGGACAGCATATAAAGACAACATAGACGGACTAGGACAGTATATAAAGACAACATTTCATGTCACTATGTCGACTAGGACGCATATAAAGACAACATAGGCGGACTAGGACAGCATATAAAGACAACATAGACGGACTAGGACAGTATATAAAGACACCATTTCATGTCACTATGTCGGACTAGGACAGCATATAAAGACAACATAGACGGACTAGGACAGCATATAAAGACAACATAGGCGGACTAGGACAGCATATAAAGATAACATAGGCGGACTAGGACAGCATATAAAGACAACATAGACCGGACTAGGACAGCATATAAAGACAACATATGCTCGACTAGGACAGCATATAAAGACAACATATTGGACTAGGACAGCATATAAAGACAACATAGGCGGACTAGGACAGCATATAAAGATAACATAGACGGACTAGGACAGCATATAAAGACAACATAGACCGACTAGGACAGCATATAAAGACAACATAGGCGGACTAGGACAGCATATAAAGATAACATAGACGGACTAGGACAGCATATAAAGACAACATAGACCGACTAGGACAGCATATAAAGACAACATAGGCGGACTAGGACATCATATAAAGATAACATAGACGGACTAGGACAGCATATAAAGACAACATAGACCGACTAGGACAGCATATAAAGACAACATTTCATGTCACTATGTCGGACTAGGACTGCACATAAAGACAACATTTCATGTCTCTATGTCCGACTAGGACAGCATATAAAGACAACATAGGCGGAGTGGTTAAGACGTTTGCCTGTCGTTCTGATGGTTGTGGGTTCGAATTCGGAAAGTCACATGTGCAATTTTGTCATGAGATCCTAGTATTGTTGCAGGAGATATGGAGATATGGCGTGCTATTTCTGCCGGTAGTGACGGGGTCATATGGAGAAATAGATATAATGAAGTCAATCCTTCGCCTTGAGACCCCTTTTATTTAATACAACAAACTGAAGTTGATGTATAACACATGTATTTTGTGACAATGCTACTACTACTAATAAATTTTGGTTTTAGTTCCAGACAGAATAATTCAGGTTAGGGTGTCGACAGGGTTTCTATCTGTAGGGACAGGACAGTTGATGTATGGTGAGCTTGAAGTGGGAAAGAGGTGGAGACGATCAGTTGGTGGACAGAGAAAAAGGTTTAAAGACATTCTTAACGTGAGCGTCTGTAGCTTAAGCGGTAGTGAGCTCGATCACAACCCAAGCATACCTGGTTCAAACTCTGCGGCGGGCAAGTTTGGATGCAAATTAGTTCTTTTGGATTTTTACGAACGATAAAAATCTACCTAATCGTTCAGAAAGCAATATGATACAGTAATGTGATACGCTTTAGTAGAAGTCGATGGACAACGGATGGGAAAAGAAGGCACAGAATTCAATAACAAAAAACACGGAGAAGAACTGTGGAAAGAAAGTCAAAAGATTGTAGCCTGGTGGGAAAAAAAATTGTAGAAAGACAGCAATGGAAATCTCTTGTGGATAGATTATGTTACAAACGGGTAACGAAGAGGGCATAGATAGATGTAACAATAAACTTATATAGTTGTATAAAATTGTTATAAAGCTCTATCAAACATATATACTCGTAAAAGTAAGCCCATTTCAAATTTCCGATTTCCCGACTAAACTAGTCGGCCTTCTGTTACAGTCGAATGTAATTATATCAAGTAAATACCCTTTTCAAGCGAACACGTATATCAGACACTGAAGACCCTTTCAAGCGTACACGCATTTCAGACATTGAAGAAAAGATAGCAATGTTCATTACCAAATTGAGCACATTTTATGATACGGTATCTAAGGGTACGCTTGTAATAGATATACCAAGGTATGTTCATTACCAAATTGAGCACATTTTATGATAAGGTATCTGAGGGTACGCTTGTAATAGATATACCAAGGTAGAGAAGGCATATGAAAACTGTAGATAGTGATTGATCTGCAAGAATTCAAAGATTGGGCAATATTAGACGTTTGGACACTCATATATATAAATGAGAATTGGTAGATTCTCTCCCATATCTTACTTGTAATAACTTACTTACTCAATACGAATGTACTCTGGAGAATATAAGGGCTAACTGTACATCGCAAGCGATGATGACAACAGTCTCAATCGTGTGTTGTTGTCCCCTACAACAGGTGGAGGATACATGATCAAGGTTGGACATGTGAGTGTTGTGTAGTTTACAAGAAGGAAATCCAGACTTCTCTATCGGATGTTTTCCTTTTTTTTGTCTTTGTTCCAGTCCGGTCCTATGTCAAGTGTGGTGGTTGATCCTCTTCCATTTTGTATATACATTAGAACTATCGAAGTTGTGACTGCTTTATAACTAATGTTGAGGTATTGAATGAGATCAAGACAAAGAGAAGGCTTACCATTAAAATAAGAAAGAGGCAGTCATCATTTTTCGGGCATGTGATGAGGAGGGAGGTTTAGAACACATTGTGACAACTGGTAAAATCGAGGGTAGACGAGACAGAGAGATACAATTTTGGATAGCCTGACTTCATGGCACGGTAGAGCATCAACATCTGAGCTGATAACAAACACCAACGACAGAGATTTGTGGAGATCCATGATTGCCTACGCCAGCTGGCCCGGCACCTGATCATGATGATGATGACTGCTTCACTCAGGTTTGTATGGCTTGGGCTTTTCTGCCAGCCCGCGGAATTGAACCCGCACTCAGAGGGCTAGTCACCCGCAGTCCAACGTGCTACGAACACGCTGGGCAGGCCAGCTTTTTTATATACTACACTTCTGAGAACTAACACATATGTAGAACGGTATACAATCATCTTTGTTTTCTTTCCGACTTACTACTAAACAATCCTCGATTTATGGCTTAGACAAGTCTCACAAGTTCTGCTTTTCAATTAGCCAATTCTGTTCATATATTTCCCTATTATATGAATATTTGATAATGTCCCGACACTGCCAGTGACTCGAACTCCCCGTCATCAAAATGTAAAGACTAATCTTCAAGTCACTCAACCTTCTACTACTATAATGTGAATATTTGATCAATGTCCTCGACAGTGACATTTCAGACATTACGTGACTCATGAACATTTGGTCAAACTGCTACCCCATTACTAGTCTTGTCTAGGGTCAGGGTGGCGAGACAAAATATCCAAAGCTGACACATTAAATATTTTATTTGTGACATTTCGACTACTCGTTTTGAAATTACAGTAATCTAGTAACAGAATGTCACAATCATCGTCACCAGTCCTCGTTGCGTACACGAGCACATAAGGAAGAAACAACAAAAAAGGTCCACTCAATTCAATCGTCTGCCTTTCTCTCTACCTTGAACCTATTTGAACAGTGATAACAACAACTTCAGATGTAAACAAAAAGGATGAAGAAACAGGTCCCAGAAACAGGAGAGCAAAGAAACTAGAACACATTGACATCTCATATCCCGACCCGAGTCGACCCATATGGACACATATGGTTCATCAAACACGACAGCGAGGAAAGGAGGGACTGGAACCATCATCATACTCCAAGACAGCACCACACTAAAACATTCAAGTGTAACTGGAGAATCAACAAATTTTAGAGACGAACAACAGGCAATTGTGGATGCCTCAAAAATACTACAACAAAGAAAGAAACAAAACAACAAACGTGTCTTCCTTTGCGACTGCATGTCAGTCCTGCAGGCCACATAAAGGGAACCACAAGATACTATGGAAAGAATGTTGACACTACAGCTAAACACGCTCTCAGAATACAATCAAATTACTCTCCAGTGGATACCAGCACACTGTGGCGTACCAGGAAATAAGAGAGCAGACAGGCTGGCTAAGGAGGGAACAAAACGTATACAACACAAACACCCAATGTCACTACCAGAAACCAAGACACATATCAAGCCAAAGTACAAAGAGCTGTGGAGGCAACAAACCCACAGCAAACACCCACAGGATCCCATCAGCAGACTAATCAAAAAACAGGACACAACAATCTTTCGCCTAAGAACATGTCACTGCAGGCTCAACCACCACATGCACAGAATAAAGCCTGCTCAGACTGCACAATGTGCATGCCAGACAGAAACAGACTCCAGAGCACATCCTGCAGTCATGTCCATCATACATACACCAACGAAATGAAACATGGCCTCGTGAACAAAGCATGCAGAGCAAGCTATGGGAACTCTCGAAGAACTCCAACTGACATGCAGCTTCATAGAGGCAACCCATCTCATGGTTTAGACAAGCATACGAAACCGAACGGAAAGAAGAAAAAGATACATGATTTAGTGTCGCCCTGCCCTTCATCATTGACAGCTGTTTTGTAATCTACCGCTTATGGCATCCAGACATTCACAAGCAGTTTAGGTTTATTCTGTCTGTTTTTGTAGATGTTTTCCCCCTTACATTGTGGGGTTGCTGGAAACAAGGGGAAAATCTATCAGTCGCATTTTACATGTGAGATAAGACGGTGGCTCTATTCTTCGCTACAATGGACATCACACAGAGACCAGGATGTCAACAAAACATCTAGAGCTGGCACCTCAAATATTTCCTCTGGAACATTTCGACTGCCAATCACATGTGCATTCGGTCTTACCATCTGGATCAGGAGGAATGGACGCCAGGTAACAAGACAGACAGTCGCATAAGTGGCTTTGCAAGAGGATGTCTCAGATGAGTTTTCAGAATTTGTTGAGATCAAAGAATGCTTGGTAATGAGAGCACCCGATGCACATCATTAACGAGGAACAAATGGGAAGAGGTGGAGGTGATTTAGACGAACATGAGGAATGCAGAGAACAAGATACCAAAATAAGACCCTGGTGTGGAATACGAGGGAACAGGTGAGGTGGGTTAGGACCTGAAGAGTCACGGAGACGTGCTGTAGACAGAAAGTGAGCGGGAATTACCTGAAATGAAAGAAGCGGGATTGCTCAAGACAGATATAGTTGGTGAAACTTTGGTAATGATTTATGCTTCAATGGGAGTTAAATAGAAGGAAAATAAAATAAATAATCTAGGACCAGGATGTCAACAAAATAGTAAAAAGTTGGCACATCAAATATTTTATCTAAGAAATGTATATTTACTCATTTTAAGATTGTTGTAATCTCTACTGAATTATTCAATGACACAGTGAAGTATTAGAAACATCATACGTTAATTATTCATTATTAGTTGGTGGTCATGTAGCTAGCTCTCTTTCAAGCTAACTGTTCTCTTCCCTAACTCTTCTTTTTCTAACGCTCCATATCGACCACTTGTTAAACCACTCTTTGTGATTTATATGTAATCGGAGCCTAAGAGCGATTGTACGTTGTGCCAGTTATGCACCTACAAGTAGGGTAGCACATCCGATTTCTGCGACGCTTTTTATTTACTAGGTAGCTTTCCTAGGCCCCTACCTCATTCGCCTCTTACGACATGCCTTGTAGGTCGCAGTGTTACTATTCATTGCTCCCCTTGCGCGCCCAGACAACACACGCACGGGCACTAACTCAGTAACACAAGTACTTGATTTCACTTGGGTTAACTGTAGCCACACAGGCACAGAAGATGAAATTCAGACACGTATGACTAGACTCGCGATATCATGTGAAGATTTCAGTCTCACAATCATCTGTAACCAAAAAAGAATATGTGATGGTCCAGGGTGCAGAACCTCCACGTATAAACATCCGTGGCTACGAATTGGTGGTAAATCATTTCGCTTATCTCGGCTCTGCAATTAGCGATGACCTCTCTCTCAATAGATGCGGAGTTGCCTCAACAACTGTAGCCATGTTATCGCAGAGAGTGTGGAGAATCGCACACTGACCATCAATACTAAGAGTACTGTGTACAACTCATGGTGATATATGGAAATATACAAATCTGAAGTGGTCAGACCAGACCAGATCTGGAGACAACCGTGGGTAGGCTGCGGTGATACTAAGTCTTCTTCTTCTTCTTCCAACGTTTTCGGACATCGATTTGTATATTAAAGTAGTTGGTGGATCAACCGGAGTCAATGTACATCTCCATATAGCTTGTCTTGGACTGATATGGTGGTTGGTCATGTTTTCTCTCGGTTCACTGTATATTGGACATTCTTGCAGTATGTGTGTCTCTGTCATCTTGCTGGTGACATATGCATATGTCAGAAGGGCATATTTTGTACTTGTTAAACAGATGCGATACTAAGTAAATCGGCTAAGTAAATTAAGGACAAAAACACGTGTGAATGGTATCACATAAAAGAAAAACTTTAATTAAATATAAAACTAACGACAATCCCATGTTTCGATCATGAATCTTTCTCAAGAAGACACATAGACAGAATAAACACCAAATAAAGTAGAACAAATCGACGGGTCCGGGGCTCGCAAGAGGAGCAAAGAGTAGCAGCACTGCGACCTACAAGGCATGTCGTAAGAGGCGACTAAGGTGGGGTTTGGCGTAGGGCTGGCTACCTATCCAGTAGAAAATTTTAGCCACAAAATCCAACCAACCATGAACAAGTCACATAAAAATAAAATAAAAACTGTGCCAACCAAGAGGAAAGGAAGCTCTTCTAGAAGAGGTATGAAGCGATGCAGAGAAAGCCGCAAGGAGTCTACACCGCAGATTATCTTCCTTTCACCTAGGAAAAGCTCCAGAATTGGCACCTGGAATGTTAGAAGTATGTATCAAATGGGAAAGACAGCACAGGTTGTAAATGAGATGAAATTTCACGGGATTGGCATCTTGGGATTATGTGAAACTAGGTGGAATGGTGCAGGCAAACAACGTCTAAACACAGGAGAAACAATGCTGTTCTCATGCCATATGGAAGAAAATGTCCCCCATAGTGAAGGAGTGGCTTTAATGCTATCTAAAGAAGCGGAGACTGCACTAATAAAATGGGAAGCAGTGAGTCCTAGGATAATCACAGCAACATTCAGAACCACCAAAAGAAAGTATTCTTGAATGTGACCCAGTGTTATGCACCTACCAATGATAAAGAGGAAAAAGTAAGGAATTTTACATAAAACTTCAAAATACTATAGGTAATCAGAGAAATGGGAACATCAAAATTCTGATGGGTGACCTCAATGCCAAAATAGGTTCGGACAACATAGGCTACGAGGAGATCATGGGAAACACGGACTAGGAATAATGAACGAAAATGGAGAACTATTCACTAATTTCTGTGCAGCGAATCAATACGTCATAGGTGGAAGTGTCTTTCCACATAAAAGAATACATAAAGCAACCTGGGTATCACCAGATCACAGAACAAAAAATCAAATTGACCACATATGCATAAACAAGAAATTCAGGTCATCTCTACAAGATGTAAGGGTCCTAAGGGGCAGATGTAGATTCGGATCACCATTTGCTGATAAGTAAAATTAAACTGAAGCTTAAGTGATACATAACATCCCATGAACATAGACACCAATATAATGTAGGATACCTAGAAGTCAAGAAACAAAGGAACAGTTCACGGTCACAGTCTCTAATAAGTATGAGGTGTTGCGGCAATTAGAAGATGAGGTGAGTGTGGAAGAATGCTGGCAGCAAGCCAAAAATATTTGGAATGAAACATGCACAGAGGTATTAGGAAAGAAGGAGCGGAATCATAAGGCATGGATAACTCCAGAAACTCTCAAGGAAATAGAAGAAAGGAAAAAGAGGAAAGCAGATTTAAATAATAGCAAAACTAGAACTGCCAAAGCCATAGCCCAGGAAAAGTACACAGAAGCTAGCAAGAAAGTGAAGAAACAAATAAAGTTAGATAAAGACAATACGTAGAAGATCTAGCAAGAGAAGCAGAGGTAGCTGCAGGAAAGGAAACCTTAGGGATCTTTACAATATCACTAGAAAGCTAGCAGGAAAATACAGACCATCAAATGGGTTGATCAAAAATAGTAGTGGGAAACTATCACTAATGTTAGAGACCAAATGGAAAGATGGATGGAATACTTCAAGGAACTCCTGAACAGACCAGCACCTACAAACCCCCAGATATCCAACCGGCAGAAATTGACTTGGACATCAACTGTGAGAAACCATCCAAGGAGGAGATTAGTAAAGCCATTAAACTTTTAAAAGATGGAAATGCGGCCGGTCCAGATGGTATTCCAGCAGAGGCGGTTAAAGCCAACATAAACACATCCACAGAAATACTGTATAAATTATTTAGCAGAATCTGGGAGACCGAAGAAATACCAGCAAACTGGAGAGAAGGATACCTGGTGAAGCTACCAAAGAAAGGGGACCTTCAGAAGTGTGAAAACTATAGGGGAATAATGATGTCAGTACCTGGGAAAATACTAAGCAGTCATCCTGGAGAGACTGAGAGATGCCATCGATATAAAGCTAAGAGATGAACAGGCAGGCTTCCGACCAAATAGATCCTGTGCTGACCAGATAGCCACATTACGTATAATAATAGAGCAAAGTATTGAATGGAAATCCCCACTTTATATCGGATTTGTTGATTATGAGAAGGCTTTTGACAGTATTGATAGGGGAAACCCTTTGGAAATTAATGAGGCATTATGGAATCCACAGAAAATTATTAACCTAATAAAAGCAACATATACAGATATGAAATGTAGAGTTCTTCATGAAGGTAAACTAACAGATACTTTCGGAATAGAAACAGGAGTGCGTCAGGGATGTCTTCTATCACCTTTGTTGTTCTTACTGACAATAGACTGGATTATGAAGACCACAGTAACTAACACCAGAAATGGAATCCAATGGACTCTGACAGAGCAACTAGATGATCTGGACTTCGCTGATGATATAGCCCTTCTGTCACATACACGAAATCAGATGCAGGATAAGCTAAACACATTGAATCAAAGGTCCAGCAACTAGGGCTGAACATTCATAAGGGAAAGACAAAGATATTGAGAATTAACCAAGCAAACGACAACTCGATCTCCCTGTGGGAAATCCCACTTCAAGAGGTAGAATCATACACATATTTAGGCAGCAACGTAGACAAAGAGGGTGAAACAGATAGAGATGTCAAAATAAGAATACAGAAGGCAAGAGGAGCTTTCATTGCACTGGGAAACTTTGGAAATATAAGAAATCAAATCTAGAACAACAATTCGGATATTTAACTCTAATGTTAAAGCAGTTCTACTGTATGGGTCAGAAACATGGAGAACAACTAAAACAATAGCGCATAAATTGCAAACATTCATCAACTGGTGTCTGCGCAGAATAGAGGGAATAAGATGGTATGATAGGTCACAAATGAGGAACTTATGGAGAGAACAAGACAGATTCCAGTGAACGAACAGGTTAAAAAAGACGCTGGCGCTGGATAGGACACACTTTGCGAAAACCGGAGGGAATATAACAAGAAGGGTCCTTGCCTGGAACCCGCAGGGACAGCAAAAGAAGGGGAGGCCGAGAAATACATGGAGACGAGATTTGGAGGCGGAGATCAACAATATAAAGAAGAGCTGGAGGGAGCTGCAGGAGATAGCTAGAGATAGGAAGACTTGGCATGAGTTGGTTGAAGGCCTATGCCCCAACCCGGGGTAAAAAGGCAAAGAGAGAGAGAAAGTAGAACAAAGATCTTTATCAAGGAGACATATAGACAGAATAAACACTAAATAAACTAAAACATAGACCTAAATAAGAAGGATGACTGGAGATTTGATATGTATATGTACAAAGCATGCATGCTGAGCACACTAATCTATGCCAGCGAATCTTTTTCTCTACACAAGTTACTGGAGAAAAAAGAATGAACGCAGCTTGAGATGTATATCTCCTAGAGCAGAGCCAACTGTAAACTTACGGACCTGCGGACTCAGGTAAGAAGCGTTCTGACAAATGGGATGCATTGCGACCCTTCCTTCGTTACAAAGATGAATGCATGCGAGCGTGACTTGAAGGCGCTTGACATAAATAGATATACAGCACTGGGAGGAGCTCTCCAGGGACAGGTCAAGTTGGAGACAGGCTCTGAACAAATGTCTGAGAACTGGCGATGCCAGTCTTGGACAACTCGCTGACATAAAACGTGCCAGCAGAAATAAAATTCACCAGAAGCGCTACCTGCATTGGCTATCGGCACTAACAGGATGTCATCATTCTCATCATCATCAGACGGATAGTAATCGTAATCTGTATTCGGTTACGAAGTCAGCGCTCCTACCAATTATCTATTGTCTTTCCCCAGGTGGATGGAGGAATTGGTTGTGCACTCTTGCCTTCAGCATAGGAGAGGGAGCTTTAATTTGCCTTACAGGACCAGATGAGTCACCATTTTTGTTCGATAAACACATATCGGTGTTTATTTAGTGTTTATTCTCAAATAGAGACGACTCAAGACACGAGAGGAGACTTAATATCTTTCACCTTCGATATCAACGCACGATTATGAACATCAGGTGGTACGACACGATAACCAACTCTGAAGTACTGCAACGTGCAAACCTGCCTTCCATCATAGGCATGCTCAGCAGTAGACGACTAAGATGGTTGGGGCATGTGAGAAGAATGGAAACTTGTCGCATACCAAAACAAATGTTGTTCTGTGAAATTTCGGAGGGAAAGAGGCACCAGGGCATTACATTCCTCAAGCTGACGTCCTACATGTCCTAGACCGCCCTAAAAAGTGGTACTACAGACAGTAACGGCAGTTTTTTACAGAACCAAGTCACGAAATGAGCACAACACTTCACCAGGAACTAACAAATGTATATCTATCTCTCGTGTATTCAAGAATTATATCTAATTGAGAAAGCATATTTGTGTCCGTCAGTTCTTCGTCTATTACGTACATACATGCAGGGGCTGCCAGACAAAGCTATTATGTTAGATTAGATTAGTATTGGACAGACTGACCAATCAATTCAGCAACAAGTCTTAGGCGTGAGACGTTCGTTATACGAGGGTGAGTGGGAAACAAAATGTAATATTAATATGGTAATATCTAGTCAGAGCACCTCACGCAGAACAGTAAGACAAATAAAGTTGCTGTAATGGACTACATATGATGGCCCCCTTCCGTCTGTCTATCACAGATACATTGATGACTGTTTTGGCATTACTGATATGCCGGAAGCCGATTTGTCACGCTTCATTAATTTCATTAATGTTTTCAACCCTTCTATTCGTTTTAATTCTCACATCTCCACTACTTGTGTCAACTTTCTTGACATTTACTATCACCATACGCCTATCCACTATCACTACATCAGTATATTACAAGCCTACTGATGCACATAGTTTTCTCCGTTATACTTCTTCCCATCCCCGGGCTTGTCGTGACACTTTGCCATTCTCGCAGCTCTTGGCCTTCGTCGCCTTTGTAGCGAGGACGATGACTTTCTTGAGAGAGCTCGTGAGATGTTTGATTTCTTTCGCAGGCGCATATACCGGAGAGGGTGCTTGTCTCGGCTATGCATCGAGTTCAGAAAATCACTCGCCAGCAGGCCCTCACCAGCCAGCATAGGACTACTAACTCTGACAGAGTAAAACTTATCTTAACTTTCCACCCCATAGTTCACTGGTGAAAGATGTTTTATTCCGTCATCTGTCTATCCTTAAGTCAGATCCTGAGATCCGTTATGTCTTCCCCAACTATCCTTTGGTGGCTTACAGACGGGACAGAAGTCTTAAGGATATGTTGGTACACAGTCGCATAAGTCCAATATCCAGAGTCATTTTGGCACTGTCCAGGGTGGCCGTCGGCGTTGCAACACGTGTGCTTATGTGATACAGACGCGTACTGTATCTTTCCTTTAGGCACGTTTCTTATTGACGATGGGTTCACATGCGAGTCCCGTAATCTTATCTATGCCATTATCTGTAAGCGGTGTAACAAGGCTTATATCGGCGAGACAGGCAAGAAGCTCAGTGACCGATTCGCCCAACACTTGCGCGACATACGCCAATGCTCTGTGACCCTGTAGCTACCCATTTCAATGATACTGGCCATTTAGAAGCTCACGATGTCCAGGTCACAGCCATCCGATCTTGTTCCTCGGATGATCGCAGTCGATTTGTTCTGGAGAATCGGTTGATTTCTTTGTATGGTACTTTGCGACCACGTGGACTCAACGTATTACATTCCTATGCTTCTTAGTACTTTCTTTTCCCATGCCTTGTAATCTATATGGGTGTATGTTGCATGTATTCAAGTTAAATATTTACTAGATTTTTCATTGTTTCTCTTCCGTTCTATTTCTAGTTTTTGTGTGTTTTTTGTGTTACATTTATTTCGTTATTCGCTTTTATTCCCAGATTTTCATTAGAAACGTTTGTATTTGGTCGTCCATTTGTATTTTTAAATGTTTTCACTCCTGTTGTTCGTTTGCTTGATAAAGGCCTTGTTGGTCGAAACGTTGCTGTATTTTGTCATTGTTTTTGTAATTTGTAAAACTAGAGTACTTTGTGATTATGTGTTTTGTAATGGAAGCCAATTTCTAACAGGAATAAGCTAGATAAAGAGCTATGATAGCAGAGGGAGCTGCAATAGGTCCCAGCACATTGGGAAAACTAGCTGATGACAGACAGAGTTGTGTGGAAAGTCAAATTGTGAAAAGACGCAGTCTTTTGAGAAGAGACCTATGTATGAGCTGAACGACAAGAGACAAAAGCGAAAACTCAGAAGTTGTCTCCGTAAAACACTTGCCAATTGACCGTCTGTAAAGACGAAAAAAAGGGAAAAGGACATATATTTTGTGTGTTCTTTATATTGTCTATCCATCTTTTTCTTGGTCTTTCCTTGGCTCTAGTACCTCATCTCTTTTTATTGTATGCTGTTATTGGTGGTTGGTTGTATTCCATTCTCAATAAATGTGCGAACCACTGCATTTGTTGTCTTTCAGTGTATTCGGTGCATGAAGTTTTGCCCACTCTGCTTCTGGTGTCCTTATTTCGTAGTCTATCTTTCCTGGTTACTCACACTGCCTTCCTCAAGCATTTCATTTCACACATGTTCCTACCAATACTAGTAACATTTCATTTCACACATGCTCCTACCAATACTAGTAACATTTCATTTCACACATGCTCCTACCAATAATTCTAGTCAATACAAATAAAAAATATAACAGGAGGAAGAGTCGAGAATTAATCATATTTTTTTAATGCACAGAATTATGTACATAATGAAAATCGTGGCATATCCTTTTACAAGACGTCGCCATCAACCACCCTAAACGAGTAGTAGATTTTCTAGGCAACACTTATACGTTCAGTAGTTTGCAAGTTCTTTCTGAACGGTGGGGTCTATTTTTACCACTTGTAAAAATCTACGGAAACAAATTTGCTTCCAAATTGCCCGCCGCAGAGTTTGAACCAGGTATGCTTGGGTTGTAATCGAGCTCACTATCGCCGTGCATGTACAAATAGTAATAAAAGTACTTTATCCGTATACATTTTTATAGTCCTTAGTACGTTCAATGCAGATGTGTCAGCGCTTCACTAATGCTTGGAATCCACGAGGATACTACTAAACTCTTAAGCCTACATATGTCGGCTCTTTCATCTCATCGTCCGTACTCAACTAGTTGTCACCATGTATGTGCCTGCCTACATGAGGGGTCCCAAACCCATGATAATAACAAGGTACGAAATCTGGTTATGTGGAAGATACTACATGTACAAATTATGGTTATGTGGAAGATACTACATGTACAAATTATGGTTATGTGGAAGATACTACATGTACAAATTATGGTTATGTGGAAGATACTACATGTACAAATTATGGTTATGTGGAAGATACTACATGTACAAATTATGGTTATGTGGAAGATACTACATGTACAAATTATGGTTATGTGGAAGATACTACATGTACATATTATGGTTATGTGGAAGATACTACATGTACAAATTATGGTTATGTGGAAGATACTACATGTACAAATTATGGTTATGTGGAAGATACTACATGTACAAATTATGGTTATGTGGAAGATACTACATGTACAAATTATGGTTATGTGGAAGATACTACATGTACAAATTATGGTTATGTGGAAGATACTACATGTACAAATTATGGTTATGTGGAAGATACTACATGTACAAATTATGGTTATGTGGAAGATACTACATGTACATATTATGGTTATGTGGAAGATACTACATGTACAAATTATGGTTATGTGGAAGATACTACATGTACAAATTATGGTTATGTGGAAGATACTACATGTACAAATTATGGTTATGTGGAAGATACTACATGTACAAATTATGGTTATGTGGAAGATACTACATGTACATATTATGGTTATGTGGAAGATACACATGTACAATTATGGTTATGTGGAAGATACTACATGTACAAATTATGGTTATGTGGAAGATACTACATGTACAAATTATGGTTATGTGGAAGATACTACATGTACAAATTATGGTTATGTGGAAGATACTACATGTACAAATTATGGTTATGTGGAAGATACTACATGTACAAATTATGATTATGTGGAAGATACTACATGTACAAATTATGGTTATGTGGAAGATACTACATGTACAAATTATGGTTATGTGGAAGATACTACATGTACAAATTATGGTTATGTGGAAGATACTACATGTACAAATTATGGTTATGTGGAAGATACTACATTTACAAATTATGGTTATGTGGAAGATACTACATGTACAAATTATGGTTATGTGGAAGATACTACATGTACAAATTATGGTTATGTGGAAGATACTATATGTATACATTATGGATTTTGAGGACGTCAGAGTAGATTTTTCATCTGCTACCGTAGGACAGTAGACGGTACCATATGCAACTGTTAAACCCACTGCCTTGTTGGGGAGGGGGGAGCTAAGGGCTTAGGGAGTACACTCTGATAGAAAAACCCCACTGTCAGCACAGTTATGCTGAAGAGGAGTAAACCCTGACCACAAATTCGAAGGGACTCTAAGACAGTTGATAGTTATGTGTGTATTCCATTTCATCTGCTGGTATCCCCTTCACACTCTACTTTATTCCAAAAGTACGGACTTTGTTTTTCCTTTGGATGAAACAGTAGGGTAGAGAGAGGGAGTTTGTGCAAAATGGACAAAGCACATTCCTCATATAAGCTACCCAGGCTAGGCAAAAATGGCAAGGACGCTGCATCCTTGTTTTCAACTCGGACACAACAGGATGAACTTTTTCTTCTCTTTTTCTCTCGTTCGTTCTTCACAGCCAATTTTATCATTCTTCTTGTGATGTATAATTGATCCTTTGACAAGAACGCTTGTTCTACGTTGTGCGATTATGCTCTCATGGTGACAAGGTCCACCCACAGGATGAGCTGAAAGTCAGAGGGGACAAGTGCAAACTCTGAAGTTGTCACAGTAAAACATTGCCAATTGACCGCCTGTAAAGACGAAACATGTCATATATAGAACTGTGTGCGGCCGCCAGTTATTACGCTTCAGCGGACACTGGTGATAATATTTTTTTAAAAGTCTTCCAGCAAAAATATGTCAGAGACGCCATATTAGGCACCATGACTACGTCTGAATACATAACGGGTAAAAGAACACGCCCTCCACCTCCCTACCTAAAAAATAATTGTGCTTCAACAACACACACTACAACTGAGCAAGTCATAACATTTTGACCTAACTACATGTTTTAAGTGATTGAGAAACAGATCACAGTATGATTCACTGTTGATGGTGAGTTCCATGTCAATTATAATGTACCACCATTGGAGCTTTGATTGATTGATAGCATCATCATCATTACACTTCGGTGAGTAACCATGTGTGCTCCAATCTCTTTCTTACATAGGGAGATCTCAGCTACAGTGCACGAACTATGTAGCACCGGCGAGGACCCGTTGTAAATGTGAAGATGGTGAAGATATTTTTGTAGGAATTTTATTTTTAATCTTTTCTAATGAATTTTGCCCGGGTAGCGGCTTTCCAGCCTGCTATTCTTGATTTTGAACAGACAATGGTTCTTTTACGTGCTCAAATTGAACACGGAACATACGTTTTATCGTCCGTCTCCGATAGGACTAGGAACTCAATCTCACCTACACTGAGATCATGGACTCTGACAATATCCAGATTTGATATTTCAGTACTAGATGCCATTAATTGTCGGTCGACCACGGAAGAACTGGACTCGAGTGATAAGAGTAAACTTATTCCATTCGTGCTAGCTCGCCATTTACTCTCAGGCTGGACGTAGTGATACCAGAGTTCATTATCAGTGCATATAAGGTGTGTTTTTAGTCGTGGCATATCCTTTTATAGGGCGTAGGCGCCCGAGTGGTTACCGGGGACCAAATTTGGGGTGTAAAGAATAGAACCACTGTTACCTGCCATGCATGTCGTAAGAGGCGAGTAAGGAGGTTAGGCTGAAATCGGATGCACGTGTCCTAAACATGTACAAGTCTGTGCGTTTAGGCGCCTACCAAACCAATGTACAACGTATATACGTTCTTGGTAAAGATCAGGCATATCACAAGAGTGATTAAAATTGATCGTAAAGAACGAACGCAAAGAAGAAGAAGAGAAGACAGGGCGTAGCCATCAACCACAGTAAACGAGTGTCGATTTTCTAGGCACCCCTTATACGTTCGGTAGTTTTCCATTGCTTTCTGAACGGTGAGGTCTATTTATATCGTTCGCAAAAATCCAAGGGAACTAATTTGCTTCCAAACTTGCCCGCCGCATAGTTTAAGCCAGGTACTTGTGTGTTGTGATTGAGTTCACTACCGTTGTTTAAGCTAGAGTGTATACAGCAATTTCCAGCTTCATATTGTTGTAAATGTGCTTCACAAACATCCACACGATATTCTTTCAGTTTGATAGGGGAAATTGTTTGACTCTAACCACTTTGTGGAGACTTCGTGGTACTGCATCCCGCGTCATGAAGATGTAGTGCACTGAATCATGACTGATCTTCAATTCTGTAACCACCACTTCAAATGTTACCAGAGAGCCACAGTAGTGTATGTCTTAGTGAGCTCGCTTCTTAGGGCAGTTGCCCGGGTTTAATTCCACAATGGGCGTGAAATATTTTTCCGACCGTAACAGCTCTCAGGTCGACACAGCCTTAAATGAGTACCAGAAAAAGCACTGGGAAGTAAAGCTGGCCGTCGTGATGTTGACCACGTCACCCATAATGTGCCGACGGTTAATGAAAAATACGGGCATAGCACCGTATTACCTCGAGTTATAAAAAGGGTCCCAGTACCTTTTTTAACTTCAAATGTTAGCAGTTTGTTTTTCAGAACCAAATATTTCACAGCAACGACATCGTTATGTGTAATGTGAGACCAGTCAGAGCATGATACATCAGTAACAGTTGACACCCCACTTTTAATCTACATATGCAACTCATAAACCTATTGAAACGACACACAGAAGTCCACATACTGTTTCTTCATTCTCCGATAAACGAATGTTGGTTTCTCATCTTCTTTACAAAGTGAACATGAAAAATTTACAGGTCGCCGTGGCTAAATGGTTAAGCCGTTGTCTTGCGGTCGTGGGTTCGAATCCGAACCGCTATGTTCACGGGTGCATTTTTCCAGAAACCTCTAGGATTGTTGCCGGAGCTACGGAGTTCGTGCATTGTGTAATACAGGCGTGCCCCTTCTGCAGAGAGGTTCAGATCCGTGGTGTAAAATCCAGTACAATGAAGTCAATCCTTCATCTGTAGACATGAATAACTGCACGACGTTTCTCTCTGGTCCAAGGGGACAGCCATCTTGGATATGGTTTGCACACACTGATGCCTTAAATGGGAGGGTATAATATACACATAGTACAACCGTCTACCACATGAGTTTTTTCTTCTTCTTCTCCTCTCGTTTATTCTTTTACGGCCGTTTTTATCAGTCTAATGTGATATATAAACAGCCTAACACCAAGAATGGGTGTACGTTCACAACCTTCAGTACCATTTGGAGCTCTGGTGCTTATTCTTCGGTAGTGTGTTCGATTTCAACCAGCGGTTACTGAGTTCGCTCTCCGTTAGCCTTTTGTTGTCCCCAACCAACCTACAAGGCAGCAGGCTGCTATTTTCTTTCAGGGTAGCGACCCTTAGACGACCTGCCCTCCCGGGTTGATGAACGTCACCTGCCCAGCCAACCAGTCTTTTTATGGACTACTTGGTTCCACATTGATTCTTTATCTACCTTGTTCCTGTCAGAACTTGGCTTCCATTAAAAAGAAAAAGTTAATTGCACATCCTTTACAGAACTTTGCGAATCAACCCCAGCTATTTAACGCTGTTTGTGATTTTTCTACGCATTATTGCGTTCAGTAGTTTGCCATTGCTTTCTGGACGGGTGGTGCCATCGTCCTTTTGTAAAATCCACGCGAAACAATTTGCAACCAAACTGTCCGCAGCGTGATTCAAACTCAGAAAGTCGGGGTTAATAGACCGAGTCACTATCCCCTAAGCCACAGACGCCACCTGGCTTCCATTACAGTAACTTTATTTCTCTTTCTGTTCTGCTCTTTATCTAGCTTGTTCCTTTCAGAACTTGGCTTCCATTACAGCAACTTTATTTCTCTTTCTGTTCTGCGTGAGGTGCCCGGCGTCTGCCTCAGTCATACTAGCTACATATACATATAATTATGTATCCTTCATTTTGCACACCTTTCTCCTTCCCCTTCCTTGACTAGCTATTACCATATTAATATTACATTTTGTTTCTCACTCACCCTTGTATAACGAACGTCTCACGCCTAAGACTTGTTGCAGAATTGATTGGTCAGTCTGTCCAATACTAATCTAATCTAACATAATAACTTTGTCTGGCAGCCCCTGCATGTATGTACGTAATAGATGAAGAACTGACGGACACAAATATGCTTTCTCAATGAGAAATAATTCTTGAATACACGAGAGAGATACATTTGTTAGTTCCTGGTGAAGTGTTGTGCTCATTTCGTGACTTGGTTCTGTAAAAAACTGCCGTTACTGCTTGTAGTACCACTTTTTAGGGCGGTGTAGGACAGGTAGGACGTGAGCCCGAGGAATTTAATGGCCCATGGTTAGTGCAGTCGCCGTGAAGTTGTTCAGGTTGGGATTTTTCTTTTATGCACACAACAGAAACAAATCATTGGCCTTACCATGGATTGAACATGAGTTTCACACATACGAGTTCCGCTCTAATCCATACGGCCAGACGCTCCTCAGAGAAGCTTAGTCCTGTACTTACTGTTAATACGTGTTCTTTCTAGATATGATGAGAAGTGATATCGGGAGAAGCAATTGTCAATCTTGTGAGTAGCGTATAGTATCACATCTATCGTAAACACACAACTGTTATAAGAAAGAAGATAAGATATGTTGACACACCTTGAGAAGAAATTATCAACGAACATCAAAGCAGGCATTGAAGTGGGGTGCAAAGGGTTCAAGAAAGAGATGATGACCTAAGGAGACCCTGAAACGAACTTTGCTGAGAGAGGCAGGAAATATCAGTCTCAGTTCTATGGAGGAGATTGAGTGAGTTGCCCAGGATACAGCGGTATGGAGAAATTACTTGCAAGCACAATGTAACGTATAACGAACGGTACGAGAGGAATTATTATTATTATTATACAAACACAACCAACCATATGATGCAACATACATAGGGAAGAATCAGCTCTGACGGGCTCTCTATAACGAATCAGAAATGAGACAATGCTACATTATAACTCCAGATGAGGTACATTTTCTGCATGTTAAAACTTTAGTTACCCGTCTATAGAAATGTGTGTGCTGTTGGATAATATACATACACTTTGGTCAAAATTCGGATGTGACTGTCCTACATACCGTATCGGTCTAACAGGGTCACAAAGTACTCACGTTCTCGGCGCAAAATAAACAGATCACAAATAGTGGTTAACCTGGTTGATAAGAACGAACGCAAACAAACAACATACTACATGTATACACATATCAACGTCATTGGTTATAGTGAACTGACGTCATAGTATTGCGTATAAGTCCACTCAACCTTCTCCAGAATGTGTCAAAGTGTATGCATACTGGTACTTTCTAAGTGACACGCTGTTTAAACATTTCACATGGTGTTTTTAAATTTTCACTACACTTTATATGTAAAATAACTTGAAAAACACAAAGTACATGTCGTCATCAAAATGTGCTAAAACAAAGTAGTGAAATTAGTTAAAATGGTTACTGCTATCAGGAGCTGAACCAGACCACCACCTTGAAGCAGAGTTCACTTACAACTACGCTACAGCGGCTCTTCTTTCTTTTCTTTACTTTGTTTTTCAACCTTTGTTCTACATATAAAGTGTAGTGAGACTTTATAAACACCCTGTATTCAGTCTGCCGCTCGTGTGTCCATTTCTGCTTGCATAGCATGCAATTCCAAACTCCTTAAATTGCTGTATAACGTAAAACAGCTTATGTGGGATTAGTGCTTCTGCTTTTTGCACTTTAGAAGTTCCAGTAGTCAATGCTTAGATACTTGATGGCAAGTATATCTGTCATTCTTCTATGCCGTCTCTGTGTCCCGCCCGCGTCTTATATCCACTTTCCCTTCTCTCCGACAACTCTTCTTCTGTATACTATGTGCTTGATCTGTTGGAGGATCGGAAGACAGTGGACGAACTCCGTAGCAACGGTTGGAATTATTGGAGATATAACAAAATTTAAAGAAACCTGGAGACATAAAGAACATCAGTTATTAGAGGACTATCATCATAGCACTCCGGACATATCCATAGGTGCTCCGATCTCCGCCTCAGCAAATCCAGCCGCGCCCATGCACGCCAGTTCGATGCTGATTAATAAATCTCTTTGCATATTTGGTATGTCGTTCTTTTCGGGCTGTACCAATATCGACACCCACCTCTCTCAGTCTGGTCAGCGAGTGGGACTCCCTGAAACTCTTCCGTTCGAAAAGACTCTCAGTGCGTTAAGAATGTCATTTCGGTCCATTGCAGCTCCCTCTGCTTCATAGCAACCATGTCAGCCAATCTATCAGCTCGTTCATTACCCACTGAATCCTGCGTGTCCAGGGACACAAATGAAGGTTATTTATCCCCGTCTGTACCAGTACCTCCACCCAGTTTCGTCTCACCATTCCTGTTTCAAATTTACAAAGAACATTCGGTTGTAAAAGTACAAATTATATCAGCGTCATATAGCAATAAGTGCAACTAACACTATTTGTCTACCCGTCTTCATATTCTCATCTGAGCTCCTCAAGCGCAGCGGCAAACGTCAGTCACGTAGAACGAAATAAACAGTCCAACAAAACAGAAACAGCAACCATTTTGCAAGTGTCACGGCTGAAGATCACCGACGCGTACGAAAGAGTTGTGTAAGCATTGCACAGATATGACTGTCAATATGAAGTGAGTCACACATACATGTGTATGGGGCTCACATGCGTCGATGTTCACACACACAAGCATAGTCTATATAGGTTACTTACATTCAGTCATACAATGTATGGGTGTGGCGGGAAGTGTATATGTGCTGTTGATGTATGGTGATCGTCTCACGATCCAAAAGTACTGGATTCGAGTCATATGTTGAGAGATTTTATTTTATTTTTCGATCCAGAAGCACTTGAGCTTTCAGCTCTTCGGCTCAGTGCCATGAACATCGTAACCCTTCGGTTCGTTGCCACGAACACCGTGAATCTGGGGAACCTGTGGCTTTTCTGTCAGCCCACGGAATTGAACCCACACACACAGAGGGCTAGTCACCCAGGTCCAACGCACTACGAACACGCTGGGCAGGCGGGTATGTTGAGAGATAGGATTACATTCCAGTGAACATGATCTCAATGTAGGAAAGAAAGAAGCCTTGGAAGTTGAAAATCGTTCAGAGTAGGCAGGAAAGTTTCGCCCGAGTGTTGTCGGGTTCGGCCTGGGGCTGGTTACCCCATACGGTAAAACACTTTAGCTACAAAACCCAGCTAACCATGAACTAGCAATGGGGTTGATTGGGGGCCTGTGTCCCGACTGAGGTTTGAATGACGAGAGAGGGCAGTAAAGTCGCTACTCTGCAAAAACCATTATATATTATGACACCCCCAATCCATAAACCAACAACTAGTTATCCAGCTATTCATGTTCTCAGCAGATCTTTCCATTCTTCTCCAACTGAGATTCATTTGTTTAATGTCTTTATCAAGTTCTCTTCGTATGTTCTTTCCTCTGCTTCTCTTCCTTTTACAATGTAGATTTCAGTTCAGTGCACGTCTCGCAATGCTACTAGATGACTTCCTCACCATGTAACCTATCCATCTCCATCTTCTCCTGCAGACTTATTACTCAGCAATTTCTTACTTAATTATATACCATAAGTCTTCATTACTAATTACATTTCACCAATAAAATCAATAACACCAATTAAAACACAATTTCTACTAAATTCTATGATCCTAAAAATCCCATAAGAGACCCTAACCGGTGGTACGAAGTGTGTACACTGACGCGGAGATCATCTAAGACAGAGATCGAATCGCAAATAGTTGTTCACCGACGTGCAATGATACTGGCCCTATCGATTAATCAATGAGAGACATACACATAAACGTGCCCATCTCTTAATTGTCTTCATATTCCATATCCGACTAGAATAGAGAAACATGCATAGCTCCTCCCACACACTTCATGTCCCTAAGCGGTGTCTGTCTATAAGGTCATTTGTCTCTTTCAATAGCATAATGTTCAACTGCCCATCGCTTTATCTAATTTTAGCGATGACGTTTGTTGAATGGGTATGCCTCCCAGGTTGATGAACGTCATCTGTTAGAGCCAACTATAAGCTTATAGGCCTTCGGACTCAGGTAAGAATTATGGGAAATCAGACCCCAACTACACCACGTGACCTCGCATTCCAGTATTGATGTATATAAACAAATTCATTTTAAAATCAACACAAAATGCTAAATCGAAGTTATATTATGCAAAAAGTTAAGTTTAACAATAAGGAATATCAATATTATGAATATTTTTCACCAAAAAATAACCATAGACTGACAGAATTGCAAAAAAAACGTGCAGTGTTCTATCAAACATTTGTAATTTCCAGCCCCCTTTTCTGACCTAGGACAGGGAATCCCCGATCAGTTGTCTGGCGGACAAATAAATTTCTACATCATCATCATGACTATGCGCAATGCCGATAAATGTAAATTGTCATTGGTCGCCATCTCACAAGATCACCAGATTCCATGATCAGATCTGTGTTCTAGTCGCGATCATACTATGTAGCCAAGTCTAGACAAGAACTCCTTCCACCAACACCCATCTGCCCATTATACACTTTACACTAGTCTTCCACAATTACAGAACACATGCAGATTCTACAAATTGGCATTGACTGCCCAAGAGTGAAAACTCGCAGTCCTGGTTAGAATAAGTCTTCCACAATTACAGAACACATGCAGATTCTACAAATTGGCATTGACTGCCCAAGAGTGAAAACTCGCAGTCCTGGTTAGAAGAAGTCTTCCACAATTA
Organism: Arion vulgaris; assembly: GCA_020796225.1. Lineage (NCBI taxonomy): Eukaryota > Metazoa > Mollusca > Gastropoda > Stylommatophora > Arionidae > Arion > Arion vulgaris. The sequence continues at coordinate 36,590,502 of CM036755.1, forward strand.
CAGAACACATGCAGATTCTACAAATTGGCATTGACTGCCCAAGAGTGAAAACTCGCAGTCCTGGTTAGAAGAAGTCTTCCACAATTACAGAACACATGCAGATTCTACAAATTGGCATTGACTGCCCAAGAGTGAAAACGTCGCAGTCCTGGTTAGAAGAAGTCTTCCACAATTACATAACACATGCAGATTCTACAAATTGGCATTGACTGCACAAGAGTGAAAACTCGCAGTCCTGGTTAGAAGAAGAAGAATGTAGCCAAGTCATTCCAGTATTGATCTCTTTGCGTTCCCCAAGTCTTCTTCCAATCATGTTTACCAGTTGTCACTACATTTTCTATCTTCTTTATTTACCACAACAAATATTTGTCTACATCAAATTGATCTAATCAATTTACGATTTGTTGTTTGTTTCTTGAAGAAATGTCTCATTGGTTTTTCTGTCTATCCATGATATTTTTAGACTCCTTTAAGCAGCAGCTAAATGTACACGTAAAGAGAAACGCAATTCCGTCAAAAATGTCAACAACTTATTAACAAAACACCAGCTCTCAGAAGGATTCGTGAAAGCAAATAATCTCGCTGTTTAGATTAGATCTCTGAGTATATGAAGCGGATCGTTGAAGAGAAGAAAGATTAATAGCAAAATAATAGGAACAAAATCGGCTGAGAAATAAATGTAGTCAGAAACATCCACACACAATCTCTTGAATATATTCTTCTACGAATTCTCCATATCGATCACTTGTTAACCACTCTTTCTGATTTGTATGTGTTCCGAGCCTAAGAGCAATTGTACGTTCTGTCAGTTATGCGCCTACAAGTAGGCCAGCACATCCGATTTCTGCGACGCATTTATTCACTAGGGTAGCTTCCCTAGACTCCTACCTCAGTCGCCTCTTGACATGCCTTGTAGATCGTAGTGTTACTATTCTTTGCTCCCCTTGCGAGCCGGACGTCTTGAGCCTATGAAGCGGATCGTTGAAGAGAAGACAAGTTAACAGCAAAAAGTATGAACAAAATCAGCTGAGACATCGCCCGTAGGTTGCCAGGGCTCGCAAGGGAGCAAAGAATAGTAACACTGTGATCTACAAGGCATGTCGTAAGAGACGACTGACGTAGGTAGGATCCTAGGGAAGCTACCCTAGTTAATCAAAAGCACCGCAGAAATCGGATCTGCTGGCCTACTTGTAGGCGCATAACTGGCACAACGTACAATCGCTCTTAGGCTCAGATCACATACAAATCACAAAGAGTGGTTTAACAAGTGGTCGATATGGAGCAGTCGAAGAAGAAGAGAGATAAATGTGGTCAGAAATACCCCCACGCACATACACACACAATCTCTCTGTTTACATACCTCCCATATGTACACACACACACATGTTTACCAGGCACACAGCATGGTGTAAACTACTATAGTCAACAACTCGTGTGTTACTCAATTAGACTTGGATTATTATATAACAAATATTCGCATGTTGTAAACTACTAGTCAACAACTCGTGTGTTACTCAATTAGACTTGGATTATTATATAACAAATATTCGCATGTTGTAAACTACTAGTCAACAACTCGTGTGTTACTCAATTAGACTTGGATTATTATATAACAAATATTCGCATGTTGTAAACTACTAGTCAACAACTCGTGTGTTACTCAATTAGACTTGGATTATTATATAACAAATATTCGCATGTTGTAAACTACTAGTCAACAACTCGTGTGTTACTCAATTAGACTTGGATTATTATATAACAAATATTCCATTAGAAAGTCATTCAACTCAACCGGCTATTATGGTTAATAACCCAGAAACATATCGATTTGTGCCACCCACCCGCTCCCACTTTTTCCACGTCATGTACTTGAATAACAAAAACATTACCTTACCCGACGACATCAACTGAGCTCCATATATGGCTGGGGATATGCGTCACCGTCAACCATTATATATATGACCCCCAGTTATGGGCTTTTGTGTCAGCGTAGAAACTTCTAGGCCCATAAATGTGTTTTTGGTGGAGAAGGGTGTTGATTGGTGTTGATGCAGCACAAGTTATAACACTAACGGTGAACGATAAGCATACATTTTGTAGACGTTTGAATTAGTTACATTTACTGAGGCTGTACCTAGGCAGAGGTTCTACATCAAGAACGAGATAGACTTGTCAGTTAATGTATCAACAACCAAAAGTCATATTAAGAAATCATATCCTATCGTGTGTATGTATATATAAATGGTGCCAAAAAACCAGTACCTTCGAGCAGATGTGGCTATTTCAACTTAGTAGGACAGCCGGTAAAATCGAGGATAGACGAGATAGAGAAAGAATATTTTGGATAGTCTGACTTCATGGCACGGTAGAGCGTCAATATCTCAGATTATAGCAAACACCAGAGACAGAGATTTGTGGAGATCCGTGATCGCCTACGCCAGCCGACACTGCACCTGATGATGATGTAACTCATCTAGGAGAAGCTAAACTCTGATTTCAAACATTGGGAAAGACTTGGGGAGTAGTAAATCCCACAATCAAATCCAGTCCTTAATTAAGGCAGTATGTCATTGTATTCATTGATAATCTGGCAGCTCTAGTAACGTCGCTGGTGCTAGGCCGTATTTTTTTTATTTTTTTACCTTGCCGTTCCCTTGGATTTCTTATCTACGTAGAGAGGGGGAACTTCTACATGGACAACAGAGATTCTCTATATTAGCATGTCCAAATAGCGATCTGGAGAGGTCACTCCAGCTGACGGTGTCTACACAACGACTAAAGACAGGTCTGAGAACTGGTGATAGACTAATACAACTTTCTGACATAAAACGTCCCAGGAGAAATCAGAAATAAAACTCACAATCGTAGCTACATCCATTATCCGTCCAAACTAACAGGATGCCATCATCATAATATATATATGGCATTTTTCGTCTTTACAGACAATCAATTGGCAAGTGTTTTACTGCCACAACTTCTGAGTTTGCACTTGTCTCTCTTACCTAACGTCACTAAGTCTCTTTTCAAAAGATTCTACATCTTTTTGTAATGTTTTTCACATAACTCAGTCATCAGCTAGTTTTTCCCATGTGTTGGGACCGACAGAAAAGTTCTTCATTCTTCATTGAGACTTTGCAGACATCCTTATATCTGAGCAGTCTCGTACCGTTACATATTACATAGGGCATGCAAGCAATTTCTTCATATCACACAATCCTGGGCAACTCGTTCAACCTCTTCTATGGAATTGAGTCAGATATTTCTCACATCTCTCGGCAAAGTTCGTTCAGGGTTTCCCTATAACGTCCTTTCTTTCTGGAACTATTTGCCTCCCAATTCAATGTCCGCTTTGTGATTCTTTGATTATTTCTTCTCAGAGTATGTCCAACATATCTCCATCTTCTCTTTCTAATAACAGTCGTTACTATTGGTTGACAAGACATATCTCTGATTTCATCCCTCTCCTGAATACACATTATACACATTATTTTATTGGCAGACATCTATTTTCACATCTAGTTTCAACTTACTTTCTATGCCTTTAATTAGTAATTTTCCAACTCTCCCATGCATATTTTAGGATTGCATACATATAGTATCAATAGTTTCGAACAGTGTGTGTACATAGGTATGTCATTTTGAATGTGTTTGCCTTTGCCAAAATAGATTACACGCATCTTTGTATATATTAAAAAGGGGTAGGTAAGGGAACCCGTTTTGTACCATGGGTTATATAGGGTAATACGGTGTTAGGCTCGTATTTTTCATTGATCGTCGGCACGCGATGTGGTCAACATCATGCCGGCCGTCTTTACTTTCCAGTGCTTTTCCTGGTATCTAATTATGCCGTTACTGTCGGGCAAAAACAGGTTGAGAAATAAAGACATCAGGAAAAAAGTGGGTACAACATCATTATTGAGCTTCATCAAGAAACAACAAATTAAATGGTTCGGCTATATAAGCAGACTACCAACAGACAGTGCATCTCAAAGAGCAATGCTGCAATAGATACAACGCAAAGGCAGGCCACGCAAATGGTTGACCAGGAGAGATCAGATGTGACGAGAAAGACACTATTTATGAAGCGTACACTAGGGCTCGTACTAGAAATATCTTCTTATCTTGACGCTGTGAGTCAAACCAGGATTGGAGAAAAGAAGAAGAAAGAAGAATCAGAAAAAACTCCACGCCCACTGTGGAATTGAACCCGGCCCACTAGCCTAAGAAGCGAGTTGATTAACAACTACGCTTCTGCGGTTCTCATCTTTGTATATATGCTCATAACATTATGTGTTGTAGATATAAAATTGTGTTCTTTCCTGTGTGTGTGCGATTGATGGGGGAGAGTTTGATATGTGCGTTGACAAAATAGCAACGTTAAGATATACAGTTATTTAATATGTGGCATATAGCAAACATGACAAGCTTAGAAATTATATAGACTCATGACAGTGGAAATAGATTGGGTGTGTCAGTGTATGTATATATACACCTTATATTGCTCGCATTCTGTTATATATCACAAAGAGCATGCAGGGAATTTATCCCTATCGCTGTATCCTGAGAAATCTCTTCTGTATAATTAAGACTAATATTTCTTGCATCTATCAGTGTAATTCGTTTCATGGGTTTCCTAGGGCAATCTTTCATTCTTGAACCCTTTACCTTCCTCTCCAAAGGGTGTATACATGTTTTGCTTTCTTAATCATTATCTTGAAGCATTGAGTTCCTTTTCCCTATTCTTTGTGTCCTTGGACACAGAAAATGAAGCTGTCTGTCAGCGACAGGTCTTGTAGGTAAACAACTAAATCTCTCCATCATGCTCAGTCAGTGGCCAACCTTCATAAGGAGTTTCATACTGTGCATCTCCTACTCAACTGTTCTCCACCAGGTTGTGATTGGTATGCCCCTCTTCTGTCCTTCTTTCTCTTTCCCACTGTATGACAGTTCTCGTGCTGGTCTCTGGATCACATCTGAGCATGTGTTCTATCCAACTCTAACATCTGTGTTTTATCATTGTTTACACTATTAAGATTGCATTAACAACAATCATCAGATGTTAACAATTACTCATTTTACAACATCTGCAAGTATCCCACAGTAACACTAAAAATTCACTTCATATCTCATATTTTATTGCCAATTTGTGTTTGCTGTCGATACTTTTCCCCACTACTTCAGACTTCTATGGTAATGGCTAATAAAGTATTCAGTCTTGCCTTCATAAATTGCAGTATAGCTTATCGTGAAAAGAAAAAGCTGTGGCCATGTGCTGGCTGCAATATGCTATCTGAGACTTATGCCTCATGTACAATGATCTATTTTGTCTATTTTTAATTTTTTTTTGGTTCATTTAAAGACTTCTTTTGTTAATTACTTTGACAAAAGTAGCAGTCAGAACTATTACTATCAACCTTGCAGTAAAAAATTGTGGTGAAGAGAAACAAGATGTGGCTATGTGCTTCTGCGCTCTCTAATCTATGGTGGGGAATTTGGTAATAAGGTGTTCAGCTGTAATGAAGCTAGTACCACAAGGACACAGATCTGTTGTGTTCATTCTTAATCTGAGGAACAGATGGTATGTTGGCCTGTTGCATCCTGCACCCAGTCAGAAAATTATGAGATGGTCTCATCCGAGGAGCTGCTGATGGGCATCATTGTTTTATTTGTCTTTGACTGTATCATTTCCGTTTTGATTTAAGTGTGGCTCTTTCAGAGTTTTTGGTCACCTGTTGGTCCTATGTGATTCTTCTTCTTCGAACGCTCGATATCAAACACTTGTTAACCACTCTGTGTGATATGTATGTGATCTGAGCCTAAGAGCAATTGTATGTTGTGCCAGTTGTGCACCTACAATAGGCCAGCACATCCAATTTCGGTGGTGCTTTTTATTTACTAGGGTAGCTTTCCTAGGTCTTACATCAGTCGCCTCTTACGACATGCCTTGTAGGTCGCAGTGGTAATATTCTTTGCTTCCTTGCGGGCCCCAGCACCACATGGGCGATGTGATTCTATTGCAGTGTTTCACCTTGTCTAGCGAGTCTTGTCTGCTGTTTCATTTCCTGAAATGATGTGCTGGTATTCACTAAATTGTACTCCTCCTGAAGAAACAAATCCACTATGCAAGTCAGCCTGCATAAACAACAGCTATTTTCGCTTTTTAAGGTTTGTATTTCTGAAAGGACATTTGTAAAAAGGACAATTTGTTTTTCTGCCTGAGCTTTGATTGAATAATAGTGTCTGCTACAAGTCTCCGTGCTTCTGCTTTGAAATTGTTGCAATATTTCCCAGAGGCAATTGATAATGAGTGGTTCCTGTTCTTTAGTTTTATAAGAATGTCCACTCCTCTATTTTCTACAGCTTTTCTTTCAGATCTGAAGCATTGCTGGAAATTTTGAGATGTTGCACTTGGATGCTATAGTTTCTTTCCTCTACAGATTATAGTATGAATAGTGTATCTTGTTCTGTGATCAACATTTATTTTATAATGGAATTTAGGATTCTTTGATATAGTCTGATGTCTGTTTCCAGAGTTCAGTTCTACCAGACAGTTTCTCTTCGATGGTGGTCAGTGTCAGTTACATTCTTTTCTTGAGGTTTGCCTGCAGCGGACAGTCTTGAAGAATCTGGTATCCGATAAAGTAAGTATAGATGGACACAGTCTGGTCTGCACTCTACACAACTGAAAAATTATAATTGAACTGGGCTGAAAGCTGATGACATACATCAACTGTTGAATTTTCTGAGAGATCTCTTGAAATGAAGATGGTTTAATAGTTATTTTCACAACTTCACATTTTCCTGATGACACATTTTTAAGTAATTTTCTTACATTTCATGTTCTAAAGTTCTCGGGAGAGGCTATGAAAATGACCAGTAGACTTTGCAGACTGTGAAATGTCCATATTTTCCTAAATCCAAGTATGAACGAGGTAGGCAGGCCAGTTCCTTTCCTCCTTTATGGAGTGTCGGTTGCATAAATTGAACCCATTTCACTCTATTCAAAAAAAATGCAATCATTCTATTCTATGCGCTGTACTATTCCATCACACATATAGCAAAATCTATCGAAGTTCTGAAGTACACAAAAGATCAACTTCAGAACTGAATACATGCACCAAGCATAGAGCTTTGTGGAGAGACATGATCGCCTATGCTGACAGGCATGGCACTTAATTGATTGATAAAGTACACATAAGAATTTGTTTATGAATCTACAACTTTTCCTTTTCCAACAATATAAATACACTGTTTTTTTTCCAGTGATATCTTAGGTTTGTTCCTGGAGCTACACAGTTTATACTTTATGCAATACTCTCGACAGGTAGCGTGCCATTTTTGCTCTCTGTATGTGACAAACAATTTATTATGAGAGTGACTGAGCTATAAAGGGAAAACTGGTACAATGAAGTCAATCCTATGCCTTTAGACATACACTGTGCCAAGTGTGTGACTTTGACAAACACTTATACACCATCAATTTTTAAAGTTCCTTTCATTTCTTATAATACTTGGATCTAAAAAGGGTCTAAATGCGAATGATTGAGTTCATTGCACCAGGTTTTCCCACATGGCTCAGTCCCTGTCAGCAGAAATGGCACACCATCTGCCAATAGTGTTGCACAAAGCACAAACTACATAGTTCCAGCAACAAATTCTAGGGATCTCATGAAAATATTGTGTATGTAACTCTGTCTGGATTCAAACCCACAACCTTCAGAGCGACAAGCAAACATCGTAACCACAGAGATAATCCCAGTACTTAGATAATGGTTCGCAATATTACTCTGTGATTATAATTAAAATGATACTGGATAATTTGTCAAAGTCATAAACTTTCATTTTTCTAAATCATTAAGGTCATCACAGTATAGTATTGAGAATAACAAGACTATCAACAACAACAAAAACAACAAATGCAGTCAATTACAGCTCGGAAGTGACTTTCTGCAGTGCCAGTCGTAAGATAATTTTGGGCAGTGTACAGAGTATAGGGCAGTGTACAGAGTATACTGTAGGGGAGGGAGGGGGACCCATGACATAGGTACAATTTTTATTGCAAATCATTTTATTTTTAAAAATTGTGAACAGTTATAACAAGTTAAATGTATTATCGATATAAGAGAAGACCGCAGTAAAATTATGTAACAATGACGAAATACATAAAAACAAAGTACTGTAGTTTACAAAATACAAAAAGAATAACGCTACAGAGCAACGTTTCGACCAAAATACCTTTATCAAGCAAAGGATACAACAGAAGTAAATTCATTAATGGGACGTTAGGAATTTATTGTCTTCTTCTATATGTTCTGTGCCATGTAAGAAGTGAAGAAATTCACTTCTGTTGTATCCTTTGCTTGATAAAGGCCTTTGGTTGAAACGTTGCTGTGTATCATTATTGTAAAACTACTGTACTTTTGTTTTTACATGTTTTGCTGCAGGTAAAATGTAACTATACAAGGGAACCTGAAGCAGAAAATATCTAATATTATGATGGATACTTTACACAATATAATTTTCTGCTCCTTCCCATCTCCCTCCGCCCCTTTCTAAGTTGCAAGCAGTGGTCGTGACCCCTCCCCTTTTCAGGTCACAGCTCTTATTCAAATTACTGTGTCACTGTTGTAAACAGGATTCAAATTCTATTATCATGCCGATTAAGCTGTGCTTTAAGTTACTCTATTACTGTTATATGTATTATATGTATGTTACATGTATGATTAACATGAGGTATGTTATTAATTTTATTTTAAAATCAGCATGTATCTCTACTGTTGTAAAGTTGAAAGACCAAATAATATATGTCTTCATTTGCCGTGAAGCGTAGTGGGGAGAGTTAGTTTTCTATCTTGTGCCAGGTGTGTTGCGCTTGACGTTGTCAGTCAATGCTTTCGCAGGGACTCTGAGATGTTATCTATCCATCATGTTCTTGGCCTGCCTCGTGTTCTGCGCCCTGAGTGTCGATTATTGTAGGCACGTGATGGTAGTAAATGTGGTTCCATTCTCATTAGAAATATATAATGTATATATGGCAATCTCGCCCGTGTGGCGCTGGGGCCCAAAAGGGAAGAAAAGAATAGTACCGCTGTGTATCATAGAGAATAGTACCATAGTACCTACAAGACATGTCGTCAGAAGTGACTGAGGTAGGGCCTAGGGAAGCTACCCTAGTAAATAAAAAGCGTAGCAGAAATCGGATGTGCTTGTAGGCGCATAACTGGCACAGCATACAATAGCTCTGAGGTTCAGATCACATACAGAGCACACAGAAGTGGCATGCCATTTAGACTTGTTCATGGTTGATCTAATTTTGTAGCTTAAGTTTTCTACCAGATCAGGTATCCAGCCCTAAGCCAAACCCTACCTTAGAAGCAGTGCTACTATTCTGTACTTCTCTTGTAGGCCCCAGCAACACATGGGCGACTACAAGCACTTACATACTATTGTTCCACCTTCACATCTGTTGTAGGACATTTAATTCTAATACCTCATTATCGTTAATAAGATATTGATTAATATGTTATATAATAATAGTTATATACATGTAACATATTGTATACATTAATTTGTATTCTTTCTATATATTAACATCATCTCATCAAAAAATATTGATTATATTAATCATACTTAATGATTAATATATTTTTTTTAATATTAGCTACTCCAGCTTTAATTAATATTTAAAAGTCACCGTGTGCCACATTGTGTGTCCGGCTACTCTGACTTTACGTCATTCGTTAGTCACTAACGGTAACTGTAGAACTAACAACAACACCATTTAATATTTCTAAATTGCCCTAGTCTATCTAAATTAACTTTCGTTAATAGTAATAATAGATTAATTATAGAAATAATAGCTATTCAATTCCAGATCTCGATTAGAAATTGGCTAGGAGGGGTATACAATCATTGATCAATACATTCAATCACATTTAAAGTGAAAAAGTTGGCACGTAAAAATGAGTATAGAAACAGTCAACTAACAAATTAGTGTCAAAAAGGTAATTAAAATTATAATATACACTACAGTATACACTGGCAAACAAGAATTAGTTAGTAACTAGTAACTTAGTAGTTACACCACTTCACTATACTTTTATACTAAGTTATACTAAACTTATGATACCCCAACAAAGAACTCATTCGTTAGAAATAATAACATATAAAGACAGACTTACGTGTCTATACTTGCTTGTTTATAGTATGGTAGTGTGTAGTCTATCCGTGTACCTACGTCTTTATTTACTTACGTATGTACTGAATGTACTGTTCTGTAATAATATCGACGACATAACTCTCGGTGCACCAAGTCGAAATCGGAAATGTAGTCCTTCGTTTTTGTCATAATTGTCAATACACATTCCGACAAACACGAATATCCCGAGTAATTTATGAAATAACTAACACTCTAAACTAAAGAATGAAATCGAAAATAGTTAAAACTGTTGCCCACCAAATTCTTTCACTTTAAGTGATTTTAAACATTGCATTACTGATACTAAAAACATCACAAGAAAAATCCAAGTAAGCCGCCGTCTGCTGCCTGTGCGCAAAATATCAACTGATTCTGAAAGTGGGTCTGCTTGCATAGCAAACAGTGAGCTATTCGCTACTCGAATACCTGTTACTGCCTGGATTGGAAAGTATTTACTTGAAAAAAGGAATGAAAATCGTGGCATATCCTTGACAGGACGTAGCCATCAACCACAGTAAACGAGTCGTTGATTTTCTAGGCACCAGGCACCACTTATACGTTCAGTGGTATGCCATTGCTTTCTGACGGTGAGGTCTATTATTAGCAAAACACGTAATTACAAAGTACTGTAGTTTTACAAATTACAAAACAATGACAAAATACAGCAACGTTTCGACCAACAAGGCCTTTATCAAGCAAACGAACAAACAGGAGTGACAAATTAAAATGAAACACAAATGGACGACCAAATACAAACGTATCTAAGGAAAATCTGAATAAAAACGAATAACGAAATAAATGTAACACAAAAACACACATAAAAACTAGAAATAGAAAGGAAAAGAAACAATGAAACATCTAGTAAATATATAACTTGAATACATGCAACATATACCCATATAGATTACAAAGCATGGGAAGAGAAAGTACTAAGAAGCATAAGAATGGAATATAACATGAATACATGCAACATATACCCATATAGATTACAAAGCAGTGTAACAAGGCTTATATCGGCGAGACAGGCAAGAGGCTCAGTGATCGATTCGCCCAACACTTACGCGACATACGCCAATGTCACCCCCTCTGTGACCCCTGTAGCCACCCATTTCAATGATACTGGCCATTTAGGTGCTCACGATGTCCAGGTCACAGCCATCCGATCATGTTCCTCGGATGATCGCAGTCGATTTGCTCTGGAGAATCGGTTGATTTCTTTGTATGGTACCTTGCGACCACCGGGCTCAACGTATTACATTCTTATGCTTCTTAGTACTTTCTCTTCCCATGCTTTGTAATCTATATGGGTATATGTTGCATGTATTCATGTTATATTCCATTCTTATGCTTCTTAGTACTTTCTCTTCCCATGCTTTGTAATCTATATGGGTATATGTTGCATGTATTCAAGTTATATATTTACTAGATGTTTCATTGTTTCTTTCCTTTCTATTTCTAGTTTTTATGTGTGTTTTTGTGTTACATTTATTTCGTTATTCGTTTTTATTCCAGATTTTCCTTAGATACGTTTGTATTTGGTCGTCCATTTGTGTTTCATTTTAATTTGTCACTCCTGTTTGTTCGTTTGCTTGATAAAGGCCTTGTTGGTCGAAACGTTGCTGTATTTTGTCATTGTTTTTGTAATTTGTAAAACTACAGTACTTTGTAATTACGTGTTTTGCCAATCAAATAGTTTTACTGCAGTTCCATATATATATATACTGACGGTCTATTATTACCTTTTGTAAAATCCCGCAGAAACGAATTCGCATCCAAATTTGCCCACCGAGGTACGCTAGGGTTTGTGATCGAGCTCACAACCACTTCAGCTACAGACGCTCTGTATTTAATTAGCAACTAAGAAAAACTGTTCGCAACTTTCACACTTAACGTTCACTTGTGTTGTCCCCACATGGAAGGTTGGCTGCAATGAATTTGATATAAATTCTGCTCCTTATCCTGATGACATTCACCTCCTAATGGTATCTTTCCAATTATATCTCTGTCATAAAGTTTTAATGTCATATCAATTTGAAAGATTAGTGCTGCACCGATAATTTCGAATACTCGTTACTTTTCTAATTAGGTATATTTTGGAGATAATGTGTTGGGCATAACTTGAGAAGAAATGATCAAAGAATCACAAAGCAGGCATTGAAATGGGAGATAAATGGTTCAAGAAAGAGAGGCCGCCTTAGGGAAAACCTGAAAGGAACTTTGCTGAGAGAGGCAAGAAATATCGAACTCAATTTCTTGTAAGAGATTGATCGAGTTGTCCAAAGAGGTATAAAGAAATTTTCACTGTGTGTCTTCTAGTCAATAAATTTTCAATACTCGCTATATTGTCGAATACCTTTATATGCAGTCAATATTAATTGTCTTTGTGTATATTTGCCATTATTTATAATTCATTCTGTTTCAGTAACAATATTAGTATGTATGTATGGCCTTCTTTTCCTCCTTACATGCTGTCAATTGGCAAGTGTTTTACTGTGGACAATCTCTGATTTTTACTTTTCTCTCTTGTCTTTCAGCACATACCTAAGTCTCTTTTCAAAAGACTATACACCATTGCGCAATGTTGTTTACCACACAACTCTGTCATCAGCTAGTTTTTCCCATGTGCTGGGATCGATATAAAAGTTCTTCATATAGAACTTGGACACATCCTTATAACTGAGCAGTGGTCTGCCTTGGCGCCTCTTCATCTCTGAAAGCTCACAGAACAACATACATTTGTTTTGGTATGCCACAATTTTCCATTCATTGCACGTGTCCGTGCCCCATACATCGAGGACCCTCGCCGGTGCTACAGAGTTCGTGTACTGCAGCTGAGATCTTCCTGTGTAAGAAAGAGATCAGAGCACACATGGTTACTCACCGAAGTGAAATGATGATGGTCCTATCGATCAAGCTATCTGTCCATGAAATACGTAGGACTCTTTTGTAACACGAATGTTCTCTTCTTTGCGTTCGTTCTTTACGACCAATTTTAATCACTCTTTGTGATAAGTTTGATCTTCGCCAAGAACGTGTATACATTGCACATTGGTTTGGTAGGCCCCTAAACGCAGACTTCTAGATGTTTAGGATACGTGCATCCGATGTCAGCCAAACCTCCTTAGTCGCCACTTACGACATGCTGGCAGGTAACAGTGATTCTATTCTTTACACCCCAAATTTGGGCCCCGGTAATCACTCGGGCGACACGTATGTTCAAAAGTACATACCTGTGTTTCCAATAACCTTGTATTTGTTGTTATTTTTTATATCCAGAAGCACCTGAGCTTTCAGCTCTTCGGCTCGGTGCCATGAACATCGTAACCCTTCGGCTCGGTGCCATGAACATCGTAACCTTCGGCTCGGTGCCAGAACATCGTAACCTTCGGCTGTGCCACAAACACCGTAAATTTGAAGAACCTGTTGCTTTTCTGCCAGCCCACGGAAATGAACAGCACTCACAGGGTGCTTGTCACCCGTTGTCCAACGCGCTGGAACACGCTGGGCAGGCGGGCATAACCTTGTTAAATGCCCATGCTTCACACCCATACGTTGGCAAAAACTACTCATCACACATTGACACAGAGATTTGTTAGAAATAGATGGGTTATGTCCTCTTGTCTTATACAGAAAAATATGTCACCACCTAGAAGAAATAACAGAGCTATTTCCGTTAATCATCAACGGATGAATAATAAATAAATATCATGAACAATATAATATATTCACAGCAGATGGAAAGATGGACAGAGAAATCGAGACTAGATGCCAGAAGGCAAATGCAGTGACATACCAACTGTCACCACTATTAAAACATCCAAGCATTAACATGGCAGTCAAACGATAACTGATAAACTGCATATTTATTCAAACTCTCTACTATCAGTGCCAAACATGGTCCCTGACTAAGACACAAGAAAGAAAGATTACAACATGTGAAATGAGATGTCTACGAAAAGCTGTCAACGTTACAAGAGAGATAGAGTGAGAAACGAGAATATCAGAAGCATCGTTGGTACTATACCATGCATACAGTACATCGAGACGCAAAGAATCAAATGGTTCGGCCATCTAATGAGAATGGAACCACATTTACTACCATCACGTGTTTACAATAATCGACACAATAATTGCGCAGAGCACGAGGCAGGCCAAGAACACGATGGATAGATAACATCTCAGAGTCCTGCGAAAGCATGGACTGACAACGGCAAGCGCAACACGCCTGGCACAAGATAGGAAACTAACTCTCCCACGACGCTTCACGCCAAATGTGGTTAAGATAAGATAAGATAATATAATGTAATGTACATAAATAATATGAACAATATAATGTAATGTACATAAATAATATGAACAATAATCGCGTTTCTCATCGCAGAGAACTACTACTGCCTTGTAGTTTGATTGGGGGCAATCAAAGTAATCAAAGTTTAGCGGAGCAAACCGTACACAAAACTGGATAGTAGGCATACCATGAGTCCCAAAAAAATACTGGTAACCTGGGTAGATGATGCTCAACAACCTGGGAGTGAAGGTTGTCTAAGAGTAGCTACCCTAAAAGAAAATAGCAACCTGCTGCCTTGCAGGTAGGCTGGAGACAGCCAAAGTCTGACAGAGAGCAAATTCGGTAAACGCTGGCTAAAACCGGACACATCGCCGAAGGATAAGCACCAGAGCTCCAAATGGCGCTGAAGATGTAACGAACACACCAATGCTAATGGTGAAGAATCAGATTTCCACATGAATAAGAATTTATGAGGAAATCTGGTACATCGGTCTGGGCGGTGATCGCGAGAGAGAGAAGAGAGAGAGAAATAAATTAAGATATACGGGTGACACGAGGCTGTTGTCAGAGAATGAGGAAAAAATTTCAAGAACTATTTGAGCAAATCAGCAACAAAAGTAATATATATTGCCTGGATATCAATATTAACCCTCTCCCCGCGTAATTTGTGTTAATTCAGGGATTCCTTATATTTCCGTGTATACTAAATAAGTATAGAAGAGACTTCTGTTTAAGCTGAACGACAAGAGAGACAAGCGAAAACTCAGAAGTTGTCACAGTAATACACTTGCCAATTGACCGCCTGTAAAGACGAAATAGGCCATATATATATATATATATATATATAAATAAGTATACTGGCTTTGCCTCATCTTAACAAATACTGCGAGCCGGTTTACCGGCTCAGAGGTGTTCATATCGCGTTGGACGACGGGTGACAACCCCCTGTGAGTGCTGTTCAATTCCGCGGGCTGGCAGAAAAGTCACAGGTTCTCCAGATTTACGGTGTTCATGGCACCGAATCGAAGGGCTACGATATTCATGGCACCGAACCGAAGAGCTAAAAGCTCAAGTGCTTCTGAATCGAAGAAAAACATTTCTAACCAAGTACACAGTGTCAAAAAGAAAATGATATGCCTGGGGACTAGCTCTGTCACGAAAATGGACACTGAGATGGACACCAGGTTGAGTACGAAAACGTTAAAGACACAAAATGACCTGGAGGAGAAGAGTAGAACAAGAACTGAAAAAAAGAAATCATTGCTGGAACACAATACAGAGAACAGCCAAGGACAGAGAAGAATAGTATGCATTTGTTGCTGCCCTAATCGCAAAGGATTTTTAAGGGTTTTAAAGCCGAAGGATTGACTTCATTGCACCGGGTTTTACCCCATATGGCTCGGTCCTCTCCGCAGAAATGGCACACCACCTGCCGAGAGTATTGCACAAAGCACGAACTCCGTAGCTCCAGCAACAATCATAAGGGTCTCTGGAAAAAACTGCACTCGTGAACAGAACAACGCGGTCCGGATTCGCAAGGGATATTAAAGGCTAGAGAAAGAGAGAGAGAACGAGAGAGAGAGAGAAAAATGATATCAATATTGAGAAAATAAAAACAATGGTAATAAACAAAACAAGAAAGACAAGGGCGTTGAATCTTCTTCCTTCTTCTTCTTTTGTCGTCACACTGCTACCGGGTTGTTGTCCAGTCTCGTCACACTGCTACCGGGTTGTTTCCCAGTGCCGTGGCTTTCTGTTTTTGTCTTGAGCTGTTCTGGTGGCTTTGGTGATTGTTATTTTTACTCTTTGACAGGATTCTGCCATGCCATCTAACCATCTTTTCGTGGTCTTCCTCTCGCCTTCTTTCCTGATGTTCTGTTGTAGAAGACTCTGTATACTGTGGAGTTTAGATGCATTCTTATTATGTGGCCAAACCACTTCATTCTTTGTTTCTCAATGTAATTCAAGCAAGGTTCTGTGTCAACTTTCTTTCTTATGCTGATGTTGGTGACTTTTGTCTTTTCTGGTGTTGTTGGTAACTTTTCGCAGGCAACGCATTTCACATGTAGTTTTTTTTTTTTTTGCGACTACGCTTTGCTCGATGTCCATGTTTGGCTCTGGTAACACAAAGTATGTATGAAAATGCTGTTGATCATTTGTTGTTTAGCTGTCAGAAACATTTTTGGATGCCTTAACAATGGGTTGAATATAATTGTAAAATGGGAAGAAAAAAAATTAAAATTTCACTGACAGCTAAACAATAGATGATCAACAACATTTTCATACCTACTTTGTGTTACCAGAGCCAAAGAGCAAACATAACAATCACCCAAACCACCAGAACAGCTCAAGACAAAACAAAAAGCACGACCCTGGGCAACAACCCGGTAGCAGTGTGACGACACTGGGCAACAACCCGGTAGCAGTGTGACGACACTGGGCAACAACCTGGTAGCAGTGTCACGACACTGGGCAACAACCGTAGCAGTGTCACGACAAAAGAAGAAAAAGAAGAGAAAATTGAGAAAAGCGTCAACATTTCTATATCTTGTAAGGGGTCTCTGTAACATAGCAACATTTCTATATCTTGTAAGGGGTCTCTGTAACATAGCAACATTTCTATATCTTGTAAGGAGTCTCTGTAATATAGCAACGTTTCTATATCTTGTAAGGGGTCTCTGTAACATAGCAACATTTCTATATCTTGTAAGGGGTCTCTGTAACATAGCAACATTTCTATATCTTGTAAGGGGTCTCTGTAACATAGCAACATTTCTATATCTTGTAAGGGGTCTCTGTAACATAGCAACATTTCTATATCTTGTAAGGGGTCTCTGTAACATAGCAACATTTCTATATCTTGTAAGGAGTCTCTGTAATATAGCAACGTTTCTATATCTTGTAAGGGGTCTCTGTAACATAGCAACATTTCTATATCTTGTAAGGGGTCTCTGTAACATAGCAACATTTCTATATCTTGTAAGGAGTCTCTGTAACATAGCAACGTTTCTATATCTTGTAAGGGGTCTCTGTAACATAGCAACATTTCTATATCTTGTAAGGGCCCTTCTGCCCAGCGTGTTCGTAGCGAGTTGGACTACGGGTGACTATCCCTCTGTGTGTGCGGGTTCAATTCCGCGGGATGGCAGAAAAGCCACAGATTCCCAGATTTACGGTGTTCGTGGCACCGAACCGAAGGGTTACGATGTCCATGGTACGAGCCGAAGAGCTGAAAAGCTCAAGTGCTTCTGGATGGGAAAAAGAAAAAAAAATATCTTAATATCTTGTAAGGGGTCTCTGTAACATAGCAACGTTTTTATATCTTGTAAGGGGTCTCTGTAACATAGAGGCTAGGTGCTCGTGTCTAGTCTCAAAGGTACCAGGTTCACTCCCTCATGGAGCCATCTGGATATTTTTCCAGAGATCCCTGATCCCAGTGTAGGCTCCTAGTCATATCGGAGACGGACATTAAAACGTAGGTCTCGTATTCAATTTGCGCACTAAAAGAACCAATGGTAGTTCAAAATCGAGAAGAGCAGGCTGGAAAACTACAGCCCGTGCAAAATTCATTAGAAAAGTGTGTGTGTTTTTTAAATTCCTACAAAATATCTTCACCATCTTCTAAACTTACATCGGGGGAAACTCACCGGTGCTACGGAGTTCATGCACTGCAGCTGAGATCTTCATGTGTCAGACAGAGATCGGTACACATGTGGTAACTCACCAAAGTGCGGGGGACTGCCTAGAGTAGCTGATAGTAGCTCGGCCTGCTAGCTGTGAGACGCCTCATAGCTCGGGTTCGATCCTACTGTCCGGCATTTGTTCGAGTCCCTGGTCTTACTCAGGACGATAACGTGAGTACCTCTGAAGTCGGAGAAAATCTGCCTGTATGGCGAGGGAATACTAATTACGAGTACATTGAGCACACGGCTGCCAGTGTAAGTAATTTACAATGTGCACGCTGCTGCCATTGTAAGAAATTGGAAAACAGATTTTCACGCAAAAATCAGTTTCAGAGATGAAACTTCGTCTGAGTTGAAAGCGGACGAAAAAAAAAAAAAAAAACCAAAGTGCAATGATGATGGTCCTATCAATCAATAAGGGCAAGAGGCAAAACTTGTTGCCCTTCAATGTGGAAACGGTACAACATTGATTGAGCTTTATTATGATTAATTATCTTATCTTATCTTAACCACATTTGCCTTGAAGCGTCGTGGGAGAGTTAGTTTTCTATCTTGTGCTAGGTGTGTTGTGCTTGACGTTGTCAGTCCATGCTTTCGCAGGACTCTGAGATGTTATCTATCCATCGTGTTCTTGGCCTGCCTCGTGCTCTGCGCAATTATTGTGTTGATTATTATAGGCACGTGATGGTAGTAAATGTGGTTCCATTCTCATTAGATGGCCGAACCACTTGATTCTTTGCTTCTCGATGTACTGTATGCATGGTATAGTACCAACGATACTTCTGATATTCTCATTTCTCACTCTATCTCGCCTTGTAACTTTGACAGCTTTTCGTAGACATCTCATTTCACATGTTGTAATCTTTCTTTCTAGTGTCTTAGTCAGGGCCATGTTTGGCACTGATAGCAGAGAGTTGGAATAAATATGTAGTTTATTAGTTGTCGTTTGACTGCCATGTTAATGCTTGTATGTTTTAATAGTGGTGACAGTTGGTATGTCACTGCGTTTGCCTTCTGGCATCTAGTCTCGATTTCTCTGTTCATCTTTCCATCTGCTGTGAATATACTCCGAGATATTTGAATTCTGGAGTCTGTTGTATTTTGACATTATTCACGTGTATATTTAGTTGACCTATTGACCTACTTATTGTCATGACTTCTGTTTGGAGGTGTTAATTTTCATGTCATATTTTTCGCATGTCGCTTGAAGTGCATTTATGTGTTGTTGAAGTTTGTGTTCGTTGTTGTAAATTATACTCTGATCATCTGCAAAGAGTAGTTCGTTGATTAAATTGTAGTTGTTGTCGAGGTTGTTATCTGTCTTGGTTTCTTGCGCTATCCTGTCTATGTATATATTGAACAGTATAGGCGAAAGCACACATCCCTGCCTTACTCCTGATGGTAATTCAAATTCATCTGTCAGGCCGTCGCTTGTTCGTACTACGCTTGAGCATTTTTGGTATAGCGCTCTAATATTGTCTAATAGTTAGCCTTGAATTCCATATTCACTTAGTATGGCCCATAGTTTAATTAATTAACTTAATACTCGATATCCACAACTTGGTTATTGGTTATTGGTTACTAAACTGGCGTCATTGCACTCCGGGCAGACCCATAGGCGCTCAGTCTCCCCCAACAGATATCGAAGTGTATGCATACCGATGGTTCCCGTGGCTCGCTGCTTGGTTGGATGCTAATTAGCCAACAATCAACACGTAAGGATTAAGTAACGAACACTAAGAACCGAGTACTTGTTTCAAAGTATAAAAACTTACAAATACTTAAAAGTATTTGAAACGCACATCAGTACCCGGAAATGTTCAACTTGTCAACGGAAACCGTTGCCATTGGACGATTCAATGCGCTCATGGCGAAGCATAAAGTTGTGGTTATAATTATTTGTTTATATCGCTCAAAGATATAGATAATTCGCCGGTTAAAAGTAAAAATGTATACCAGATAACATCAACGAATCTGAACTACCTTTGGATTGTTGAGTGCGAAAATAGTACTAATATTTAATGTTAGCTATATTTATAGATGCACATGATCACACCCCTTTTCAGTTTCCTCATTGGCTAATCGATTTGAAACTATGTGTAATATGGGCCGACAGGTGCATCTTTTATGCGTGTTTATAAATTTAAAAAAAAATTCAGAAGTTAGTAAGACCAAAATTACAGAACGTGTTTGTTAAACCGTGGTCCCCGGCAACATAAGACCGACTAGCTCAGACGAGAAATCAAAAATGCCTGTTTAATTAATGGTCGCTGATTTTTTTTATATCTTTGATATTCTTCTTCTTCTTCAGCGATCTCTGGTCATGCGCTTAATTTACTGTGGACCACAAACTGGGCAGACAGCTTCAGGTCTGTCAGGTTTCCCAAAGCTTAGTTTTCAGGTCGACTGGGTGTGGCCACATGTTGCTTCTCAGCTCACACAGAAGAGGACAGTCTTGCAGGATATGCTCTGGTGTCTGTTCTGCCTGCTGACACTGGCAGAGAGCTGTTTGACTTATTCCTAGTCTGTATAAGTGTTTGTTGAGTCTGCAGTGTCCGGTGCGTAGTCGAAATATAATGACCTGGTCTGTTCTGCTTAGGTCTTTGAGGAGTCTTTTCCATAATCATATCCAGTGTTTGTCTTCCAGTCTACTGCAGATTTTCTCTGTATGAGGGTTTTGACCTCTTGAAAAGACAAGGGTTGGTAAATTTGCTCTTTGGCACTGCCCTCCTTAGCTAAGACATCAGCACTCTCATTGCCTGCAATGCCACAGTGAGATGGAATCCACTGCAAGTGAATTTCTGCCTTTTCTGAAAGCTGAGCAAGTTCTCTTTGTATTTTTTGTACTGTGCTGTCAGTGGATTTAGCCTCCAGGGCTTGTATAGCTGACAATGAGTCTGTAAGAAATACCATCTTGCTTGCAGCTGCTTGCAGCTTATTCATGTGCTGTGCTGCCATCAGAAGGGCTATGAGTTCTGCTTTGTAGTTGGAACATATTCTTCCAGTAGGAGCCGCTAGAGACACAGTGGTAGCATCTGGGCGCCTAATGTACACTCCTGCTCCACCATTCATGGTTGCCTCCATTGCCGATCCATCTGTGTAAATTCTTATGCAGCTGTCTTCTGGAAACATGTAATGGAGATGTTCCATTGTAATTGCTTTTTCACTAGATTAGGCTCGGCATCTTTGCTTAATAATTTAGGGATGGAGGTTGAGAAGTTTAGTGGTACTGAGTCTAGTTCCCAGTGATCAAAAGCAATTCTTCAGGTATGGAATTATGATTTAGTAGTTCCAAGTATGACTTTCCTATTTCTTTTGCTTTGTGGTTTAGACTTGTGCGCTTTAGTCTGTTCTTTGTTCTAGCCGCCATTTTTTCATGCAGTGGATGGTGAGGCATTCTTTTGATCCTTTCAGTCTGTAGAATCACTTTTCTCCTTCTTCTGTCTTCCAAGGGCTGGATGTTGGCTGCCTTTTCCATTTCTACAATTGGTGTAGATTTCATGGCTCCCAAAATAGTACGCAGACACCTGTTTTGTGTTTTTCCAGTATCGATTTGTTTGAATGGGCTGCTGATATCCATGTCGATGATGCATATTCGAGGGTTGGTCTAACTGCACCAGTGTACACCTGACTCAGGATTCGAATATCAGCTCCCAGGTAGTTCCAGCCAGCTTCCGCATCACACTTTGTTTCCTCATAGCCTTTCTGTTTGTTTCCATTATGTGATGTTTCCATGTCAGACGACTGTCAAGCTTAACTCCCAAAAAGGTTGGAGTATGGGAACGGGGAACGATATCATCGTTAAATTTCAGTCTGAAGTGTTCTTCCTTTGTTGACAATGAGAAAAGCGTTGCTATAGTTTTGCTCCGGTTTATTTCTAGACCCCATTTACTTGCCCACATTATGACGCTGTTCAGGCTGGCCTGGAGTTTAAAGATGGCAGGACCCAGAAACTCGGAGGTGTACCACACAGCTAGATCATCAGCATGGAGAGAGTGTGATACATGTCTGGGCAGAGTTTGTGGCAGATCATTAATATATACCAGGAAAAGCAATGGGGACAGTACGCTGCCCTGTGGGACTCCTGCTCTTAATTTGAATCTTTGATATAACACCCACACTGTAAACTTTTTTGAAATTATACTAAATTCTATGCTTTCATGGTTATTTATTGATGAAAAATGTTAATACTGATATTCCTTAGCTTTAAAGTTAATTTTTAACTTTACATAACCTTGATTTAGCATGTTATGTTGTTTTAAAAATAAATTAGTCTATATACAACAACACTATAATGCGAGTATCACGTGACAGTTGTGGTCTTATTTCCTAGAATATTTACATGAGCCTTTCTTTTTCGAACGTTCCATATCGACCACTTGTTAACCACTCTTTGTTATTTGTATGTGATCAAAGCCACCTCTAGATAACTAGGCCAGACAACTGACTGGGGAATCCCTGACCTAGAAAATATATATGTTTGATAGAACACTGCAAGCTTTTTTCCAATTTTACTCAATTCTGTGAGTCTATGGTTATTTATTGGTGAAAAATATTCATAATATTGTTATTCCTTATTGTTAAACTTAACTTGTTACATAATATAACTTCGAGTTAGCATTTGTATTGATTTTGAAATGAATTCGTCTATACACATCAATACTGGAATGCGAGGTCACGTGGTGTAGTTATGGTCTGATTTCTCATAATTCTTACCAGAGTTCGAAGGCCCATAAGTTTATAGTTGGCCCTATCCGAACCTAAGAGTAATTATACGATATGCCAGTTATGCACCTACAAGTAGACCAGTACATCCGATTTCTGCTACGATTTTCATTTCCTTTGGTAGCTTCCCTAGGCCCTACCTCAGTCGCCTCTTACCTTGCCTTTTAGATCGCAGTGTTAATACTCTTTGCTCCTTGAGAGCTCCGGCAACACCGGTGACCTGCGTCCGCTGGTCGTATGTTATCAGAGGCCACGATTAATCATGGCAGTCGCAAGGAAGCCTTCTTAAAAACAGCATTTTAAATGCACTTTAGAAGTCAGGAAAACGCAATGTGAACTATTCAAAATGGTGGTAAACAGTTGTCTTGGAAACAAGCGAGCTGAAAATTATGAAGAACTTATTTTTTTTTTAACTTGCTACAGAATTATAT
This sequence comes from Arion vulgaris, assembly GCA_020796225.1. Classification (NCBI taxonomy): domain Eukaryota; kingdom Metazoa; phylum Mollusca; class Gastropoda; order Stylommatophora; family Arionidae; genus Arion; species Arion vulgaris. Next base: position 36,613,827 of record CM036755.1, read on the forward strand.
TGAGTGAAAATGCAACATGTCCGCGAGGAGAAGTATTTAACTAAAATTTCATTTGAATTTCCCCGAAGGTTGTGTGACTGAGTGCTGAACACGTCGAGAGATTTGATTAGGGACACTGTTGGTATATAAAAACGTTATAAGAACAACGTCTCTACTACACATCTAACACTCATGGACTCGGGAGTGTGTTATCTTGCAAATCTAGAACAAACGTTAGGATTTAAAAGGGTTTTAAAGTTGAAGGATTGACTTCATTGCACCAGGTTTTACCCCATACGGCTCGGTTCCTCTCCACAGAAATGGCGCGCCACCTGCCGAGAGTATTGCACAAAGCACGAACTCCGTAGCTCCAGCAACAATCTCTGGAAAAACTGCACTCGTGAACAGAACGGCGCGGTCCGGATTCGAACCCATGACCTTCGACTAACAAGGCAAAGGGCGTAACAGCTTAGAGACTCCTAAGACACGAGAGACTCCTCGAAAAATTTGGATATTTAACTCTAACGTTAAAGCAGTTCTGCTGTATGAGTCAGAAACATGGAGAACGACTAAAATAATAACGCATAAACTGCAAACATTTATCGACTGGTGTCTGCGCAGAATAGAGGGACTAAGACGGTATGATAGGGTCACAAATGAAGAACTTATGCAGAGAACAAGACAGATTCCATTGAACCAAGAAGTTAAAATAATATGTTGACGCTCTTCCGTGCCATGAAGTTAGGATATCCAAAAACTGTTCTCTCTGTCTTACTCTGTCACATCTACCCTCGATTTTACCAGTTGTTACGATATGTTCTAAACCTCCCTCCTCATCACATGTCTGAAAAATGATGACTGCCTCTTTCTTATAGTCTGCTTCTAATCTTGATTTTGCTAACAGTAGCTGGATGACCTGGAAACTCAAATATTAGAATACAAAGAGCATGCATATTCCCAGTGGCAACGTATGGGTGTGAAGCATGGACATTTAATAAGACAGTGGAAAACATATATGTGCTTTCGAATATAAGTGTTACAGAAGAGTCCAACGTATATCATGGACAGAGAAGAAATAGATATATACAGAAAGAACTCAAAATCAAAGAAAACTGGCTGATGCTAAAAATAAGAAAGAGAAAATTGAGGTATTTTGGACATACAAAAAGACATGAAGGGCTGGACCATCATGGAAGGAGGCATACCGGCAGAGAAGAATACCACGGAGAAGATGGTTTCAATATTTAACAGATGGTTTGGTACATGACGGCTGCAGAGGCAGGACATCTGGCCTATGAGAGAGAAATTCTGAAGGACTGTTGGGGTGGCAAAATTCTGCTCAGGACAAGCTATTTGATGATGATGAGCTGGATGACGATCGGGTATCACCTGTAGATTATGATTATCCCTACCGGGCAAGACAGTACCAATGGGACTCCCTATAACGCATTTCGCTTTGCTTCGATTTGTATTGATCCATTAATTTTTCATAATTAAGACATAATTAAAAAATAAGAATGAAAAGAGATTTAGACAGAACAAAATTAGACAAGTAAACATTTGTAAAGAAAGATTGATAGGACCATCATCATTGCACTTTGATGAGTAGCAATGTGTGCTTAGATCTCTTTCTTACGCAGATCTCAGTGGCAGTGCATAAACTCCAGCACCAACGAGGGTCCCTGATGTACGAGGCATGTTCAAATGAAAACGGGACTTGTGGATTTATTTTTAAAGTATCATACGCAAATTAACAGTTTCAACGGAATTAAACAAAGCAACCACTTGTGAATAAGAATGCACCTGGGTTCATCAGAAAAATCTCCGTATGCATTTAGGCAAGCATCCCACTGTTTAGGTAGAAGTCGAATGCCGTCCGAGAAAAAGGTGCGTGGCTGCACACTGAACCATGTGGTCACCGCTGTCTTCACGTCTGCGTCGCTGTTGAATCGCTGTCCCTTTAGTGCTTTCTTCAACGGTCCGAACAAATGGAAATCACACGGGGACAAATCGGGACTATAGGCTGGGTGATGAAGAACTTCCCAATTCTTCTTTGCCAATGTTTCCTGCACAATTTTTGCGACGTGTGGACGAGCGTTGTCGTGGAGAAGAATCACACCTTGAGAAAGCTTGCCTGGTCGCTTAGCCTTGATGGCCTTATGCAGCTTGTCTAAAGTGCCTTTATAATGGGCGGCATTGATGTTGACACCAGGTTCCTTAAAATCGTCCACAAAAGCCCTTCATGGTCAAAAATGCGGTCACCATAACCTTCCCAGCAGAAACCTGTGTCTTGAATTTTTTTTGTTTTGGTGAACCTGGATGTTTCCATTGCATGCTGTCAATTTTGCTGCTCGGTTCATAGTGGTGGCACCACGATTCATCACCTGCCACAATGCTCAACAGAAATGCATCACCCTCTGTCCTGTAACGCATCAAGTGGTTCAAACTCCACCCCATCCGTTCTTCCTTATGGTGGTCAGTCAACATCCGTGGGACCCACTGTGAACACACCCTCCGTTAGTTCAATTTCTTCCGAACAAACATGTGGGCTGTCCCAATTGACATATGGAATTCTTCTGCAAGCAAACGAATGCTCCGACGACGGTCAGTCAGTACTGCTTTATCAAGCAAGGCTATGGCTTCTTCTGTTGCAACAATATGCGCCTGACCTGGCCGTGCAAGATCTGCTGACAACGCTCGTCCGCACGTCGCAAAAATTGTACAGGAAACATTGGCAAAGAAGAATTTGGAAGTTCTTCATCACCCAGCCTATAGTCCCGATTTGTCCCGTGTGATTTCCATTTGTTCGGACCGTTGAAGAAAGCACTAAAGGGACAGCGATTCAACAGCGACGCAGACGTGAAGACAGCGGTGACCACATGGTTCAGTGAGCAGCCACGCACCTTTTCTCGGACGGCATTCGACGTCTACCTAAACAGTGGGATGCTTGCCTAATGCATACGGAGATTTTTCTGATGAACCCAGGTGCATTCTTATTAACAAGTGGTTGCTTTGTTTAATTCCGTTGAAACTGTTAATTTGCGTATGATACTTTTAAATAAATCCACAAGTCCCGTTTTCATTTGAACACGCCTCGTACTTTAGGAGATGGTAACAATATTTTAACAATAATTTTTAACAAATTAATTTCTAATAAATTTTGCCCAGGTAGCTTTCCAGCCTGCTCTTCTCGATTTTGAACTGCAATGGACCTACGTTTTATCATCCATCTCTCTGACATGACTAAGAACTCAATCTCACCTACACTAAAATCAGGGATCTCTGGAAAAATACCCTGAGGTTTTCACAAGGGAGCTAACCAAATACCTTTGGAACGAGAGGCGAGCACCTAACCTCTACGCCACAGAGACCACCATTAAAGTAAAAAATCTGTACCACTAAAACTGAACAAATAACTACCACTAAAACTGAACAAATAACTACCACTAAAACTGAACAAATAACTACCACTAAAACAGAACAAATAACTACCACTAAAACTGAACAAATAACTACCACTAAAACTGAACAAATAACTACCACTAAAACTGAACAAATAACTACCACTAAAACTGAACAAATAACTACCACTAAAACTGAACAAATAACTACCACTAAAACTGAACAAATAACTACCACTAAAACTGAACAAATAACTACCACTAAAACTGAACAAATAACTACCACTAAAACTGAACAAATAACTACCACTAAAACTGAACAAATAACTACCACTAAAACTGAAAATAATAACCACTAAAATTGAACAAATCTCTACCACTAAAATTGAACAAATCTCTACCACTAAAATTGAACAAATCTCTACCACTAAAATTGAACAAATCTCTACCACTAAAATTGAACAAATAACAACAAATAATAAATAGTAACACATATCTGAAGACAAAATGTATCATTTATTTGGCATGGAAACATACAAAACAAATCTATGAATATCTAGTTTCTTTGGCCAAATAAAATGACAATATTAAACATACATAATTTGTTGTTTGTTCGTAATGAATAAATAAATATGCAATACATGATATGTTCAAGAATCTGTAATATGTCAGTCTAAATATGAAGTGATTCTCACTTTAGTGAAGTATATCATAGACTAAATATGAAGTGATTCACACTTTAGTGTAAGTATATCATAGCTAAATATGAAAGTGATTCACTTTATAAGTTTGAAATATTTTCCCAATTAGACTAAATATGAAATGATTCACACTTTAGTGAAGTATATCATAGACTAAATGAAGTGATTCACTTTAAGTGAAGTATATCATAGACTAAACATGAAGTGATTCACACTTTAAGTGAAGTGTGAATGAAAATCATGGCGTATCCTCTACAGGACTTCCCATAACCACAGTAAACATGTCGTTCATTTTCTAAGCACCACTTACAAGTTCAGTGGTTTTCCATTGCTTTCTGAACAGTGAAGTCTACCTTACCTTTCTATCAGTATCCCCCACCATACAGGTGTGCCTTGTCCCACTTCAAAGATCATCTACAGTTTGATAAGCACTAGTCTAGAGTGGACACACCAACAACAACAAGAAGAAAATATTGACTTCAAGTTAACAAAAAGAAGAGTGCTGCCTCCAGTCAAGTGATGGAATGTACTACAAAAGACAAACTACACAGATATATAATATGAATGAAATGACAAATCTTATAATAATGTATATACATGGAAAATAAGTATAGACACAGGGCATCACTAGTCACCTATCTCTCTCTCGCTCCCAACAAACATCTCTTTATGTAAAGGGTCTAATGGCAAAGGATTGACTTCATTGTACTGGGTTTCCCCATATGGCGCAGTCCCTGTCGGTAGAGATGACATGCCATCTGCTGAGAGCAATGCACAAAGCATGAACTCTGTAGCTATGAAAACAATCCTAGGGATCTCATTAAAACATGTGTCTCGGTCCAGATTCGAACCCATAACCTTCAGTACGGCAGACAAATGACTTCCCACTTTGTCAAGACCACCCTATAAATCTTTTAATGCTACATTGGCAGTAAGTGTTGGAGTAAGGTTAGGAAAAATTAGTTTCTACGCACATACATACATCATGGACTCATCTGTGGAGTAAGTGTGGGTAGCTAGAGTATTAGCTGATGTACAATACACATCATGGGACTTGTCTGTGAGTAAGTGTGGGTAAGTTAGGACAGTATTATACATATCAATAGTCATGGACTTGTCTGTGCTGTGAGTAAGTGTGGGTAAGTTAGGTACAACAAAAGCCTACAGTCGGGAAGAAAGATCTACTACGACTAAAATACAAAGTCACTGTCAATCATAGAGAAATGTCTGTACAAATACAGTCTCTCACCTGTGTGTTGCCGGGTCTCGTAAGGGAGCAAATAACAATAACATGTGACCTAAAAGGCATGTCCTACATGCACCCTTATGGTTGACAGTGACTTCTTCTTCGAATGCACCATATCGACCACTTGTTAAACCACTCTTTGTGATTTGTATATGATCTGAGCCTAAGGGCGATTTACGTTGTGCCAGTTATGCGTCTACAAGTAGGTAGCACATCTGATTTCTTGGGGACACTGTTTTATTTACAAGGGTAGCTTCCTAGGCCCCTACTCAGTCACCTCTTACTACCTGTCTAATAGGTCGCAGTGTTATAATTCTTTGCTCCACTTGTGAGCCCTGGCAACACACAGCGGTTCAACTATTTGATGTCCTTGGTTACAGGTTACTCTCAGATCTAGATTCTTCTTCCAGACCTACATAACATCTATTTTAAAAAATAATCAACACACAATATGCTATAACCAGAAAAACTGTGAACCAATGAAAACAATGGGTGTGCCACAACACAGCACTTTATCTACCTTAACAACATAAACAATTTATATATCAAATATAAACAAAATAAGACTCTATTTTATGGCTGAAAAATAGTCAAACAGCTCACAATATCTTCTTCTGTATTCTCAATGGATTGGGATCTCGGATTCTTTAATAAAGGCAGCCGTCTGCCTCAGATTATCAGCCACGCCATACAGTTTGTCTTGGACGCTGGGTGTAAGTGGGCCACCTCTTTCTTTTCAGGTCTGCATACTGGGGCAGTTCTGTAGGATATGTTCTGTTGTCATACTCACCAAGCTACAGGGGCACAGATCATTGGTGCCTATTTTGAATTTAGTGTACAGGTGGTGTCTCATTCTGTTGTGACCCATCCAGAGGTGAAGTATGGCTGTCTGGTCCCTTGCATGTCGACGGAAACATTTTTTCTGGCAAGGTCACCCAATCCAGACAGATAACTTGGAGAGAGGACAGATACAAAATGAACATTTTTCCTACAGGTTGGTCGAGGTGCTAACACCTCTACACTGAAAAAAATGTTATCGCTACAGAAACTCCAAATAAGAAACGGTGCTTTTGATGTCCAGCGATCATGAGACTGAACTCCTCTGACAGAATGAACAACATTAGTCGAACAAGTTGAAGGAAAGGTCATGTTAGGAGATTCTGACATGGAATACTGTAGGGGAACAAGTTGAAGGAAAGGTCATGTTAGGAGATTCTGACATGGAATACTGTAGGGGAACAAGTTGAAGGAAAGGTCATGTTAGGAGATTCTGACATGGAATACTGTAGGGAGGCTACAAAAACAAGAGGAGCAGCATGAAGAGTCTTTGAAGAAGTATTATGTGTCACACAACATCATGAGAATTCACTATATAACTAACATGGTGGGTAATAATGTGGTCAACATATTGTCAATCACCTTTACTTTTCAGTGTTTCTGTTACCCAATTGAGGCTGGGTCGACCTGAGAGTTGTATGCGGTTGGGGATCGAACAGAGACCACTCATCTAAAAGCAAGTGCTATAAACATTTTGCTACCACAACTCTCAGCCTACAAAGGGTATACGGCCGAAGGATTGACTTCATTGCGCTGGGCTTTACCCCATATGGCTCAGTCCAGCTCTGCAGAAATGGCATGCCAACAGCCGAGAATATTGCACAAAGCACGAACCGCAACAATCCTTGGGGTCTCTTAAAAAAAATGAACAGAGTGGGGTCCGGTTCGAATCCACATTCTTCAAAGCACAAGGCAAAGGCTTACCTCCTTGTGGATTAAACGTCATATGACTTGACTTTGGGCGCCTTTTAACCAGGTGCCACAATAAAGGGCGTTTTATTCTAAAAACAAATGGCTTGTAAAAACATGGCTTTTGCCCTGATCCACTAAGAGTTATCAAGTCAGTCACATAGACCCCCAAACTCTCGGCACACTCTCAGACACTTAGACCCCCAAACTCTTGGCACACTCTCAGACACATAGACCCCAAACTCGGCACACTCTCAGACACATGACCCCAAACTCTCGACACACTCTCAGACACATAGACCCCAAACTCTCGGCACACTCTCAGACTAAGACTCCCAAACTCTCGGCACACTCTCAGACACATAGACCCCCAAACTCTCGACACACTCTCAGACACATAGACCCACAAACTCTCGGCACACTCTCAGACATATAGACTCCCAAACTCTCTGCACACTCTCAGATACACATATAACGATAACATAATTGAAAGAGTCTGCAATTAGACCCAACAATGATTAAGTACGAGTACTGTGAATATGAACAACTATTAACTCCTGTGGACCAGTCACACTAAGTGGCGTTTTTTACTCTAAAAACATATTTGCCCTGGCCCACTAGGAGTTAAACAACATACTGCATGAAGATGTACACAAAACAAACTACATGCTAGCATTTCAAACAATTTTCATACAAATAAATCATCAGTAAATCAACATAGCAATACAAATTATAAACACAAAGAAATACTCAAGTGAAACTATATACAAATATTAAGTCATTAAACATAAAAAAAAGTAATACTGATGGTTTATGATTCTGGTAATCAAAAATACTGAACATTAGGACGGAATCTTTTATGTGAAGCAAATAATGTTTGAAATGTTCAAGTTTTCGAATGAGGTGGTGGTAATATTATACAGAAGAAAAAAATTGATGAGAACAATATCTCTGACAAGGTGAGACACTCACAGGTGTGTGCAAGGTAATACTCAAAACAGATTAACAGATATCATCTGGTTAAAACGAAAGTCATGGCATATCCTTTACAGTATGTCGCCATCAACCACAGTAAATGAGAGGTGATTTTCTAGGCACTACTTATACATTCAATAGTTTGTCATTGCTTTCTGAACGGTAAGGTCTATTTTTACCTTTTGTTAAAATCCACAGGAACAAATTTGTTTCCAAAATGTCTGCTGCGTGAGTTTGAACCAGGTACTCTTGGGTTGTGATCGAACTCATTACCGTTTAAGCTACAGACGGCCACATTATTATACAATTATGCAATATTATACAGAAGATAAAGTTGATGAGAACAATATTTCTGACAAGGTGAGAAGCTCACAGGTGTGTGCTAGGTAATACTAAATACAGGTATTGTCCGGTTAAGAAGGTATGTTATGAAATGTCTAACAGAGACATCCTTAACCCTTTCGCTGCTACATACTTTCCGAAGGCTGAGCTAAAAATAGCTACTTTTGTTTCTAGGTCACAAACGTGAATGTACGCCTATAGCAGCGACAGTAGCAATGTATAACATGTTAACACATCTTTAGCCCACAGAGGAGTGATAATAACAGATGTGTTAATGCGTCTTTAGAAGTGAATGGGAAAACGTATATATATGTCCTTAGCAGCTAAAGGGTTAAAGTGGTTTGATTTTGACCCCCATGGAAATTCAGAAGGTTGCGGGAGGGCTAATAAGTTAATGACTTTGATGAGGTCAATAAAATTAATAAATTAGGTGAATGATGGAAGACATCCACTGTCTAACAGAGACAACCTTAAAGTGGTTTGATTTCGACCCCCATGGGTCAGTATGAGAATTCAGGAGGTTGCGGGAGGGCTAATAAGTTAATAACCTTGATCGGGTCAAATAACGTTTTAAAAGTAATACCAATTTATTATGCTTTTTTATTATTGTTTTTTATAAACTTGATGTATGAGCTGAAAAGGTAAAATATTACAAAAGGTCTTTGTAAAATAAGAAGTAATGATAATACAATGGAAAACAAACATGACACAATGGCCAAACATGTAAAAACAAAGTACTGTAGTTTTACAAAGTATAAAAACAATATACTGCGACGTTTGACAAAAAAGAAACTTCCAACTATATAGGAAGCTACATAGTTTTACTGCAGACTTCCCTTATATCGAGAGTAATGAAACAAGGAAAATAAACGTGAAATAATGATACAGTGGCAAAACATGTAAAAACAAAAAAAGTACTGTAGTTTTACAAAGTATAAACAAAAATATACTGTGACGTTTCAATGAAAAGAAGCTTTCAACTACATGGGAAGCTAGATAATTTTACTACAGTCTTCCCTTAAATCAATAGTAATGATACAGAGAAAAGAAGCTTTCAACTACATGGGAAGCTACATAATTTTACTACAGTCTTCCCTTAAATCAATAGTAATGATACAGAGAAAAGAAGCTTTCAACTACATGGGAAGCTACATAATTTTACTACAGTTTTCCCCTTAAATCAATAGTAATGATACAGAGAAAAGAAGCTTTCAACTACATGGGAAGCTACATAATTTTACTACAGTCTTCCCTTAAATAATTAGTAATGATACAGAAAAAGAAGCTTCAACTACATGGGAAGCTACATAATTTACTACAGTCTTCCTTAAATCAATAGTAATGATACAGAGAAAAGAAGTTTTCAACTACATGGAAGCTACATAATTTTACTACAGTCTTCCCTTAAATCAATAGTAATGATACAGAGAAAAGAAGCTTTCAACTACATGGGAAGCTACATAATTTTACTACAGTCTTCCCTTAAATCAATAGTAATGATACAGAGAAAAGAAGCTTTCAACTACATGGGAAGCTACATAATTTTACTAGTTTTCCTTAAATCAATAGTAATGATACAGAGAAAAGAAGCTTTCAACTACATGGGAAGCTAGATAATTTTACTACAGTCTTCCCTTAAATCAATAGTAATGATACAGAGAAAAGAAGCTTTCAACTACATGGGAAGCTACATAATTTTACTAGTCTTCCCTTAAATCAATAGTAATGATACAGAGAAAAGAAGCTTTCAACTACATGGGAAGCTACATAATTTTACTACAGTCTTCCTTAACTCTTTCCACGCTTTAGCCGCACACTGCGCCATGGTGGAAGTCCGTTCACGCTTTAAGCCGCACACTGCGCCATAGAGTTGCTTCCTTATAAGAAGTCTTTCTAGTTTTACTTCTACTGGTTTACTTATAGTACTTTTTAACCTTGTTATTCTATTGGGTTGTCCAGTTTTCTTCAATTTAGTATATAATAATATATATATGTTTATTTATTGACGAGTAGTTGGGATCGTAATTTAAAAGTTTTTTTTTTACTTCCCTTGAATTAACTGCTTAAAAATTGAGAAAATAAATGGGCGTGGAAAGAGTTAAATCAATAGTAATGATACAGAGAAAATAATCATAAAGTAATGATACTTGAAAACAAACATGAAGTAATGACTACAAAAGCAACATTCCCACATACTGCTATATGTTATATATGGCCTGCAAACAATTTATCCATACCTCTCTATCCTAGGCAACTTATTCAAATCTATGACATTGAGTCCAATATTTCTCGCTTCTTTCAATAAATTGTGTTTCTTGTTGTTTCTTTCTTGAACCATTTGTCTCCCACTTTAATGTTTGCTTTGCAACTCCTAGCTTAATTTTTCTCAGAGTATGTCAATCATATCTCTATCTTCTCTTTCTTATAACAGTTGATACTAGTAGATTACCACAGACTGGACAAAGTGGTAAAATATTGTTGGTATACAAGATATAATGTCTGGTCAACCACTACTAACAACTGTTATAAGAAGGAGAAGATAGAGATATGTTGGATACACCTTGAGAAGAAATGATCAAAGAATATCAAAGCAGGCATTGAATGGGATGCAAAGGGTTCAAGAGAGGACGACCTAATGAGACCCTGAAACAAACTTTGCTGAGAGAGGCAAGAAATATCATTCTCAGTTCCATGGAGGAGATTGAGCATGTTGCCCAGGACAGAGCGGTATGGAGAAATTGTTTGCAGGCCCTATGTAATGTATAACGGTAAGAGAGGAATTATTATTATTATTATATAATAATGAGTGTTATTATAATTAGTGTTTTTTGAAATATACAGAATAAACATTATCAGAATGTGTTCAACAACAAAAATTTGTGATTGGCAAAATATGAAAATAAATAACATAATATTTTCCTATATAATATTTTCCAAGTTTAATAATAAATACTGAGATCCATAATGAGACTGTATATCCAATAAAAAAATGTCTATTTAACAAATAAAATATTTGTGACACACCAAGAGAAAAGTGGATGTTATTTAGACAATATAGTTTCAATTAAGCAGTTTTTGATACTTTTTGGCAAAGTCAGATTGTAAAATGTAACAAGAGATTGCTATTTTCAAAAAAAAAAGCTAAATTATTAATCAGCAGTTTCAATAATTGTGGAAATGCTTTTTTTCCAAATATTTTCAAGAGGAAGACAAAATTTTATAGATTTTTTTAATTGCCATTGTGGTGACGGGGCCCGCAAGGGAAGCAAAAAATAGTACCACTGCGACTTACAAGGTATGGTAAGAGGCGAGTGATGTAGGACCTAGGAAGCTACCCTAGTAAATAAAAGCAGTGCAGAAATCGGATGTGCTGGCCTACTTGTAGGCGCGTAACTGGCACGCGTGTAGGCGCGTAACTGGCACACATGTAGGCGCGTAACTGGAACAGCGTACAATCGCTCTTAGGCTCAGATCACATACAAATCACAATGAGTGGTTAACAAGTGGTCGAGATGGAGCGTTCAAGAAGAATATTTTTAAAATCTAAAGTTAACTACTCTATATGAAGCTTGAGCCAACATTCAAGTTTGAAATTACTATAAATAGATCATTGTAAAAGATATTTTGTAAATCTCGCTCTCTCTCTGACGGTCACCACCAGATTTCCTCATAAATTTGGCTGTTGTTTTTAGGGACCCTGTCCCTCCGTACAGCTTCTCATTTAGCTCTGTATTTTCCGACCAGGTTTCGTTTCTCAGGCCTGCTAGCAGTGGGCAGTCTTGTAGTAGGTGTTCTGCCGTCATGTCCACTTCTCGCAGTGGCACAGGCTAGTTGTGCCAGTTTTAAATTTGTTGTAAAGGTGGAACCGGAGTCTGTTATGACCGGTACGGAGGCAGAATATGACAACTTGTAAGCTACGGGACAGACCATAGTACCCATCTTTGGAGCTGTGTTGAGGGTGGTCTTGCAACCACTTCTCTCTATATCGCAGTCCGATGGTTGTTTTAGCATTTAAAAAAAAATCAAAATGTCATGTAGCATTTGCAGATCATAGGAAATGAAGTGCCTGTCACTTTACATTTCTATACCCAAGTGTGCAGGAGATGAAAATGAAAATTATAGTATATCCTTTACAGAATGTTGCCATCAACCACAGTAAGAGATTTGATGATTTTCTAGACACCACTTATACGTTCAGCAGTTTGCCATTGCTTTCTGAACGGTGAAGTCTATTTTTATAGTTCGTAAAAATCCAAGGGCACTAATTTGCTTCCAAGCTTGCCCGCCGCAGAGTTTGAACCAAGTATGCTTAGGTTGTGATCGAGCTCAATACTGCTTAAGCTACGGACGCCTGCATAATTAATAAATAATTACAGGCAGAAAAATTCTGGATATATTTTCAGGAATAAATAATTAAAGTATATAAATACTGTCACTAAAACAAAGTTCAGCAGATTCAGTTCAAATGTGAAATATGTGTTGCTGTTTGGCTCAGAAACATGGCGAGTCATTGAGTTAAATACAAATAAGATTCAGATCTTTGTCTTCGGCAGATTCTCAGACTGAGATGGTATGAGAAGAGTTACAAGCACAGACTTGTGGATAAGGACAGAAACTCATGATGGCTCAGGTTAAAAGGAGAAAATGGTGATGGGTCAGCATACAGAGGAAGACACAGTCGAGTGTCACTAGACAAGCACTTGAGTGAAACCCGCAAGGAAAACTAAACAAAGGAACAACCTAAACAGACCTGAGACAAAGTCTTTTTTGAGGAACTAAAGGATGCTTGACTATCCTGGAAGACCATAAAGAAAACAGTCAGAGATGGGGAAAAGTGGCAGACAACTGTTGAGAGCCTATGCTCCACAAGGAGTATTAAGTCAAATCAAGTCATAAACATTGTACCTAACATTATGTGGGTTCTGAATCTTTCCTTTTTATTGCAATCATATATGGAATTTGTAGATGAATGCTATACTTTCAGTTTCATTCTGATTTCTATAAAAAAAATGTCAGGATTATATATGTCCGTTATATCTTGCACTTGATTTAAAGCAGTTTTCAGTCAATATAAAAATCAAATGGGAATGGAAAGTAATAGAAAAAAAGTAACAACATGTAAAAAGTCTTTTAAAAGATGCTACAGCTTTAGATTAACTCTTAGTGGACCAGGGCAAAAGCCATGTTTTTATAAGCCATTTGTTTTAAAATAAAAACGGCCTTTAGTGTGGCTCCTGGTCCACAAGGAGTTACGCCAATATCATCTTTTATTAGACATTGTGTACGCAATCAGTTAAGTAGATGATCAACAAGAGAAATTGTTGGAAAGTCAAAACTAATCATTATGTTTCAGTTAGCAACAAGTTTGACTACCTCATATATCATATATGTCCAGGTAGATACAGATAGATACAACTATTGAGTAGTACATATCATATTGTCTCCCATATCTTCAGCATATTTGTTGCATATGTGGGCCCGTAGTCGCTGCACATCTTTTCTCAGCTGTCCTAACTGACTAAGCCACTGGCTGATGGTTTTTGATGGGTCGACAGATTCTGGATGTCCACCACCTGAAGCTCCCTCTTGGTGTTCTTCACTTTCTGGATCTGCAAGGAAACAACACAAGTTCTTGAGTTGGTGTGTGTGTGTGCACAAATAGATGGTTGGAGACATGAGGTTTACACACTAACTATATAATAATGAGGGTCTTTGTGGCTAAGTGGTTACACCCTTGTCTTCTGAGTCAAAAGTAGGGGTTCAAATCCAGAGCGCTGTTTTGTTCACGAGTGCATATTTTCAGAGACCCCTAGAATTCTTGTCGGAGCCACGGAGTTTGTGCAATATCTCGGCAGGTGGCGTGCTATTTCTCGGAGAAGGACCAAGCAATATGGGGTAAAATCCGGTGCAATGAAGTCAATCCTTCGGCTTTTAAACCTTTTTTTTAAACACTAACTATATAGATCTGAGACTTACACACTAACTATAGATGAGAATTTACATTAACTATATAGATGAGAGATTTACACATTAACTATATAGATGAGAGATTTACACATTAACTATATAGATGAGAGATTTACACATTAACTATATAGATGAGAGATTTACACATTAACTATATAGATGAGAGATTTACACATTAACTATATAGATGAGAGATTTACACATTAACTATATAGATCAGAGATTTACACACTAACTATATAGATCAGAGATTTACACACCAACTATATAGATCTGAGATTTACACACTAACTATATAGATGAGATTTACACACTAACTATATAGATGAGATTTACACACTAACTATATAGATCTGAGATTTAACATTAACTATATAGATCTAAGATTTACACTAACTATATAGATGAGATTTACACACTAACTATATAGATGAGATTTACACACTAACTATATAGATGAGATTTACACACTAACTATATAGATCTGAGATTTACACATTAACTATATAGATCAGAGATTAACACACTAACTATATAGATCTGAGACTTACACACTACCTATGTAGATCAGAGATTTACACACTAACTATGTAGATCAGAGATTTACACACCAACTATACAGATCTGAGATTTACACACTAACTATATAGATGAGATTTACACACAATAAGTGAGATTTCACACAACTATTTAGTCAAATATTTTCAAACTATTTTAGATGAGATTTTGCAATAACTTATAGATCAAATATTTGAAACTAACATATAGATGAATTAATAACTTATAGATCTGAGATTTAACACTAACTATATAGATCTGAGATTTACACACTAACTATATAGATAGAGATTTACACATAACTATATAGATCGAGATCTACACACATATAGATTGAGATTTACACATAACTATATATCTGAGATTACACACTAACTATATAGATGAGATTTACACACTAACTATATAGATCAAAGATTTACACACTAACTATATAGATGAGATTTACACACTAACTATATAGATCTGAGATTTACACACTAACTTTAAAGATCTGAAACTTCCACACTAAATATATAAAGATCTGAAACTCACTTTTAACACCTAAGAGTGTGGAAATATCTGGTGTCTCTCCATTGGCACACTGTGAGCAGACCTGTACCAGAGCTTGTAACTCTGAGAAGCAAAGTCGTAGCTGTAACATGAAGCGATGCTGTAGTGTAGTGCTAACTTCTGTATGTTTCCCTTCAATGTGTCTCATCTGCTCCTTGACAACCAAGCACTGTTCAAAGATTTCTTGATTCCGAATACCAAGCTGTCAACAAAACAAAAAATTATTTACCACAAAATAAAACAAAAGTTTTTATCTTCCTGTTCTCTGCTAGAACATAAAACAAACAGTTGTCACACTTCCCCGATTTCTATTTCTCTATTTAAAGTTATATTTTTTTAGCTCTGTTTATGAGGTTCTATGCGTCAAGCATTGGCTGAATTGATTAGAATGCCGGCTCTCTTGCGGGAGAGCTGGGTTCAATCCCCGGTAACACCAAGTAGTTTTTTCTGTCCGGGGCATAAATAAAAATCCTAATCTGAACAGTTCTGTGGCAACTGCACTAGCCATGCAGCCATTAAATTCTACATGAATATGTCCCTTTTGCCAATGCTATATAGTTTTACTGCAGTCTTTCCTTATACCAATATGAACCTCATAACATTAACTACACACAATGCACAGAAAGACTGTTTATTTAGAGCAAGTTAATACTAAGCTAACAGCATTTATCTAGACAAACAACCATTAGGTTTTACAAAATATTAAGGATCTCCTAATCCAAATAGAGTCACGGTAGCGTAGTTGTTAGTGAACTCGCTTCTTAGGATAGTGGTACGGGTTCAATTCAACATTGGGCGTGAAATATCTTTCCGACCGTAGCAGCTCTCAATAAGTTGCAAACATTCATCAATTGGTGTCTGCGCAAAATAGAGGGACTGAGATGGTATGATAGGGTCACAAATGAGACACTTATGGAGACAACAAGACAGATTCCAATGAACCAAGAGGTTAAAAAAAATGCTGGCGCTGATAGGACACACTTTGCGAAAACCGGAGGGGAATATAACAAGAATGGTCCTTTCCTGGAACCCATAGGGACAGCGAAAGAAGAGGAGGTCAAGAAATACATGGAAACGAGATTTGGAGGCAGATATCAACAATATAAAGAGGAGCTGTAGGGAGCTGCAGGAGATAGCTAGAGATAGGAAGACTTGGCATGAGTTGGTTGAGGGCCTATGCCCAATCTGGGTTAAAAGATAGAGAGAGAAGCGGCGTCTCTCAGGTATTTCAATTGGGTACCAGGAAAATGACTGGGAAGTGAAGGCGGCAGGTGTAATGTTGACACACACTTATCGTGTGCCAACAGTCAATGAAAAATATGGGCCTAACCCAGTATGTGTCAATATATATTCACCAATTATAATGTTACATGCTCTTTGTTGTCTTATTTGTATTATATGTAATGAGCTCCAGCCGGTGCTACGGGGTTCGTGCACCATTGACGGATCCTCCAGTAGATCAGACAAGAAAATATGCATATTCTGTCTGTTGGATGAGGACACTGAAATAGATTTTGAATCGATCCAGCAATTTAAGCCGTTTGGAGTTATCCGTTGTACAAGTAGAAGTGGATACCTGAGGGCAGAGTGAGGAGTGTGTTTAATCAGCGAGCCATGAAACAATCAGCATGCATACTCTTCTATATCTGTTGGTGGAGACTGAGCACCTATGGGTCTGTCTGGAGTGCAATGAAGTCAGTTTAGTAACAAATAACCAATATCCTGATAACCTACTCCAAATATCCTGATCTAATACAGAAAGAGAATGTGACAACAAGAGGAACTAACCCTAAATTCTAAAAAACAGCACACATCTAAAATTGACTCACCTCCTTCATTGACTTTGTCATCTGAACAATCTGTTCTTCGTTACTTGTAATCTCTGCTCTGAGAGAGACAACAGTTTGTTCTTCCAGTGAAAGCTGTTCTTGGACATCTCGAAGTTGTCCTTGGTATTTTAGCTCTACTTGTCTCAGTTTTAGATGGGTTGTCTCCAGAAGCTGGGGAAAAGAAAATATTTATGATCTTTGATCCTATTACAAATTCATGAAATAACAGGCAGGCTGTACAAATACAGCCAACTGGTTGGATTGAACATCTTCTTCTTCGAACGTTCCATATTGACCACTTGTCAACCACTCTGTGTGCTTTGTTTGTGACCTGAGCCTAAGAGTGATTGTACGTTGTTCCAGTTATGTGCCTACAAGTAGGCCAGCACATCTGATTTCTGGGCTGCTTTTTATTTACTAGGGTAGCATCCCTAGGGCCTACATCAGTCGCCTCCAATGACATGCATTGTAGGTCGCAGTGGTACTATTCTTTGCTTCCCTTGCGGGTGCTGGTCCCACACAGGTGAGGATTGAACATAACCATCATCATCATAATTGGCCTCTTTGTCTCAGGAGAGAATACGTTTTGCGTCTTCTTCTTCCTTGCGTTCGTTCTTTACGACCAATTTTAATCACTCTTTCTGATATGTTTGATCTTTGTCAAGAACGTGTATACGTTGCACATTGGTTTGGTAGGCCCTAAACGTGTTTTGCATCACGTAATTTGTTCTGTGCTGAATCACAACATTTCTTGTGGCTGTAATGGTCTATTCTGGAGTGGCAATCTAGGTCCTATTTTCCCATTGCAGGTGTATGTACAAATTCAGCTGCAGCTTTGTTAATTATTAACCAATTTTCATGAGTAATATATCATTTTGTAGGTAAATGAATTTTCTTTAAGATCGTTCTAAAACAAATAAATAGTGATGCTAACAGTGGCTTATATGAGCCAATCAGTTAACCAACTCATGCAGTATTTTTCTATCTTTGGCTATCTCTTGCAGCTCTTTCGTGTATTGATAATCCCTGCCTCCAAATCTCTTCTTTGTCAGTTTCTAGGCTACCCTCTCTTTTGCTTTCCTTGTGGCTTCCAGGAAGAGACCTATTCTTGTTATATTTCCTCTGGTTTTCACAAGTTGTGTTCTAACCAGTGCCAGCATCTTTTCTTCACCTCTTGGTTCACTGTGGTCTGTCTCGTTCTCTTCATTAACTCCTTACCTGTGACCCTCTCCTACCATCTCAGTCCCTCTATTCTGCATAGACACTTTCTTTTCTCTAATTCTGTTTTGCCTCACAGTGTCAGAATGAGAAGAGATAACTAGAACAGGCTTTTGTGTGCGCTTCATAAATAGTGTCTTTCGTCACCTGTTATCTTTGAGGTCCACCTTTTGCATGGCCGACCTTTTTCTTTGTATTCACTGTATCGGCGTAACATTGCTCTATTACACTAGATACCAGTTGAAGAAATCACAAAACACTACCAAGTCAAAATCAAATTTCAAACACATCACAACACTGCAAATGTTATCCAACTTCATTTTACTTCAATATCATAGACATTTCTTGCTGATGGTTCTCTCAGCTTATATAATTATCTCTAGACATTACTTGTACATTCTCACCTTTTTAGCCTTTTCTAAGTCAATAGTCAGTCTCTCTGTATCTGCTTTGGCAACTTTTAATTCCTTTTGAGTGCTGTAAAGTTCAGATCCCTCATTATTTCTCAAGCGATCAAGCTCTTGGGTAACTTCTTGAATCTGTTTGACGGGAAAAGGCATTTTGTAACATATGTCTTCTTCTTCGAAATGCTTCATATCAACCACTTGTTAAACCACTCTTTGTGATGTGTATGTGATCTGAGTCTAAGAGCGATTGTATGTTGTGCCAGTTATGCGCCTACAAGTAGGCTCGCAGAAATCGGATGTGTACATCACATCCGATTTCTGCTACGCTTTTTATTTACTAGGGTATCTTCCCTAGGCCCTGCCTCAGTGGCCTCTTACGATATGTCTTGTAGGTTGCAGTGTTATTATTCTTTGCTACCCTTGTGGGCCCCGCCAACACACAGGCAACAGGTGATGTAGTCAATGAAACAACAAAGGTTCATTAAAGCATCTGAGCATGATACTATAGTTCGTTCCAAAATTCATGATCACACTAAGGTTTGATTTGTACGAAATCTATCTGATGCATACAAGTAATTTTTGCATGCAGTCTTATATACCTCACAACGTTACGAATCCATGTTTAACTAATTGGTAGGTAGCTTAGTTTATGCAAAAAAAACGTTTTTGTTATATAATTTTGCATAAGCACAACAAAATGATAATCAAAGTTTAGAACTTACAGTAATACACAAAATGGTGGCCGCATGATTGCAAAGGCGTATTCCTATTACATATTATAAAAAGAAAGGTCACATAGTGAACAAATGATACCTTCCATTTCTATAAATGAAAGTAAATGTTGCGTACATATGCCAATGACAGTCAGTAGGAAACATTGTGAACTGATTAATTCCACGGGATTCCCGATTTTGACGTCCACTAAATTGCATAGTTATAGACAAACTTGACAATCTTACTGTAAAATTTTGACAAGTATACCAGATCAACATCACGGTAAATTTAGTAATAACATATAATAAAATTCTTACAGAACTAAAGGTTTGGGTGGGTGAAAAATACTTTTGGAACGTCGTCACTGTTACCTATATAAAATGCAAAAATCAAGAATTTCTGTCAAGGGGATGATTTTATATCGGTCGGTAAAGATGATCACGAATTTTGGAACGAGCTATAGATTGGCTTAATTTCTTAAGAGTGTAAAGGAATCAAGTAATAGTGGTGAAACTACAATTCTAACCAGACTGCAAGAATACCAAGTCAAATGTGGTGTAGCTAGACAAGAACACTATGATGGTAGCCAAAGAAGAATAGTTTTTTTTTTTTTTTTCTTTCGTCCGCTTTCAACTCAGACGAAGTTTCATCTCTGAAACTGATTTTGCGTGAAAATCCGTTTTTTCCAATTTCTTACAATGGTAGCAGCGTGCACATTGTAAATTACTTTACACTGGCAGCCGTGTGCTCAATGTACTCGTAATTAGTATTCCTCGCCATACAGGCAGATTTTCTCCGACTTCAGAGGTACTCACGTTATCGTCCTGAGTAAGACCAGGGACTCGAACAAATGCCGGATAGTGGGTTCGAACCCGAGCTATGAGGTCTCACAGCTGCAGGCCGAGCTACTATCAACTACTCTAGGCAGTCCCCCAGAAGAATAGTAAACCAACAAAGAACCAGTGTCGTTAGTTGACACATGCTGAGAGACATACCGAAGAGATCGAAGCCCTTATGTACTAATTGGTTTTATGTGCAGTAATGATGATCCAACGACTAAACTGGATAATACCAAAGGTACTTATAGAGTGCAATTTCCGAATCAAACATTGGTCTCAATGGATCTCCAACATCCCCTATCTCTTGTCTTATACTAGAGATGGGCATTCTTTATTCTCCATTTAAACCTGGTTTCCGGAAGAATAGGCACAGGACGACCAAGATAAAGGTGGCAACAAGACATTGTGGAAATCTTCTACATGGCGATGAAAGAGGCGGGAGAAACGACTAGTCTTTCTGATGGACTGTAATGAGAGCAATGTTCTGCAAAGGACATGCTACGTGAAGAATATCTAAGTCAATATCTGTAATCAAAAGCAATATTCTAAGTTTGACATTGGCTGTAACAAGATCGACATTATAGCTCTAATTAAACAAATTGGGTGGTGGTCAAAGAAATATACAAGGTCTGACGCTGAGTTTCCAGATATATCACATTTTTTAAAGAAACTTACCATGTACAAAATCTTCTTCTTCTTTGAACGCTCCATATCGACCACTTGTTAACCCCTCTTTGTGATTTCTTTGCATTCGTTCTTTACGACCAATTTTAATCACTCTTTGTGATATGTTTGATCTTTGCCAAGAACGTGTATTCGTTGCACATTGGTTTGGTAGGCCCCTAAACACAGACTTCTACACATTTAGGACACATGCATCCGATTTCAGCCAAACCTCCTTAGTCGCCTCTTACAAACATGTGTGGCAGGTAACAGTGGTTCTATTCTTTACACCCCAAATTTGGGCCCGGTAACCACTCTGGCGTCTTTGTGATTTGTATGTGCTCTGAGCCTAAGAGAGATTGTACGTTGTGCCAGTTATGCACCTGCAAGTAGGTCAGCACATCCGATTTCTGCTACGCTTTTTAGTTACTAGGGTAGCTTCCCTAAGGCCCCTACCTCAGTCTCCTCTTACAACATCCCTTGTAGGCCGCAGTATTACTATTCTTTGCTCCCTTGCGAGTCCGGCAACACACAGGTGGTACAAGATCAATATCTCCATTACCAGAAAGTACTATATGTAGACAAAGAGTTTATCTGGCATGACAAATTAACTGTATGTTTGCATCAATCACAAAATTTCTTATATGTAAGAGGTATCCAGACTATCAATGCTCACTCTTTGCAACAGTTCTACACTCACCTTTTTCTCCAAATCTTTTCCCCTGCTCTTCCAACTCTCGTACTTTGAAGTCTCTTGCTGTAATTGTTTTTCTTGCCTGACTTAATTTATTCTCTTGACTCTCTGTCTTGTTTTTCAGATTCACATTTTCCTCCCGTAAAGCCAAGATCTTTGGTGACATCCAAAACAAAACAACAATTAGTTGATATAATGACAAGAGAAAACAAAACAATAAAGAGAGAATGAATGATGGTAGATAGATCGTGTATCTGATAGTGATGTGAGTAGGATTAACAATAGCAACATGCTTTCATATTGTCTCAACAATTTATAATATACACATGTTGCCCTGTCTCTTCTTCTTCAAACGCTCCATACCGAGCCCGTGTTAAACCACTCTTTGTGATCTATATGTGATCTGACCCTAAGAGTGATTGTACATTGTGCCATTTATGCATCTACAAGTAGGCCAGCACATCTGATTTCTGCTAAACTTTTTTATTTACTAGGGTAGCTTCCCTAGGCCCCTACCTCAGTCGCCTCTTACTTACATGCCTTGTAGATCACAGTGTTAATATTCTTTGCTCCCCTTGCATGCCCCAACAACACACAGCCGTTTGCATTGTCTCAATAACCTACAAGTACCAGCACATCTGATTTCTGCTAACTTATTATGATTACAGGAGCTTCCACCCTACCTCAGTCGCTTTATAATGCCTTGTAGATCACAGTGTGCTTATATCTCAACTTGAAGGACACACACAGCGTTTGCTTACTCATAACCTATGAAATCATACTGAGTTGTGCTTATATTATAACTTGAAGATACACACGAGTTGTGCTTATATTATAACTTGAAGATACACATGAGTTGTGCTTATATCATAACTTGAAGATACACACCTGTTGTGTCTGTATCCTGCTCTCATCAACTGTCGGCAGCTCATCCAAGTATCGCTGAAGACCATCTAATCTCTTCTTCATCTCTTGATGACTACTGCATGACTCACTGAACTTTTGTTTCCAAGCTTCAGCCTCGGACATCTTGACTGTCAACTGTGAGAAATCAAACAATGGTTTACATAGATGTCCATACATAGATTGTAGCAAAAATAAAACAGAAAAAAAAGAAGTTCAACACAAATAATGTGTGATTTTACAAATGAATGTTAAGAAGATTGCAGCTAAAATACTAAAGAACACAACAAGATAATGTCAGCAGATTGTATTCCTCACCATGCACTGTCAGTATTGCAAGCCCTAAATAGTGAAAAGCTGCCAGAACTAAAAGAAACACTAAGTGAGCTGAATACCATAAGAAGGGTGGTGCTGCAGTGGATACCATCACTCTGTGGCATACCAGGAAACGAGAGAGCGGACAAATTAGCTAAGGAAGGAGCAACAAAGGAACAAAAGAATCAAATAGTCACTTTCTAGGAAAAGAAAACATTAGAAAAGACCAGCAAACTGACAATTACTACTATCTAGATAGAGCAAAGCATATGATATTGTTTTGATTCAGAACTGGTCACAACAGACTGAACAGACACCTACAAAGACTAAAACTAGTTCCATCACCCACATGTGCACAGACAACTGAACACATTCTGAAAGATTGTCCCCTGATGAATCAACTGCGGAAAGAACACTGCCAAAAGAGACAGACATCCACACAAAGCTGTTTGGAATTCTTGATGAACTAACAAACACAAAAACATACATCCAGAGAACCAGACTCATTGTGTAGACATTGAACATCAGTGAACGAGAAGATGAAGAATGTTAAGAATAACACAGAATTTAAAACAATAAAATCACTGAGTGAGATACATGGTTAACCCTTTCGCTTACATACTTTCGAAGCGTAGCTAAAAATAGCTACTCTTTGTTTCTAGGTCACAACGTGAAGTAAGCCTATAGCAGTGACAGTAGCAATGATAACGTGTTAACCGTCTTTAACCCACAGAGGAGAGATAATAATAGACTTGTTAATGTGTCTTTAGAAGTGAATGGGAAAAACGTATATATATGTCCTTGGCTTCTAAAGGGTTTAAACCAGTTAAACGTAAAAAAACAGTGCATGATAAAGTGAGAAGATAATGAGAAATCTAACCCAGTGGCATAGAAGCTCAACAAAAGAACTCAATACCAGTACTAGCAACAGAAAATTGTGTTGGTCCATTAGAACCCTTTGTCTATTGGCGAAGAATTGACTTCCTGTACCGGTTCACCCATACGGTAGTGTCACACTCTGCATAAATGGCATACCACCTTCTGAGAGTATTACACAAAGCATGAACTCCATAACACCAGTAACAATCCTAAGGGATCTCTAGAAAACAAATGTAAGCATGAATCAAAAGCTGAGGCCCAGATTCGAACCCACGACGGTTCCAAGTGCATGGCAAACTACACGAACACCCCCAAATAATGATAACATGTTAACCAGTACGACTGCAGAATTTATATTGCATTTCCGTCCGTGTGTTCCCAGTACCGCAAGGAAGCAAAGAATAGTAACACTGCGACCTACAAGGCATGTTGTAAGAGGCGACTAAGGTAGGGATCTAGGGAAGCTACCCTAGTAAATAAAAAGCGCAACAGAAATTGGACGTGCTGGTTTGGCCTACTTGTAGGCGCATAACTGGCACAATGTACAAGCGCTCTTAGGCGCAGATCACATACAAACCATAAAGAGCGGTTTAGCAAGTGGTCGATATGGAGCATTCGAACAAGAAGAAGATTGCATTTCCTTTATAATTTCCCAGCAAATCTAAGTAAACTTGATAACAGTTTTGTGTTCAGTGCCATGTTAATATTTGTTACAACTGTTACATAGCTAGTAACAAACATCCATTTCTATAAAAGGTTCATTGTTCATTTCTTCTTCTTCTGCATTCTCACTAGATTGGGATTTTGGATTCTCTAATAAAGGTAGCCATCTGCCTCAGATTATCAGCCATGTCATACAGTTTGTCTTGGATGCTGGTGTAAGTGGGCCACCTCTTTCTTCTCAAGTCTGCATACTGAGGCCAGTTCTTTAGGATATAATTCCTATGATTTCTGCTTCCCGTTTGTGCCGACCTCTTCCTGCAGTAAGTTTTTGCCATGCTCGTGATGGTAGGTCTGACATTCTTACTGCGTGGCTAAATCTCTGAGGCAGATTGGTGACTGTAGAATCCGTTATCCCATTCCTCATTGTGAGGGTCGTTGCACCATGTTATGCACCTTACGGCCTGGTACATCCATTTTCTGCAAGCATTCGTTTTGGGTTAGCATTCCCTAGCAGATATGTGCATCCGATCTCAGCCAAACCTCCTTAGTCACCTCCTACGACATGCATGACAGGTAACAGTGGTTCTATTCTTTACACCCCAAATTTGGGCCCGGTAACCACTCGGGCGGTTCATTGTTCATTTGAGAATCATCTTCATCGTACATGCCTATAATTGCTCTGATCTCCTCCCAAACATGTATTTCGGTGTGTTTAAGACTACCAACTTCTGTTCTGTGTTGGTTCATGTATCTACTGGGGTTTCTCTCAGGGATTTTTCCCATCTTGCCGCACCTATCTGTATGCATGACCAGTATAATCAAGGCAGAGAATATCCTTTATCTTCTTTCTTGAAATCTTCAGAGCGTATATTTTATCTCAGAGCATTGATGATGTTGCTTTTGTTCACATAGGACCCATTCTCGATCGTAGCATTCCTAGCCAGTGCATCCGCACTCTTATTGCCTTCACCCCAGAATGACCTGGGCTCTAGAAAGGGTATGAAGCTGAAGTGTGTGCACAAGTGACTTACCTTAGTCTGTATGTCTGATACACCCAAATCTCTGTTTCTTAACACCTCTTTCAGCTGCTGTATTTCATATTCTGCTGATCTGAACAGAAGGAAAAAACAATGAATGAAAGCAGTGCCACAGTAATCACTGTTACTTGTGGGTAGTGGGATCAGAATACTATATTCACTGTAACTTAGGGGCAGAGGAAGAAACAGTTTGAGAACACCTGATATTAGTAAACATTCAATGACGTTGAGATGTTCAGTTCAGAACAACGGATACAAAATAGCGTGTGATGATCTGAGTTCTTAGGTGGTAGAAGCTAGATTTTTAAACAGTGTCTAGGGTAGACTGGGTTTGAATGGATGGATGCGAACAGTCATTATGGGCAGTCTGAGTTTAACCAGTGACTCCAAAGGTGGCATTTTAGAGAAGGCCATGTGAAGTTGAGGTGGACAGTCGATGTGAACAGTAGAGAAAGTATCATGACTAAAGAGTTTAGACTTTGAACAGCGACTCGTAACAGATGATTGTGGAACAGTGACTCATAACAGTTGATGGTGGAACAGTGACTTGTGCTGTCAAGATCATCATTTGGACTGTTAGTCAAGTCATTAGCAAAGAGCCAACTGAAGTTCCATGATGGGTGATGTGATCAACAGCTACCTTTACTTTCCAGTATTTCTCTGGTACCCAATTGAGGATGGGTCTGCCTGAGACTAGTTACCAGATGCAAAAATGTCACTCCCACTTTGGAATTTGATATTGGGACCATACATCTACAAAGGAAGTCCATAAACTACTTTGCGATCACAGTGAGAATATCATATTCTATCATAGCATCCCAACTGATATCAATGAACCATCCTCTATATGTCTCAATACTTGTTTAATGTACAGGAAAAAATAGAGCAGATTTTGTTCCCTGTTCGCTCGCTATTAATTCAGGTGTAGTCATGGCAACCAATATGGCACCTCTGACTGATTTTTCCAGGAAGGCTTGGTTTTCTTATCGCCAGTGTCCTCGCCATTCAGGCAAACCTTTCTCCGACTTCAGAGATGTACAGATCAGATTAGAACAAACATTTTTGTCTAAACCCGAAGTTATATAATTAAAATTCCTCTGGTTTCCATTTGTATATCTGCTATTTGTAGCCAATATATAAGTTTGTATTATACTCAGGTGCTTGTTAAAACCGGTAAAATCTAACGGAGATGAGACAGAGGAAGACAGAGAGAGAACATTTTGAACAGCCCAACTTCATGGCAAGGAAGAGTGCCAACCTCCGAGACGAAGCAAATAGCGGGGACAGAGATTTTTGTTGATCCATGATCACAAACGCCAGCCAGGTCGACAAGTACCACTCTTGACAATCGTGAAACGGCGTAAACTTGCGTGGTTCGGGCATGTGATGAGACATAGCTCACACTCTAAGACTATCTTACAGTGAACAGTTGAGGGTGGAAGAAAGAAAGGAGGGTGGAAGAAAGAAAGGAGGGTGGAAGAAAGAAAGGAGGGTGGAAGAAAGAAAGGAGGGTGGAAGAAAGAAAGGAGGGTGGAAGAAAGAAAGGAGGGCAGAGAAAATCCTGGTTTGACAACATCAAGAGCTGGTCGGGGTAGAGTTTCTCCACACTCGCCCAAGGAGTTGAAGACAGAGATTCATGGCATGCTTTTTGTGCTGACGTCTCCACAGTGCCACCCCTACGACTCTAACTGGTTATGGGCTTTATTATAATTATTATTATTCACCAGCCAGCATGTTATGTGATGATGATGTTTGTTACAAATATATATATTTTCAGAAATTTCTGAACTGCAGCAAGTAAATTAAGAATAGAAAGTACAATCCTTTGATAGATGCAAAGTAAAAAAAGTATACATGTAGCAGTTTGAAACATCAACTTATTTAGTCTATACTAGGGTGTCACATTCCCAAAACAAATATTGCATAGCAAGCTCAGCAAGGGTTAAAGACCGTTCACCTGACAGTTATAGAAGCATAGTTTCTACGTCTGAACGCTCCACATCGAACGCATGTTAAACCACTCTTTGTGATTTGTATGTTATCTGAGCCTAATAGCGATTGTAGGTTGTGCCAGTTATGTACATATAAGTAGGCCAGCACATCCGATTTCTGCGATGCTTTCTATTTACTAGGGTAGCTTCCCTAGGCCCCTACCTCAGTTGCCTCTTACGATATGCCTTGTAGGTCGTGTTACTATTCTTTGTTCCCCTTGTGAGCCCTGGCAACACACGAGAGGCGAACCATTTCATCTGTGACTGTTTATCATAGTTTGAAGAGGTTAGAAATCCAGGTTGTGGCTTCTGACTGCATTATCATGTTGCATGAATTCTCTTTCGTGAAATAATTCAGTTAAAAATTTGTTTACAAATGTGCAGGATTTCTGGATGACAATCATGCCATTTGAGCTTAGTTAACATCAAAGGGGAGGAGTACAACATGAAAATAAATATTATAAAGACAGAGACAATGGCAATAAATAGACAATCAGAAAACCTTACAATAAAACTCCAGAACATAGAAATAAAACAAACCATTGAGGACAAATACTTAGAAGTAATTTTTACTCCAGAAGGAAGTATTGATGGCGAAATCAGAAATTGAGGCTTAAAAGCTAACCGGGTACTGGGGCAGTTAACACCACTGTTGTTACATAATGAGATACTGTTAAAAACTAAAGCAAATCTTATAAGAATGATTTTCTGGTCAACACTATGTTATGAGTGTCAAATATTGCCAATAACAGCAGCTAATGAGCAGAAAATCATAATGACGGAGATGAGGTGTCTTAGAAGAGCTGCAGGTGTGACAATAACAGACAAAATTAGAAATGAAGAAATCAGAAGAAGACTGGACGTGAAACCCTTCTTGTAATTCATAAAAGAACAACAGAATAAATGGTTTGGACACCTGACAAGAATGCCCTGGTATCGCCTACACAGAGAGCCACACAGAAAAAGTATAACGGTACACACAAGAGGAAGACCATGCAAAAGATGGAGTGAAGGCATCAAGAACAGCCTTACGAAAATGAATATCAGCTTATAAAGTGCCTTAAAACAAGCAAAGATCACTACGTTCCCTCCCTCCAACACTTCTATAAAGAAGTAAATGGTGGAAGAGAATCATGCCATTAGAGTGGAAACTCAGATTTCTAACACGGCGCAGAAGAAGCATATTAACCACGAAAGACAAGCCATCTAAGTGAAGTGAAAATCATGGCATATCCTTTACAGGGCGTCAGCATCAACCACAGTAAACGAGTCATTGATTTTCTAGACACCACTAATACGTTCAGTAGTTTGTCATTGCTTTCTGAAAGGTGAGATCTATTTTTAGATTTGTTAAAATCCTCTGGAACAAATATGCTTTTAAACTGCCTGCCGCAGAGTTTGGACAAGGTACTCTTGGGTTGTGATCGAGCTCACTACCGCTAAGTTACAGACGCCTCACTAAGTGGTGGAAAACTCTAAATGCAAATCTCCATTGCCTTGTGGACAATCCTGACTCAAAATTAAGAAGATGGAGGT
This sequence comes from Arion vulgaris, assembly GCA_020796225.1. Lineage (NCBI taxonomy): Eukaryota > Metazoa > Mollusca > Gastropoda > Stylommatophora > Arionidae > Arion > Arion vulgaris. The sequence goes on from CM036755.1 coordinate 36,642,982, forward strand.
ACTAGGTTGAACAGTGCAAAATAGTGCAGAATGGTATAGCTGCAGAGGCTGAAAACCACAGTCATGCATATACCTCATGGAAGTTATTAGTGTTGTGATCTGATGACAGACAGAACAATGACAAAGAAGAGCTATACATACCCTAACTTCATCTCCAGGTTGTCAATCTCTGAATTTTTCTTTGCTCTTTCTTCATTCAGCTGCTCTTTCAGAACCGCATTTTTATGTTGTACTTCCTGTGTTCAATGAAAATAAATGTCAAATTAAATGTTCTTGACACAGTGAAAAGATCAAATCTATGTCTATTATTGTGTCATTAGCAACTAGAAGACATTCAGAACATCATAAAATTTAAACCATGTGACTTGGGATAACACTAGATTCATTTAACTTTGGCATAGATATCAACAACTAGGAGAATGTTGCTCAAGACAGATCAGTCTTAGCGCACACTTCTTCGGCCTGCGAGGCAGGTAGAACAGCACGGATGGAACAAAAATGTCAAAATAGAAAGGCAGTAAAACCCCACAAGTGCAAGTATACCTTGCCCACACTGTTCAAGAACATTTCAAGCCGCATCGGGCTCACTAGTCATCTACACACACACAGGCAAACATAACGCAACTACATTCCCTTGGATGAAAATTGTGGTCATCATCACCTGTGATGAGCGAGCATCATCATCAGATTCATTTATTGAAAAAATAAAAATATAATTTACCAAAATCTGCAGAGAACTAAGAAAACTAGTTTCATAAGTTTATACATACAGTCCCGCAACACAATCGACACCATCACTTGTGTCCCACAACATAATCGACACCATCACTTGTAAACATTGTGAAAGGCATATATAGGTGAAACTGGCAAAAAACTTGGTGACCATTTCAACCAACATTTACGTGAAATACGCAAACTCTCTTTTTAATGGTACTGACCATTTTAGAGCTTGTGATATCCAGGTCACAGTACTTACATGCTCAACCGTCAGTTACATAAGCTCTGAAGGTTAAATCCGCTGATAGCATGAAACCTAAAAGAAAATATGCTCAGCTACAAAAATAAGACAGACATTCACCTGAATTCCATCTTTCTGTGGAATTGAATTCAATGACAGTGATAGTGTGGCTAAGGAGGCAGTGCCAAAGAACAAATTTATCAACCACTATCTTTACAAGAAGTCAAAACCCATATGAAGAGAAAGTCAGCAACAGAATAGAAGACAAACACTGGATATAATTGTCAAAAAGACCACAGTAGAACAGACCAGGTCATTATATGTTGCTTATGTACAGAACACTGCAGACTAAACAAACACTTGTAAAGTCTAGAAATAGGTTGAACAACTCTCTGAAATGAAACAGCAGACCGATTGGCCAAGGAAAGTGCTGCAAGAGAGCAACCGGATGTGCCAGTTACCTACCACCAAAAGAAAGGATGATTAAATCAATGAGAAAGCCACAAATACCAACACAAGATGATACAATCTATAATATGAGCAGATTGGAACAAAGTTGTCATTCTGCGCCTTAGAACAGGACACAATCGGCTCCGCAGTCACATGTATACAAAATTCAAGATTGGCAATTCAGCCATGTGTACATGTGGACAGGCACACCAGACTGCAGAGCACATACTTCAAGACTGCCCCGAATATGATACACTGAGGCAAACTCACTGGCCTAACGAAACAACACTCGACAGAAATTACACGGACCTCTGTGTGAGCTACAAAAGACAGTGAAGTTCATACAAGAGACAACATTGAATATATAGACATATTTCAAGCGAATGAAAGGAAGGAAGGAACAACTCTCAGTCAGTATCAACAGACGGAACAGACACTGGAGCATGTCTTGCAAGACTATCATATCCTGGGAGAGCTGAGAAGAGACATGGGGACACACCCAATCAATCTGAATCTAAACTTTTGGGAAACCTGGCAGATTTCAAGCTGACTGGACAGTTTGTGATCCCAAGCGCATGCCAGACATTGATGACGAATTTATTTTCTCTGCAGTTTTCTCTTTTCTTTATACCTCCCTCCATAATTGTCTACTCCAGTTTTCATATCTTTTTATGTGTCCATAATATTTCAATGTTGAGGTTCTTCTGGATAGATTTATTTTTGTTCTCTTCTCTGTACATGGTATACAAGAGACTTTGTGGTTTAGAAAAAGATGTCAGTTTCTCTAGAACACTACTGTATTGTTCTATCACTGTTTCTCCATGGAACACTGTTACCACTTGGGGATATCCATTCTTTGAGTTAAGCATCAATAGTTCTAAGATGTCTACATAAGACTTACTAAGTCTAAGCATTTAATTTTTGGGCCTCTGTGGCTAAGCATTTTGCCTTGAGTTTCAAAAGAGCTGAGTGTAAAAAGGTTCAAATCGTGACTTGCTGATTAAAACACACTCCTCACTCTAGCCCCTTCAGAATCCATTTTTTTCTACTTGTAACCACACTGCTAGTTCAGATTTCCAAATTGCTTAAATCGCTGGATCTATTCAACATCTATTTTAGTGTCCTGAGGAGATGGACCTGACCATATGGGGTAAAACTTGATGCAATGAAGTCAACTTTTCAGCTTTGGACAGTATGTTATGTCTGATTCTCTCAATGTTTCTATGGAACATTATGTTCTTTCTTATGTCTCTCCATGTTTCTCCAGATATTTCTTTCTGTAGTCATCCTGGCAAGTCCATGAACAAGTGTTTCTACTACTCACTCTCTCTTTTTAACCAGGATTGGGGCATAGGTCCTCAAACAACTCATGCCAAGTCTTCCTATCTCTAACTATCTCCTACAGCTCCCTCCAGCTCTTCTTTATAGTGTTAATCTCTGCCTCCAAAATCTCATTTCCATGTATTTCTAGGCCTCCCCTTCTTTCTGTCCCTGCAGGTTCCAGGAAAAGAACCTTCTTGTTATATTCCATCAGGTTTTCGCAAAGTGTGTCCTATCCAGCAGCATCTTTGTTTTCTTAGTTCACTGGAATCTGTCTTGCTCTCTCCATAAGTTCCTCATTTGTGACCCTATCATAACATCTTAGTCCCTCTATTCTGCGCAGACACCAGTTGATGAATGTGTTTCTACTGCTGCTGAGAATAAAACATGGGGGAATAATTGAACTGACCTCAACAGGAGATGGTTAAAGGTCTGACAACACTGCAGATATCCTACAGCAACATGGGTGAACAACAATCAATGAAACACATTTGACTCAAAGTAAAAATAAAATGTCAAAGTATTGCTGTAACAACGCACAAGAAAAACATCTTACACTTTCATAGAAAATATTAGTCCAAGACAAGTTATATGGAGATGTACATGGACTCTGATTGACCACTAACTACTTAAAAATTATACAAATCGATGTCTGAAAATGTTGGAAGAATAAGAAATTAGAAAATATAAGAAATGAATTCAAGAAATAGGTACCTGCAATTTTTGTTTCACAATGTCCACATCATCTCCCTTGGAAACAATTGTTTGTCTTAGTTTGCCATCTGCAATTTTAAAATCTTCCTCCAGTTCCAAGATTCTGTTTTTTAGTCTGTGAACATTGAATGAATATTACTATTAGTACTAAACCTTCTTGTTACCAGTAGAGCATAAGGTTGCAACTGCTCACCACCAAGTTATATTCTGTGTTGCCTTCTTTAGCTCTGACCTTCTCCTCTACACCTCTTCATCATTGTTGTATTGGTTTCTGCCCCATTTTTTTCACATATATGTATAGGGTATCTCTTCTGGACATCTGAAGTGAAGTATGTCGTTGCAACATATGTGACCAAATAATCATCAGGTGCAGTGCTGGCTGGCATAGGTGATCACAGATCTCCACAAGTCTCTGTCTCTGCTATCATCTCAGATGTTGACACTCTTTCGTGCCATGAAGTCAGGCTATCCAATATTTTCTCCGTCTTCCTCTGTCTCATCTCCCCTTGATTTTAACGGTTGTCACAATGTGTTCTAAACCTGCCCTCTTCATCACATGTCCAAAAAATGATGACTGCCTCTTTCTTATTTTGATGATTAGCTTTCTCTGTATCTTGACCTCATTCAACCCCTCCACATTAGTCATTTTAGCAGTCCATGGGATTCTCATCATTCTTCTGTAAAACCACATCTCTGTGGTCCTCAGAGATTTTTCAATCTATTTGTTTATTGTCCAAAAATTGCATTCGTGAACAGAATGCTGCTGCCTGGATTCGAGCTCACGACCTTTGGAATGCAAAGGAAACAGTTTAACTTAACCACTTAGCCACAGAGACTCAGAAAGTGTTTTGATACACTAATATAACCCCATTTAACACCACTTTACACAAAATATAATAAATAACACAAGTGTATCTAGCACAATGATTAATCCCCAGTAATTCATTATTCCTTTACGTCAACTAGAAAACAGCTGGCAACATTACTAATCTAGCACCAGCTTGTACTTACACAGCTCATGTCAGAGTTTTTTTGTTTCTCATTATAAAATGACACCAAATATGGAAGTGTTTTCAGTACACAGAATACCATAGACAAAAAAAAGAACAAACAGGTGCATTTTTACTGCAGCTCAAAACTGAAGAAAAGTGGTCAATAAAGCAGAGAAAATGAAATACTATGGACATATTTTAAAAAACATGATTTCTAAGAAGATCGTACTGGGGGCATACTGGGCACATAGCGGACATGAAGACCAAGGGTATCTCATATCAGACAAGTTGTGTAAGACAACGGCAGACACCTCACGTATGACAGGGAAGCGGTTAGAGTTACTGTCATGGTAGTTAGTCGAGTTCAGACAGGGACAAATTCTAGAGAATGATGACGAGTTTTTATTGATTGATTGAGATTGATTGATAGAACCATCATCATTGCACTTCGGTGAGTAACCATATGTGCTCCAATCTTTTTGTGCTCCAACACAAGAAGATCTCAGCTGCAGTGCACAAACTCTGTAGCACCGGTGAAGGATCCCCAATGTAATTTGAAAGATGAAGATATTTTGTAGGAATTTTAAAAAAAATCTTTTTCTAATGAATTTTGCCAGGGTAGCGGTTTTCCAGCCTGCTCGTCTCGATTTTGAACTGCCACGGTTCTTTTACGTGCTCAAATTGAACTTGGGACCTCCGTTTTATCATCCGTCTCCGATAGAAACTAGGTACTCGATCTCACCTACACTGAATCAGGGACCTCTGGAAAAATATCTAGATGGCTCCATGAGGGAGCGAACCAGGTACCTTCGACACAAGAGGAGAGCACCTAACCTCTACGCTACAGACACACCCTCAAGTTTTTATTACAATGTGGATCTCTATACATGTTCAAAATCTTTAAGAACATCAGAAATTGTGAAACAACGTAGGGACATTTGATTCACCTAATCGAAACTAAAGGAAAATTAAATATTTCTGACACATCAAATGACATGAGTCCCCAGAGAAGATAGTTTTGAAGGGAATGATGCCTGGAAGAAGAATGAGAGGAAGACCTAGAAGACGATGGGTGCAAGATGTCATTGACGATCTGAGAATGACTGCTGCTGATGCCGGTCAACTTGCACAGAACATGGAGTTTTTCAGGACTGCTGTCATGGGAGCCAAGTTCTAGAAGGGACAAGCCACTTGATAATGATGAATCGAAACATTGTATCCTAAACAATTAGACCTGGGCAAAGAAGAGGAAACATCTAGACACCCTACAAGAGCTGAAGATTGGGGAGCATTGGCTCATAAATAATATGTCTTTCAAACTGAAATATTTTCATCACATTAAATGAACAGTCTCTGTGGCCAAGCCCTTTGTCTTGCGAGTCGAGGTTCAAATCCGGACCGCGCGTTCTGTTCATGAGTGCAATTTTTTCCAAGAGACCCCTAGGATTGTTGCTGGAGCTAGGAGTTGTGCTTTGTTCAATGCTCTCAGCAGGTGGTGCGCCAATTCTGCGGAGAGGAGCGAGCCATATGGGGTAAAACCCGTGCAACAAGTCAATCCTTCAGATTAAAACCCTTTAAATGAACAGTGTTTCAGAGAGAAGGCAATAATAGAGGAAAGGATCCTGAAGGATGAGGCAGGCAGCAACCAAGATGATGGTGGCAACAGGACATGAAAGAAACTTGAACATTAAGATGGAGTAGGCAGGAGAACTGGTCTTTTTTAAGCTATATCTGTCTGAGAAGACTCAATTGTTATTTGTCGGTGATCAAAGATAAATTATGCAAAAAATGTGACATCAAACCTCTGTGTTCTACATAGTTTAGCAAGATGGCGGACACTGCAGTATCATTTTTTTGGTGCTGATAAGGGATGAAAAGACCAGCTGAAAATTTCCTAATGGTCATGCTAAAAGGATAACAACAGAACAAGCTGTTGAACTTGTTTTGAATGAATCTAAAGATGAATTAGGCTTAGGATGTGATTATTCCAAAAAAAGGATATCGAAAGTGAGTGAGATCATGATTTAGACAATGAAAATTTTTTTTAATCGATTGATGTTCAAGCCATATATATTCAATCTCAATAACAAGATACACCATCATCATCCGATAGTTTGTCCTGAGAAGAACTTTGTCACCCCAACAGTCCTTTGAATTTCTCTCTTTCATAGGCAAGATGTCCTGCATCTGCAGCCATCATGTTCAAACCAATTACATCCTGAATCCATCTTCTCTGTGGTCTTCCTCTTTTCTTTGCCAGGATGCCTTCTTCCATGATGGTCTTCTCCAACCCTTCATGTCTCTTTATATGCCCAAAATGCTTCAATTTTCTCAATCTTTTTTGTAGCATCAGCTAGTTTTCTTTGAGTTTGAGTTCTTTCTGGATACATCTATTTGTTCTCTTCTCTGTCCATGATATACGGATGACTTTACATCACCTGGGAGTATTCGGGGACATGAGCAACGTAAACTTAAAAGTTTCGTATTTTGCAATATATAATAAAAAGGAATAACGGAGTTGATGGAGTATTTCAATAACAAATTATAGAGCTCTTAATTGTACTAAATTATCGTGTTTTTAATATTAATTTGATATGTATTGTTTTTGCTCAGGAGAAGCAGTTTTAGAGTACAGGTGTTCAGGGTTGAAAGGGTTAAGCCAGTAGCAAGGAAACATATTTTAATACAACTTACTTGTCAATAATCATATTTTTCTCCCTGATGATGGTGTCAGCTGCTCGTCTAACTGGCTCCCATCTAGTTTGTGGATCATCTTGCAGTGGCACTCTTTCAGATGTATGGCCTATGCTGGTTTGTGCTAACTGGTTGGTGGGACTTTCATACAATGCCTAAAGATTGTAAAAAGAACATGAACCTAAAGACTACAACAGAATATTAGTAGAACATGAACATAAAAAAACATAAAGTGATTGGGACATATATTGAGAATGCAGAAGATCAGACACCCACATGTCACTTTGAAATGGAATATGGGAGGCAAAAGAGGTAGAGGGCGACCTAGAGAGTCATGGAGATGAACTGTAGACAGAGAAAGAGAAGAGTCTGGAAAGATCTAGAATGAACTAAGCAGGCTTGCTCAAGACAGATCTGGTTAGAGGATATTTATTGATGCATTATGCTTCAAGGAGAGTTAAGAGAAGAACAAAAAAACTACAACAGAATATTAGCAAAACATTAACCTAAAGGCTATAACAGAACAGTAATGTGGACCACATTCTTTCCCCAGATCTCCTTGTAATGGACAGTTTTGAAGGATAAGTTCTGCCTTCATGTCTGCTAATTCACAGTGATGGCAGCTAAAGATGTCTATCTTTAATTTAGTGTACAAGTAGTGTCTCATTTTATTGTGTCCTGTTCTGAGGCAATCTGTGTAGCTGTATGGCTCAGAAACATGGCAAGTCACCAAGTTAAATATAGATAAGATTCAGACCTTTGCCAACGGATGTCTTCGGTGGATTCTCAGAATGAGATGGTATGATAGAGTTGCAAACACAGATCTGTGGATAAGAACTGGACAGGAACCCATGATCACCAGATCAGAGAGTATGGCAATGGGTCTGGCATACCCTACGGAAGACACAGTCGAGTGTCACTAGACAAGCACTTGAGTGGAACCCACAAGGAAAGTTAAAAAGAGGACACCTAAACAGACCTGGAGACAAAGTCTTCTTGAGGAACTGAAGAGTGCTCGACTATCCTGGGAGACCATAAAGAAAACAGCCAGAGACCGAGAAGAGTGGCGAACAACTGTTGAGGCCTTTGCTCCACGGGAGCGGAGAGGAATAAGTCAAGTTCGGGGGCCAAGTATGACCTATCTTGTCTCTTTTAGTCACATGGTAATACCCATCCTCTGCTGAGTTTGTGGTGGGGTTTCCCTTTGTATTGTCCTCAGATGGTAGCTTTAGCTTCCTCGTAGCTGACAAGTCTTTCTATGGCAGTTTTCCTCCCCCTTTGGTCAGACTATCAGCTAGTTTGTTACCCATAATGACTTACTTCACTCCACCCTTTGTGGAGCATAGGGCCTTAACAGTAGTTCTCCAATTTTCTTGGTCTGTTTTCTTTATGACGTCCCATGACAGTCCAGCATCCTTCAGTTCCTTAAGAAAGACCAGTCTACAGGTCTGTTTAGGATGTCCCCTTTTATCATTTTCTTTGCAGGTTCCATTAAAGTGTTTGCATAGTGACACTTGACTGTGTCTTCCACAGAGTATACCAGACCCGTCACTATTTTCCCATCTTAATCTAGGTCATCATTGGTTCTTGTCCTTTTCTTATTTGTGTTTGAAACTCTGTCATACCATCTTAGTTTGAGAATCGTCAAAACATCTTAGACACAGATACCCATAATGTTGCAGTATAAAGGTATCCTGTAAATCCCAACTATCTGCAAGCTATGAGTTCTTCCTTTATTATTTTTTGTTTACATAAATTAAGTTATAAATATAAATATTTTTGGAGATGTGAATATCTGTTTGTTTAGTTTGGAATATCTTCATTGCACTCCAGACATGTCCATAGGTGCTCCGATCTTCTAAATATCTCCAACAGCGTCCAGTGACTAACCATACTTATTCGATGTTCATTGATGAGCCTACTCATATGCCTGTTGTGCTGTATTTTTCTGGTCACTCCAATCTTCAACCCAACCTCTTGTAATCTAGCAGTTGATATGGATTGGTTTAGATAAAAGTCCTTGTTGAGCCACACTCATAGGGCATTCAAAATGTCAGCTCTATCCATTGGCTGACCGCACCCAAGATGGTGGCTGAGCCAGCCAGCCTGTCTGCTCTCTCATTGCCATAACACCTATTTGCCCAGAAACGAAAGATATCTCTATTTAAAAGAATGTCTTTTTCTTCTTGAACGCTCCATATCGACCACTTGTTAACCACTCTTTGAGATTTGTACGTGATCTGAGCCTAAAAACGATTGTACGTTGTGCCAGTTATGCACCTACAAGTAGGCCAGCACATCCCTTTCTGTGACGCTTTTATTTACTAGGTAGCTTCCTAGGCCCTACCTCAGTCACCTCTTACGACATGTCTTGTAGGTGGCAGTGTTATTATTCTTTGCTCCTTGAGCCCTGACAACACACTGATGAAAAGTATGTAAATATATACATTAATATATACATAAACATATATGTTACCTGTGTCTCTAGGTGCTGATGCAGCAACTCCTCCTGATGTTGTTTCTGCCAATAACGGAAGGTTTCTTGAGGAGACTTCATAGTTGCGTGACCAATATACTTCCACTTGTTATTTCCAGACACCTGAATTTTATCTAAATATTCCATGCTCTGTGTCAAGTAGCTATTTTTGCCAAAGCCAGTCCGCAAAGTACCATCATCGTGACCATCAGAATAATTGCTGCTAATATTCCGTTTTGAGTTTAAACTTGGGGTTGAATAATTATGATGTAAGTTTTTCTGACTGAAGGCAGCTTTAAGACCAACTCCAGTGTTGATTTCTGAGTCATCTTTGACAATGAGTCCTTCAGTAAAACTTCTCCTGTTTGTGTTTGGTGAAGCACTTCTTCTGATGACTCGATGTTCCACACCGTTTGTATCTACATATTTAGTCACTGGTCTAGTGTATCCCTGAGGTATGTACGTGGGCTCATCTTTGAAGGATGATGTGTTGGTATTGTGATTGGCAAAACCATACTTAGAAGCATCATAAAGAGGCTGAGATTCCCATGTTCCACTGCCTGTGTCTGTTAAGTTGGCAGTACCAGAAAGAGCCCGTTTGTTATCCCATAATCCATGTGTGTACTTTCCATAATTAAAGTGTTGCTGCTGTTTCTGCTGATCTGAGCTGCCTGTTGCTGATGATAGCTGCTGTCGAACTATGGGTGACGGTGTCAGAGTTTCAATACCATCAGTCCAATCTGTAAATGGAAATATTTACCATAGTCATTATTGCTTAACTCGTAGTACACCAGGGCAAAAGTCATGTTTTTACAAGCCATTTGTTTTTAGAATAAAAAATGCATTTTAGTGTGCCCAACCAGCCCAAAGCCACATAGTGTCATTTGGTCCACATGGAGTTAATACACAAACAGTTAGATTTGTTACCAGCACAAACTCATATATATGCAACGATGTATAAATAACTGGTGGAGATAAAGATAAGTTATGAGAAATGTTGAGGAGTTAATGATACAAAAAACAATATTAGTAAAGTTGTGCATGAGTTGCTGACTGCATAAACGCTTAGATTTGTTAACAGTACAAACTCATGTATGTGCAACAATATATAAATAATTGGTGGAGATAAAGCTAAGTTATGAGAAATGTTAGCAGGATGAGAAATAATGACACAAAAACAATATCAGTCTTCTTCTTCTTTACGTCGTTCTTCGACCAATTTTAATCACTCTTTGTGATATGTTTGATCTTTGCCAAGAACATGTATACGTTGCACATTGGTTTGGTAGGCCCTAAACGCATAGACTTCTACACGCTTAGGACACATGCATCCGATTTTAGCCAAACCTCCTTAGTCGTCTCTTACGACATGCATGGCAGGTAACAGTGGTTCTATTCTTTACACCCCAAATTTGGGCCCCGGTAACTACTAGAGGCGACAATATCAGTAATATTGTACATGAGTTGCTGAGACAGAAATAATAGTAATGTTGTATAAGACTAAGTAGTAAGAAGTGTTCAACATAATTCTCTGTGACAGAAATATCAAAAACAGATAACAACTAAGTAGAGTGGCATCAACCAGAAAGCAACAATGAACTGTAAACTAATGAATTATGTAACAATACTTACTAGTTGTATTGTGACCAGCATTTAAACCCTGGACACTTGCAGACTGGCTAGTTTGCATAATTTTCTGATAGTCTAGGAAACAAATCAAAGGATAGAAATAAATTTAAATTCAGTGTACAAATAAGGAAAATTAAATATTTCTGACACATTAAACGCCATAGGTGCCTGGAGAAGATAATTCTAGAAGGAGTGGTGCATAGAAGAAGAACGAGAGGAAGACCTAGATGATGGGTGCAGGATGTCATTGACGAGCTGAAAATGACTGCTGCTGACGCTGGGCATCTTGCCCAGAATAGAGTTTTTCAGAGCTGCTGTCATGGGAACCAAGTTCCAGAAGGGACAAGCTACGTGACGATGATGTACAAATAAGATGAAGAACTGTGATAGCATAGTGGTTAGTACACTTGTTTTGTAGGAATGTGGTCCCAGGATTAAATTCTATAGTGGGAGTGGGAATTTTCCTCCCAAAAGTATGACTTTCGTTTGAACCAGTCTCATTTGGGTACCAGAGAAACATTGGGAAATAAAGTCGGCCGGTGTGATGCTGACCACATTTTCCATTATGTGCTATTGGTCAAACAGAAATGAGGATCTAACAGTTATCAGAAGAACTATCATCATAACACTGAGGTCATGTCCATAAGTGCTCTGATCTCCAGTACAACAAATCCAGCAGAGTCCAGCAACCTAACATGCCAATTCGATGATGATTAATCAATCTTTTTGCATGTTTAGTATGTCGCTCTTTTCAGGCTGTACCAATATTGACACCCATCTCTCTCAATCTGGTCAGTGACTGGGATTCACAACCTTGAAACTGTTCGGAAAGACTCTCTGAATGCATTAAGGGGGGACTCTGGTCTTGAAACTTTTTCGTTGCTTTGGTATTAATGTAGAATTTGTATAACAATTTTGAAAGATTATGACTTAGAATAGTAGAAAAAATTAGTAAAAAAAAGTCATCAGCGTTGCCATGAAACAATACAAAATGGCAGCAAACAAATTTCAAATCCTAAGGCTCTGAAGTTAATGAATATAAATGAATTCTGTTTTCACTCTAAGGTGAGCAATTGTAATATCTACAAAATTACACATTCTTTTTAGGATATATTAAATATTACATTTTTATGAATTTTTGTGTAAACACACCCTCCAAAAACAGCTTTTTATGACCAAATTTTGAGGAATTTTGACCCAAAATTTATAAAAATTAAATATTTAATATATCCTAAAAATCATGTGTAATATTTTAGATATTACAATTGCGACCTTAGAGTGAAAACAAATTCATTTACATTCATTGAATTCAGAGCCTTAGGATTTGAAATTTTGTTTTAGCTGCCATTTTGTATTGTTTCCATGACAACACTGACATTTTTTTTGCAATTTTTTCTACTATTCTAAGTCATACTCTTTCAAAATGGCTATACAAATTTTATATTAATATGAAAACAACGAAAATAGATTCTTGATTTTCAAGACCCGAATCCCCCCTTAAGAATGTCATTTCGGTTAATTGCAGCTCCCTCTGATATCGTAGTCATGCCAGCCAATCTATCAATTCATTCATTACCCCTGATTCCTGCATTCCAGGGACAAAAACGAAGGTGATTTCTCTGATCTGATTAAGGATCTAACAATGTGTTCCCAATATACAACATGTTATGAAAATATATTCTTGAAATAAAAAAAAAATGTAATAACAATATACAACATGTATCATGTCCTTGATATCTGCAACAGCTTGATATTAAAGAGATTTGGCTATTAAAGAGCACATCATCAAGGAAAATTAAATATTTCGGACACATCAGACGACATGAGTGCTTAGAGAAGATATAATTTTGTAGGGAATGGTACCTGAAAGAAGAATGAGAGGAAGACCTAGCAGATGATGGGTGCAAGATGTCATTGATGATCTGAGAATGACTGTTGCTGATGTTGGTCAACTTGCACAGAACAGAGTTTTTCAGGATTGCTGTCATTGGAACCAAGTTCCTGAAGGGACAAGCTACTTGATGATGCTGATGAATGCTTAACATAAGAAAATTATAAAATATCATCTTTGTCTTTTCTCTGTGAATGTTGAGCCCTGGTTGTTGTGACCTAAGGTCAAGTGTGTTATTTAATAAAACAACCTCTCTGCCTTTTTAACCTAGAGTGGGGCATAGGCCCTCAACCAACTCATGCCAAGTCTTCCTATCCCTAGCTCCTTCCAGCACTTCTTTATATTGTTGATATCTGCCTCCAAATCCTGTCTCCGTGTATTTCTCGGCATCCCCTTCTTTCGCTGTCCCCATGAGTTCAAGGAAAGGACCCTTGTTATATTCCCATCGGGTTTTTTGCAAGGTGTGTCCTATCCAGCGCCTTTTTTTAACCTCCTGGTTCACTGGAATCTGTCTTGCAATAAATCAACAGCTAGAATTATAATAAGAAAATCTAATGACATTTTAGCCCTCATACATATATTCTTACCTGGAACATTTGTTAACTCTGAGTTCTCATCCATTATCAATACAACTCTGCTTCAATCTACTTTCATGAATGCAAATATCTGGAGAGGAAAAAATAACACAGATGAAGAAAAAAAGACCAACGTGAAGGTGGCAGCAGGACATCAAAGAAACCTTGAATATGATGCTGAAGAACTTGCTAGAGACAAGAGAGTTTCTCTGGCGGGCTATGATGAAGTGAGATTCCGCAAGGGACATGCTACTACTTGAACATAATTTATGTACAAATTCTTCAAACAATTGAAACAAAAACTTGTTTACTGCAGAAATATATACTAAATGATGATACAGTGATATATTTCTTACATGATAAAATTTAGCATCAGTCTGCTCTAACAACTTCCCATATCAGATCTGACACTATGCTACAGTATAACTCGGTAAATTTGGAATATGTTACCAGTAGAGGAACGTCTGGCAGAATGGATTAGAGCATTGGCTCCTATTCGGAAGACCCGGATTCGATCCCTGGTACAGTCAATTAGTTTTTTTTCTGTCAGGGGTATCTTCTTCTTCTTCTTTGCGTCCGGTTTTGTATGCTCGTCTAAACTATGAGATAGGTTGCCTGTATGAAGCTGCATGTCAGTTGAAGTTCTTCGAGAGTTTCCCATAGCTTGGTCTGTAAACTTTGTTCATGAGGTCACGTTTTGTTTCGTTGGTGTATGTATGATGAACATGACTGCAGGATGTGCTCTGGAGTCTGTGTTTCTGTCTGACATGCACACTGTGCAGTCTGAGCAGGCTTTATTCTGTGCATGTGGTGGTTGAGCCTGCAGTGACCTGTTCCTAGGCGAAAGATTGTTGTGTGCTGTTTTCTGTTTAGTCTGCTGATGGGATCTTGTGAGTGTTTGCTGTGGGTTTTTTCAGGGGTATAAAAAATCCTAACCTGAACAGTTTCGATGTGATTGCACAAGCCATGCTATCATTAAATTCCTCAGGTTCAAGTTCTACACTGCCTTAAAAAACGGTATTATACAGGCAGTAACCAGTTTTTTTGGTTTTGTTTTACCAGTAGCCAATCCATACGAATTTGCATCCTGTTGGACTTCTTTGTCTTCTTCTTTTTCTTTGAATGCTCCATATCGACCACTTGTTAACCACTGTGTGTGATTTGTATGTGATCTGATCCTTAGAGTGATTGTACGCTGTGCTAGTTATGCACCTACAAGTAGGCCAGCATATCAGATTTCTGCGCTGCTTTTTATTTACTAGGGTAGCATCCCTAGGACCTACGTCAGTCGCCTCATACGACATGCGTTGTAGGTTGCAGTGGTACTATTCTTTTGCTTCCCTTGCGAGCCCGGCACCACACAGGGTCTAAGAGCAATTTACGTTGTGTCGGTTATGCGCCTACAAGTAGGCCAGCACATCCAATTTTGCGATGCTTTTTATTTACTAGGGTAGCTTCCTAGGTCCTACATCAGTCACCTATTACAGCATGCTTTGTAGGTTGCAGTGTTACTATTCTTTATTCTTTACTTCCCTTGCAAGCCCCGGCAACACATGGGTGAGCTTAATTCAAGCAAGGTTCTGTGCCAACTTTCTTTCTAATACCGATTTTGGTGGCTCTCTCTTTTCTGGTGTTGGTAACTTTTCGTAGGCATCACATTTCACATGTAGTTATTTTTTGCGGCTCTGCTTTGTTCACTGTCCAGGTTTGAATCTGGTAACACAAAGTAGACATGCTACAGTATCTATCTTAGTGAATATGGTATTATAAAGTGGGAGTTTCTGTTATCTGTAACCTATCTATACAAATTTGTATCCTGCTAGACAATATGCATGCACCTTCTGTGGCTGGAGAGAGAAGCCAGAATGGCAGTGACTAGACCTAAGAATTAAAGAACCAATATGTGCAGCTTTCTGACAACTGAAATTCATTGTAAAGGTGTGGTGCGGGGGCCCGCAAGGGAAGCAAAGAATAGTACTACTGCGACCTACATAAGAGGCGACTGATGTAGGCCCTAGGATGCTACCCTAGTAAATAAAAGCAGTGAGAAATCGGATGTGCTGGCCAACTTGTAGGCACATAAATGGCACAACATACAACCGCTCTTAGGCTCAGATCACATACAAATCACAGAATGGTCGATATTGAGCGTTTGAAGAAGGACACACACACACACCGAGAGTATAGCAAACGCTCGGCATGACAAGCAAGTAATCTTGTGGCGAGGAATGAGCACAGTCTAAATGGACTAAAATGGACTGCTGTATCATTGGGCAGCAATTATTCTTCTTACATTCGCCCGCAATGAATTCAGGCCTAGCCAAGGTGCCTGGTACAGCACTTCTGATAGATTTTTGTGTGAAGGCCTGCTTTCCTTATTATCAATATCCCACGCAATACAGGCGCGCCTTCCCCTACTTCAGAGGTAACCATTGAGCAGCAATATGAACCCCACCCCGTCAACCCTCAGTGTTAGAGCAGTCTGATTCTAACTGTCCGTGGTGGGTAGAAAATCCAGACAACCCAGTTCTTCAATATCGCAGTATGTCAAAATGGCGTTTCTAAATGATTTTTGTGTGACGGCTACTTTATTTATTATCAGTACAGTTCCCCCTATCCCATGCATGCAGGTGTGCCTTTTCTGACTTCAGAGGTAAACATTGAGCAGCAATGAGGACCCCCCTCCCCACACCTAGTGTGAGAGCAGTCTGATTCTGACTATCTGTAATGGGTAGAAAATCAAGGCGTGTCAGTTCTTCTATGCTGCAGTATGTCTACATGGCATTGGGTTGACGGGCAAGAGCCCAAGTGTCGCTGAATCAATTAAGCAGAAGAAAAAATAAACTCAAACATGTTCTGTCTGTGCTTAAACCCAAATGAAGACTTCACTGAGCCATTTGGCAGCTCAATTTTGTGAATGCTGCTGACGTCATCATTTATTATAAAAGCAACAGGTAGTTTAAAACAACTCCTTCCAGTTAGTTTACAAACGGTTGCCTACATGAACTATATTTTATGCTATGTGCCAAGAGACAATTGGCATCAGATCTGAAATGTTAAGTAATAAGGCATGCAGGTAAATTCTATGAAAAAAAGCAATAACAACCTTAGACATTAGCAATAATGAAACTCAGAGAAAGATAAAAGGAAGGGAAAAACAAGATCAATAAACAAAAACTAGAACATCCAAAACTCAGAGAAATAAATAACTGAGCCAATACCAATGGAGAAAGAGCTAAGGAAGAGACGCTGGTGATGGACAAAATGCACATTGAGAAAACTGACCAGAAGCATTGTAAGACAGGCCCTGTTTTGGAACCTACAGGGAAAGAGAAGATGAGGAAGGCATTGAAATACCTGGAGAAGAGAGAGACTGATATTAAAAAAGACAGGTAAGACGTGGAAAGGATTGCAAGTGATGGCACAAGAGAGGAAGAAGTTTGTTGAAGACCTGTGCTCCGTTGGGAGTTTAAAGGCGAAGAGGAAGAATATCCAAAGACTGTAATAAATATAGTTAATTTAATAAGGAACAAAAATAATAGAAGCAAAGGAAAAGAATATTGATAACTTGTTTGAGAGGTTGAAAAAACAACAGCATGACGTCTTTGAGAAGTAATAAATCGTGAAGAAATGAAGAAAGCACTTTCAAGAACTCATCAACAAACTAGCAAAACAGGTTGCCCTGGAATCCAGCCAAAAGAGAATAAAAAATATGCAAGAAAAATTACAAACGAAAGCTTCAGGTATGTAAAAGTGCCAGGTACAGGTAACATTCCTGTAGAGGTCATCAACGTAGGTGTGTGTGCACAGGTACATACAGGTACATAGGCATTAAATAAACTACCTGACAGAGTAAGGTAGAATTTGTATATCTGGTGGTGTTGCAATAGCTGATATATAGAGAAATGATATACATGGTCATGTTGTCATAGAAGAGATTACAAGAAATGATATACTTGGTCATGTTGTCATAGCAGAGATTAGCAAGAAATGATATACTTGGTCATGTTGTCATAGAAGAGATAAGCAAGAAATGATATATCTGGTCATGTTGTTTTAGAAGAGATTAGCAAGAAAACTTGGGCATATTGTCATAGAAGAGATTAGCAAGAAATGATATACCTGGTCACAGTGACGGCTCGTGGTCATTTTTGGTGG
The DNA here is from genome assembly GCA_020796225.1 of Arion vulgaris. Lineage (NCBI taxonomy): Eukaryota > Metazoa > Mollusca > Gastropoda > Stylommatophora > Arionidae > Arion > Arion vulgaris. The sequence continues at coordinate 36,660,839 of CM036755.1, forward strand.
TGGGGCCAGAAAAAAATTTCAGAAAAATCATGGTTTTTAGGCTCGGTTTATATTTTAGTATTTACTATTATTTGTCTATTCCAAGTTATTCCCCTTTACTATAATGATTTGCGCATGCTGAAATAACAAACAGGACAACATTGCGCCAGGGTAAGTGAGCTTGCACTGATCAAGACCCTACTCCACCTCCTCGTGGTGACCCTGGAAATAGACAAAAGATCATGTCTGGCTAAGTGGGTAAGGATCGAGAGAGAGCTACTCTGGTATAGGTAACGCAGACACGCCTCTTGGATCCTAAATACTAGTGAATGCACGCTTCTGCTGCCGATGTCTAATGAAAAAGTTGCATAAATGCAAAGCAAATGTAAGAAGTAACAAGGTATGAGTCGCGTGTAAGCGTATACTCTCCTCCTGAATCAATGTCATCTTGTTGCACATATACAAAGCTATTTGGCTGATGTGCACCTAGCCGTTTAATTTCAAGCTTTTCTTCTATCTTTAACGAAGGAAACGGATTTCGTAATAAATAATCCACTTGATTCATTTTGAATTTCGAGTAAGCCACAACTTCAAAAGTAGGTCACAGCTTGTCAATCACAAACGAGTGTGCGTTGTAGAAGTCATATGTATATTGAATACTAAATGGACGATTACGTTAACGATTATAATAATAGTTAGTTACATATTTCTATTAATGCATATCCTTTTCTACTATTTAATATATAATTTGTGATTCAATCGATAATTATACAAAGTATTATTTAATCAAGAGTCGTCGTTTAACTGTTAATTGGTAGATCGCATAGGAACTTAGCTTCCGGTGAATAAAATGACATAAATTGTTTTGGCAATTATTATTAAAGGTAGCGGTCAAAGGTCAGAGGTCGCAATGTTACATCGTCAGTAGAGAATTTTAAACGACCCGATAAAACATAGTGCGCTGATATATACGTAAAGTGTTATAGAGAGAAGCTGAATTTGAGACCGTATATATTAGTTTTTAAATATAATATTTATATATTATGATTGTTATATTATTATGATATATATTTTATTTTAGTGTTAAATATTCAACTTTCAAAGCTAATCAGTGTCAAGTTAACCATAATAATTACTAACAAATTTTAAAAAATAATAAGTGCACGTTAATTATTTTCGGTTTGGTAGGCCTGTTCTTACTGGCCCCTAATGACCATGGGTGTATACTAATTTGGATGGCAATTATGCCTGAATTTGTCAGTTTCAAATTGTTCAGGATATTTGACGTGCTTATCAACAACTTTGCAAAGCTTTCCTAATCAGTATTACCTGTTGTAAAGTAATAATTATAAATCAAATGACTGTCTGTATAGAGTCCATAATTACCAGTTTTTCTCAGTTAATTTTTTGTGGGCTTGGCCTCACTGAGTTCACCTTAGCTAAGACATCGCACTCTCAGCCTGCTGCCTGGATCATAATTGTCAAGCTAGAAGAGATTACTAAGAAAATTTTTTAATAGCAATTGGTCATTTTTCCCAAATAAGCTATGAGAGAAAAACTAGTCAAAAATGATATACCTGGGCATATTGTCATAGAAGAGATTAGCAAGAAATACATATTTTGGTCATAATGTCATAGAAGAGATTAGCAAGAAATGATATACATGGTCATATTGCCATAGAAGAGATTAGCAAGAAATGACATATCTGGTCATAATGTCATAGAAGAGATTAGCAAGAAATGATATACATGGTCATATTGTCATAGAAGAGATTAGCAAGAAATGATATACCTGGTCATGTTGTCATAGAAGAGATTAGCAAGAAATGATATATCGCTCTCTCTGCCTTTTAACCCGGATTGGGACATAGGCCCTCAACCAACTCATGCCAAGTCTTCCTAACTCTAGCTATCTCCTGCAGCTTCCTCCAGCTCTTCTTTATATTGTTGATCTCTGCCTCTCTTTCTTTCACTGTCCCTGTGGGTTCTAGGAAAGGACTCTTCTTGTTATATTCCCTCTGGTTTTCTCAAAGTGTGTCCTATCCAGCGTCTTTTTTAACCTCTTGGTTCACTGAAATCTGTTTTGGCCTCTCAATAAGTTCCTCATTTTCGACCCTATCATACCATCTCAGTCCCTCTATTCTCAGTAATGCCATAGAAGAGATTAGTAAGAAATGACATAACTGGTCATGATGCCATAGAAAAGATTAGTAAGAAAATATATATCTGGTCAGAAAATAAGAATGAAAAAAATGATTAGAAAGTCAAATCAACTAATTTTGTGTGTGTATGTCTGGGTTACAGATATAGAATGAGAACTACATGCATGCTTCTGAAAAGCAAACAATAAAACTAAAGACAAAACATACACGTTGCAAAAAAAACAATGAAATTTAATACTTTTAGAGCAGATTTGTAAGAAAATAGACAGATGAAGTGTCTACGCAGAATTCTGGGAGCATCAAGAACGGACCGGTTTCGAAATGAAGACATCAGGAAAAAAGTGGGTACAACATCAGTACTGAACTTCATAAAGCAACAACAAATTAAATGGTTCGGCCACATAAGCTGATTACCAAAAGATAATGCGCCTCAAAGAGTAATGTTACTCCAATGTTACTACAAGTATAACTTAGTATAAGGCTTATAGGCTGCAGTGGTACTATTCTTTGCTTCCTTGTGGGTCCGGCACCACACAGGCGAAACTAAACTATTACTGGTATTGTCTTTTCCCGTAAGTCACATTAAATCTTTCATTTAAATTAATTTAATCTTTAATATATTTATACAAACAAACAGTGAGTAGTCTTAACTCTTAACTTTTAAGTCCGTCTTAGGCGTAATTTTACTTTTAGTTATTTATTACACAAGTTACTGTTTACAATTACTTGAATTACACATTTTTACAAATGCTGCTGAAAATATAGTTTAATTTGCGCATACCCATCACACTACTACTACTTGCAGTCTGAGTAGAGTGAAAACGTATACAAAATTAATTCGGCCCTCTACCACTCTCAGACCCATTCCACTGAATCGTGAATGAGAGAGAATGAATCAGATGCACCGCACCGCAAGGCACCAGTTCCAATAAATATAAATAGTATAGAAATAAATGCGTTAATTAACATCGAATTAGTAAATCACTAAATGTCACATATTACTGGTCCTTACCAATAATTTATCTTGTACCAGCATAATTATGAAAGTTGTTTCCTTAATCCAACATTTCTTATGTTTAAAACATGTCTACAAATATCCCCGTTAATGTGAGCAAGTTGTAACATAATACAGACATTTTGACGTCTATTTTCTAAGTGTTCACCGAATTTCATCCGGCGGAAGTAACAGAACGCCATCTGACGTCAATAGAAGACAATAACTAATCTTGACTTAGCACCACCGCATTGTACTTGGCACAAATCCGAAATACTTGTCGTAACCGGAATGTTGATGATGAACAAGGATGTAGCGATTATCCATCATGGTCTATGTGTAGATTGTTTTGAGTTTAGCTGTAATAGCGATCGGTCTTTAAAGATCATAATAACACGTCCGTTAATATTGTATATCAACTGCTATGCTTAAATCTTCTTTAATATCTCTCTACCCTCCTTACCTCTAACGGCACACTTTCCCGTATTCAGAATGTCTTTTTTGTGTTTTATGATCTCGTGAGGATGGATGTTAAAGTCATACAAATTCTAATAGTATTTCAATTGCTTTCAGTTACGCAATGTTAGGAAAATATGTCTAAATGCGCATGCTTAGACTCTTTATTTCCTCATTTAGTGGATGCTCCTTGTCTGCGCTAATATATAGGTAGGCACGTGCGCAGTAAATCTGCTTTCCAGCGTTAGCAGCTAATACACTTAATCAAATTTCAGCACAGAAGCATGAACTCCGTGGTATCGGCGAAAATCCTCACTGAACATGACTCGTATTCTATATAATGGCACAACTCTGCAGAAGAGGGTTAAAACTAATCCCTTTACAAGAAAATAGTAATGTAACAGAAAACAAATTAACGTTCGCCATCTTGAACCGGAGCATCTGTTATGATTGATTGATGAGACCATCATCATTGCACTTAGACGAGTAACCATGTGTGCTCTGATCTCTTTCTTACACAGGAAGATCTCAGCTGCAGTGCACGAACTCAGTAGCGAGTGTTCCCCATTGTAATTTTGAAGATGGTATAGTCGGAACAACACCTGCTATTAGATTTATTGAAAAACAGAGACTCAAATGGTTTGGCCACTTGGTCAGAATGAACCCGGATACACCAGTTGCAAGAGCGTACAACCTGAAAATGGAATCATCAAGAGGAAAGGGCAGACCAAAAAAAGATGGGTTGATGGAGTTACAGACATCTTAAAGCTCCACAATACCACACCATATCAAGCGACCGATCGTGCATTATCTCAGAAACCGATCATCAGTTAAAACCTGCTACGCCTAGCGGCAAAAAAGCAGAGAAGGACAAAAGAAGAAGAAAGAATGAATTTTGTCCGGTCAGCGGCTTTTCAGCCTGCTATTCTCGGTCTTGAACTGCCAAGGGTTCTTTTATGTGCTCAAATTGAACACAGGACCTACGTTTTATCGCACGTCTCCGATAGGACTAGGAACTCGATCTCACCTACACTGAGATCAAGGATCTCTGGAAAAATATCCAAATGACGCCACGAGGCAGCGAACCTGATACATTTGGCACGTGAGACGAGCACCTAGCCTCTACGCCACAGAGACCACTCTGTCATAAGATGTGGGGTTGCCGTTAGCGAAGTTGGTAATACGGTTCGTTGGGCCACATTTCGTGGAAATTCATGGTTCGAGACCAGTTTCTCTCTCTCTCTCTTTGCCTTTTACCCCGGGTTGGGGCATAGGCCCTCAACCAACTCATGCCAAGTCTTCCTATCTCTAGCTATCTCCTGCAGCTCCTCCAGCTCTTCTTTATATTGTTGATCTCCGCCTCCAAATCTCGTCTCCATGTATTTCTCGGCCTCCCCTTCTTTCGCTGTCCCTGCGGGTTCCAGGTAAGGACCCTTCTTGTTATATTCCCTCCGGTTTTCGCAAAGTGTGTCCTATCCAGCGCCAGCGTCTGTTTTTAACCTGTTCGTTCACTGGAATCTGTCTTGTTCTCTCCATAAGTTCCTCATTTGTGACCCTATCATACCATCTTATTCCCTCTATTCTGCGCAGACACCAGTTGATGAATGTTTGCAATTTATGCGCTATTGTTTTAGTTGTTCTCCATGTTTCTGACCCATACAGTAGAACTGCTTTAACATTAGAGTTAAATATCCAAATTTTTGTTCTAGATTTGATTTCTTTGGACTTCCAAAAGTTTCCCAGTGCAATGAAAGCTCCTCTTGCCTTCTGTATTCTTATTTTGACATCTCTATCTGTTCCACCCTCTTTGTCTACATTGCTGCCCAAATATGTGTATGATTCTACCTCTTGAAGTGGGATTTCCCCAGGGAGATCGAGTTGTCGTTTGCTTGGTTAATTCTCAATATCTTTGTCTTTCCCTTATGAATGTTCAGCCCTAGTTGCTGGGACCTTTGATTCAATGTGTTTAGCTTATCCTGCATCTGATTTCGTGTATGTGACAGAAGGGCTATATCATCAGCGAAGTCCAGATCATCTAGTTGCTCTGTCAGAGTCCATTGGATTCCATTTCTGGTGTTAGTTACTGTGGTCTTCATAATCCAGTCTATTGTCAGTAAGAACAACAAAGGTGATAGAAGACATCCCTGACGCACTCCTGTTTCTATTCATAAAGTATCTGTTAGTTTACCTTCATGAAGAACTCTACATTTCATATCTGTATATGTTGCTTTTATTAGGTTAATAATTTTCTGTGGGATTCCATAATGCCTCATTACGAGACCAGTTTGGGCATAACAATTTCCGTGTGCACATGGTAAGCGGATGGACTACAAGAAACCAGTGGCGGCTCGTGATCATTTTTTGTTGGTGGGCCAGTCACAAATTTTCGGAAAAATAATTTTGTGTTAGGTTATATTTTAATTTATAAAATAATAAATACACATTTCACATTATGTTTAGTGGGGCCCGGCCCCACTGGATCCTAATGACGAGCCGCCACTGAAAGAAACCCTGATCCGTTACTTGGAGATCTAAATTCCAAGTACTTCTGAAGTCAGAGTAAGCCGCTCGAATGAATGGCGAGGGACACTGGTGATAAGGAAACGCAAGCCTTCACGCAAAGCCTCCCCACTATTTGAAATCTCTACATATGACAATGTTGCCACTAATTGAGATTTCAAAACCTATATATCAGCACTTTAATTTCATCAATGGTCTCTTTTATGGATGAGGTGTGGTGTTCGCCTCTCACTGCAAAGATACTCGGTCCGCGTCCTGCACGGAGTGATTGGGCTATTTTTCAGTGATCACTGACCTCAATGTAGGTGATATCGAGTTCCTAGTCTTATCGGAGACGAACGATAATTATAAATCCAGCATTCAAGTTAAGCACATAAATAAACCCTTAGTAGTTGAAAAATCGATAAGAGTAGGCTGGAAACCCGCTGCCAGGAAAAGTTTATTAATACAAAATATAAAACAAAGGAAAACCAAGTAGTCCATAAAAAGACAGGTTTTCTGGGTTAAGTTAATTGCATATCCTTTACAGGACTTTGCGAAGCAACCCAAGCTTTTATAACGCTGTTTGTGATTTTTCTAGGCATTATTACGTTCAGTAGTTTGCCATTGCTTTCTGAACGGGTGGTGCCATCGTCCTTTTGTAAAGATCCACGCGAAACAATTTGCAACTAAACTGCCCGCAGCGTGTTTGAACTCAGAACGTCGGGGTTATGATCCCTAATAACAAATACTAACCCCTAGGCCACAGACGCCACCGGTTTTCTGGGTAGATGATGCTTATCAACCCGGGAGGGCAGGTCGTCTAAGGGTCGCTACCCTAAAGAAAATAGCAACCTGCTGCCTTGCAGGTTGGCTGGGACTAAAGCTTGGCTGTGGCTGGGGACAGTCAAAGGCTAACGGAGAGCGAACCCAGTAAACTCTGGTTGAAATCGGATACGTCGCCGAAGGACAAGCACCATAGCTCCAAATGGTACTGAAGATTGTGACGTAAAACAAACGTTCTTGGCAAAGGCTGTTTATATATCGCAATAAGAATGATACAAATGGCCAAAAAAGAACGATCGAGAGGGAGAAAGAGTATGGTACTTCTGACTTATTTTTGCGTGAGGGTTTGCTTTACTTATCATCAGTGTCGCTCACCAATTAGGCGAGCTTTCTCCGACTTCAGAGATCGAACTGTGCTACGGAGTTCGTGCACTGCTGGTGAGATCTCCCTCTGTAAGGCAGAGATCAAAGCATACATTGTTAATCACCGAAGAGCAATGATGATTGCCCTGTCTTCTGTGTTCGCTCTGAGAACCACTTATGCCCCTCTTTGTGGCATGTATGCGATTTTTAGAAAAAAAACAGGTTTACGTTGTGAGTCTGGTTTATAGAGTTATGATAACAGCTGCGATATTTGCGTCTTTATACCCAGCACATGCCCGCCTGCCCAGCGTGTTCGTAACGCGTTGGACGACGTGTGACAAGCCCCCTGTGAGTACTGTTCAATTCCGTGGACTGGTAGAAAAGTCACAGGTTCTCCAGATTTACGGTGTTCGTGACACCGAACCGAAGGGTTACGATGTCCATGGCACCAAGCCGAAGAGCTGAAAGCTCAAGTACTTCTGGATCGAATAAAAAATATCTAGCACGTCCGGGTTGTGCTTCTACTCCGAGACACACACGCAGAACTCGAGGAAGACCAAGAACACGATGGATAGATAATATCGCAGATGTATCTTTTTCTTCTTTGCCCTTCATTTCTAGGGAGACATAGGTCCGCAACCAAGACCTTCTAATGCCGTCTTCTATCCAAAGCCATCTTTACGAGATCTCTCTCTATTTTCTTACATTTCGTCTCCAGGTGTTCCTGTATCATCTCATACCTCTATGATCCTAGGTGTTACATCGGAGAGCCTGTCTCGTAATGCTGTCAGAGTGTCTCCTCAGTGTGTGTCCTATCCATTCTTTGTGATTTGTATGTGACCTGAGCATAAGAGCGATTGTACGTTGTGCAATTATACCCCTACAAGTGAACCAGCACATCCGATTTCTGCGACGCTTTTTATTTACTAGGGTAGCTTCCTAGGCCCCTATCTCAGTCGCCTATTACCTTGTATGTCGCAGTGTTTGAATTCTTTGCTCCCCTTGTGAGCCCCGGCAATACACGGGCGAGACCTTGATAGTTCAATATGGAAAAAAAACAGACAGGAAAGCTGCTACCCGGGAAAAATGCATTACAAAAAATTTAAAATATATATTTCTTCAACATATTTTCACCATCTTCAAAATCAGACTGGGGACTCTCGCTGGTGCTACGAAGTTCATGCACTGCTGCTGAAATCTTCCAGTGTAAGAAAGAGATCGTAGCTGATATGTTTGGCACTGGTAGCACAGTGTTGATATGAAGATTGCATTTATAATCTGTCTTTTAGTTTCTACTGGAATTGCTGGGTGTTTCAAGATTGAGGTAAATTGGTATGTAATGGTGTTGGCTTGCTGGATTCTAATTTCGATCTCTCTGTCCAGTTTACTATCAGATGTGAAGATGCTTCCATTTACTGCTTCCAGTGGCGACTCGTGATCGTTTCTGTTGATGGGGCCAGATACAAATTTTCGGGAAAATCATTGCTTTGGGTTAGGTTATATTTTGGCCCGACCCCTCTGACCCTTAATGACGAGCCGCCACTGACTGCTTCCATTCCAGATACTTTGCTTTTATCCCTAACAATATTTAACTCAACAGCAACAGGTATAAGAGGTTACCCATACGATCATCAGATTCGATGAATATGCTTCAAATGATTGAATCTGGAAGTATGCGTGTGGAATGGGTGGACAACATTCAGAGATCACATCTCAAGAAAATGACTTGGCTGTACACGTCTGGACATGCTGGAGTGCGGGGTAACGAACGTGCTGACTCTCTTGCAAACAATGCCCCGACTCAAGTGGGCAGAAATATGGACAGAGCCGATATCATCAATGCGGTACGCTCTCAATTGTGTGACATGGACGGGTCTCAGACACTGGAACGAGTTCGAGAATTAGGCGTTAAGTTTGGACATGCCAGACAGTGTCGTCTTCGTGGTAGAGAGAGAAGATATAGTAATCAACTCATGGGTACGGTGAGCAAATGGACTTTGGGATGGCTGCTGCAACGGATGACAGAGCACGAATGCCCAATGTGCCATGATGTCGATCGCATAACATAACATAACATTTAACTCAACAGCTAACTTGAGAAAAGACAATATTATTTAGTTACAAGTGGCAACATCCCTAGAAAGAAATTCAGACAAACTGGCTAATAAAGAAGGTGAACTATCTCAATCTGACACAAGTATAACCTTTAAAGAGGTCAAGAGATTTGTTAAGAGAAGACACAAGTGGAAAATAAAACACGTGTCACCGCAACAACAAAGTGTTACATGGGCTCTGGGTTGTCCCAAAATTCGTATCGGGAAACAAAATTATTTTAAAATAAACCGCGTTGTAAAAGTGGTTAGAAATTTGCAGATAAAATGCTATATCACATTGAAGGACAGGTGTAATAATTTTTCTTCGAACACTCCATATCGACCACTCTTTGTATGTGATCCGAGCCTAAGATCGGTTGTACATTGTGCCAGTTATGCGCCAACAAATAGGCCAGCACATCCGATTTCTGCGACGCTTTTTATTTACTAGGTAGCTTCCTAGGCCCTCCTACCTCTGTCGCCTCTTACGACATGCCTTGTAGGTCGGAATGTTACTATTCTTTGCTCCCCTTGTGATGGTAAGTCTGACATTCTTACTGCGTGGCTAAATCTCCGAGGCAAATTGGCGACCGTAAACGTATCCCATTCCTCATTGTGAGGGTCGTTGCACCATGTTATGCACCTTACGGCCTGGTGCATCCGTTTTCTGCAAGCATTTGTTTCGGGTTAGCATTCCTTAGCGGACACGTCCATCCGATTTCAGCCAAACCTCCTTAGCCGCCTCTTACGACATGCGTGGCAGGTAACAGTGGTTCTATTCTTTATACCCCAAATTTGGGCCCAGGTAGCCACTCGGGCTATAAACGAAACAAAAATAATGAACAGGAAACAGAACATGAGATTTATTATTGAGTTATATGTATTTAATTACATATGTCTGATAATGGTAATGTCAGTTATAATATGAAATGACACTAACAAATGATTGAAATAGTTTAATTTAAAAAAAGGCACATGAAGTAATCAAGTGGAGGTAATTTAATGATTATTGCCAGCACATGCTTCCTATGTGTGTGATCTGGGTTCCATTCCTCAGTGGGCATGGAATATTTTCCCGATCGCAACAGCTCTCATACCGACCCAGTTGAAATTAGGTACCAGGAAAAGCACTGGAAGGCCTGGCGAGTTGACCATATCTCCCGCCTGTGGGATCAGAACGCGCCACAAGTGTGTTGCCGGGGCCCGCAAGAGAAGTAAAGAATAGTACCACTGTGACCTACAAGGGATGTTGTAAGAGGCGACAGAGGTAGGGGCATAGGGAAGCCACCCTAGCAAATAAAAAACAGCGCAGAAACCAGATGTGCTGGCCTACTTGTAGGAGCATAACTGGCACAACATACAATTGCTCTTAGGCTCAGATCACACACAAATCACACAGAGTGGTAGATATGGAGCGTTCGAAGAAGACCATGCCGCCAATCGTGTGTCTAAGGTCAATGAAAAATACAGGTCTAACATTGTATTCCCCAATAAACCTTGAGGTATGAAAAAGGGTTCTATACTGTATACATGACAGTACAAGATTACATCTCAAATCTAAGCAGGCTAAAACAACCATCGGATGGTGATATAGAGAAAAGTTGTTGCAAGACCACCCCCAACACAGCACCAAAGATGGGTACTATGGTCTGTCCTGCAGCAAACAAGTCATCATATTCCACCTCGTACCGCTATAACAGAGATATCTAAGCAGTAGTAATTCTTTATTTAACCTTCCATTTGTGCTCTAATATCAAACAGGGGCACAAGCAGAAATGGCAAGGTGCACCAAAAAGAAACGAGAGGTGGACAAAACGGTGGCGAGCCTTAAAGATTGGGTCTTCATCCAGAAAAAAATAAACGTGTTTCCCCTTGCAGAGAACTACTACTGCCTTGTAGTTTGATTGGTGACAATAAAAGGCTAGGAGCAAACCGTACACAAAACTGGACTGCAGGAAACCAAGAAGTCCCAAAAAAAGACTGGTAACCTGGGCAGATAACGCTCAACATTCCAAGAGGGAAGGTTGTCTAAGGGTAGCTACCCTAAAAGAAAATAACAACCTACCACCTTGCAGGTTGACTGGGGACAGCCCAAGGCTAACGAAAAGCAAACCCAGTAAATGCTGGCTAAAACCAGACACATCGACGAAGGATAAGTACCAGAGCTTCATATGGCGGTAAAGATGTGACGAAACACATCCATGCTAAGGCTGCATGAATCAGATTTCCACATGAATAAAAAAGTATGGAGAAATCTGGTACATCGGTATAAGCGGTGATTGTGAGAGAAACAAGGGTCTCTATAGTGAAGACGTTTACATGTTCTGAAGGTTGCGGGTTCAAATCTGGACCAAGTTATTTTTTCATGAGATCCCTAGGATTGTTGTTGGAGCTACAGAGTTTGTGCTTCATGCAACACGCTCGCATCAATCAAGAATATCAAAACATTTTTTTAAAGTATTAGATGCAACAAGTTGTCTATGATAGTCCAGAGTTATATAGAGATAGTACTGAAATATGGCAGTGAATGATGGACAATAAATAAACAGACAACAGAATCTCTGGAAACCACAAAGATGTGGTTTTTATAAAAGAATAAATCAGAATACCATGGACTGATAAAATTACTAATGTTGATCAGACTAAGACTGGTTCCATCACCCACATGTGCACAGACAGCCGAACACATCCTGCAAGATTGATTGCCACCCGATGAATCAACTGAGGAAAGAACACTGGCCAACAGAGACAAACATCAATGTAAAGCTGTTTGGAAGTCTTGATGAACTAACAAACACAACAACATACATCCAGAGAACTGGACTCATTGAAAGAAAACTCACTACGCATAGCAGAAAGAGACACAAAGGTCACGGCATAGAGAAAACTTACTATGCATAGCAGAGACACAAAGGTCACGGCATAGAGAAAACTTACTATGCATAACAGTAACAGAAAGCGACACACAGGTCCTGGCATAGAGAAAACTCACTGCGCATAGCAGAAAGAGATATAATTTTCAGGGCCCCACATGTGGATTCTAGGAAGAGCAAAGAATAGAACTGGCTTCTCTCACATGTCATAAAATATTACTCTCGGGCATGACACCAGCGTTCCTATACTGCTAAAAAAAAAAAGCTAAAGAAACAGAGCATGCCCAAACTGCTCATGAATTGAGTGGAACATTGTTTTCTCTGTTTTTGTGCCCTTGGGTGCGAGGAACTCAGAATTATGAGAAAAGGAGGTTAAGAAACGCATGGTGACAATCAATAAAATCAATGTGGAATGAGATAGAAACATAAAGAAAAGAGAGAGATAATATGCTGGACTGCATGGGATGAAAAAATGTCAACATATGAACTGATAATCTGTACCCATAACTGGCATCCGGTTTTGGAATGGTGTTGAGGGGTTGTGTTAGGTAATAACAGCGATAAATTTTGTTCATTTTTATCTCAATTCCGTGACTTGGATTACTACTTTTCCTAGAATTAGATATATTGTACTATTCGTGGAAATGTTATGTGGTGTAATTAAGTGATGTAGAAGTAGGATGGTGACTAATTAGAATTGCGATTGCTATCCACGCATTGCTTTTGAACATGGCAGTCCAGGGTAGGTAGAACCCTCAAGCCTAGAAAGGTAGACTGACTATGAGAAGTATCCAGAAATGAAACCTCATCCATTGAAAGATGCATCACTTGAGTGGTTACCGGGTCCAAATTTGGGGTGTAAAGAATAGAACCACTGTTACCTGCCACTCATGTCGTAAGAGACGACTAAGGAGGTTTGGCTTGAATTTGGATGCATGTGTCCGCTACGGAATGCTAACCCGAAACAAATGCTTGCAGAAAACGGATGCACCAGGCCGTAAGGCGCATAACATGGTGCAACAACCCCTAACAATGAGCATGGGATAATGGATTATACGGTCGCCAATCTGCCTCGGAGAGTTAGCCACGTAGTAAGAATGTCAGACCTACCATCACGAGGGTGACCAAAACTTACTGCGGGAAGAGGTCGGCACAAACGGGAAGCAGAAATCATAGGAATTATATCCTACAGAACTGCCCCAGTATGCAGACTTGAGAAGAAAGAGGTGGCCACTTACACTAGCGTCCAAGACAAACTGTATGGCGTGGCTGATAATCTGAGGCAGAAGGCTGCCTTTATTAGAAAATCTGAAATCCCAATCTAGTGAGAATGCAGAAGAAGAAAGATGCATACCCAAGCGACACAGGAAATAGAAAACATGCATCTACGCACAGCAACAAACTCCACTCCATTATGGCGTTATTCTTAAAGTGCAAAGCCAGGTAGGTACAATACTGGGCCCCCAGCACCGAAAGGGATCCCCAAACACAACAGGTACAACCCTTCAAAAAATTATAGAGAGAACCAGTGAAGATCACAAGTGCACCGCCCTGTTTATGACACATACGGGAGTAGCTGCATAGCAGAAGTTGATCGCAAAAGTACCCACAAGATATTTGTGGAGATCCACTATCGCCGACACCAGCTGTGCACATGATAAATGTTACTTTTATTTTTACAAACCACTAAATGAAGATATTTTACATCCTAGTAAACTTTAACGTAACAGAAATTCAAAATCAGTTATTGAAGTTCATTTGATGCGATCCCATCTCCAGATACTGCCATCATCGCTAACAGCCAGAAGGATATTTCCATCCTTGGATAGCGCTGTTTGTCGAATTGCTGTGTTGCATTTGTGATGAGAAAGTTTGGCAAATCTGTAAAACAGAAAAAGTAATACCACATCATGGAATGTAATATGAAGTGTTAGGAATCTCACAGCACCTAGTGCTAGAATTTATTGGTAATCTCTTTAGTGTCTTTGGTGGCACTCAAAGGCATCAACAAAAGCACACTCTTCTTCTCTGTCACTGGCCGATCTCTGTATTGTGTTCCAGCTGTGATTCATTTCTTTTCTTCCTCTTCTTCATTCGTCGCTAAGACTTCAGACGTAGTCAGCGACTGTGTGTTGCCAGGGCTCACAAGGGGAGCAAAGAATAGTAACACTGAGACCTACAAGGCGACTAGTCGTAAGAGGCGACTGAGGTAGGGGCCTTCTGAAGCTACCCTAATAAATAAAAAGCGTTTAAAAAATTGGCTATGCTGGCTTACTTGTAGGCACATAATACAATCGCTCTTAGACTCAGATCTACTTATGTGCCAGAACTATTTAATTTGTTGTTTCTTGATGAAGTACAGTACTGATGTTGTACCCACTTTTTCCTGATGTCTTCATTTCTAAACCGGTCTTTGCTTGATACTCCCAGCATTCTGTGTAGACACTTCATCTCTGTCGTGACTAGTTTTCTTCTATCGATTGATGTCAGCATAGCATAATGTTGGTAGAAAGACTGTGTTGAACATTGCTCTTTCAGTGTTCATGGTGCCATATGTCCTATGATTTGATTTCTTGCATCTATGTTGGATTCTGTTAGTTATTCTTCCATTTGCTGAAAAAACTCTGCTAGGTATGTAGAATCTTTGACTTACTTCGTTAACGCTTTCCACGCCAATCACCGTACACTGGGTCACAGCATATTCCGTTGAATGCCATACACTGTGCCATTCGAGTTGTTTTCCTTATTCGGAAACTATTTAATATTTATTTCTAGTCTTTTCGAGTGTTCAAAGAAGTTGATTTAAACAACATGCCAATAAACAGCAAAATATATGTTAGAGTGAGTGCAAACCATGCGTCTGTTCGTGCAGGTGGCCACTTGATACTATCTCTGGTGTAAATCACAGAGTGGTCGATAAGTGGTTGTTCTAGAGCCATCCGAAGTTGCTCATTGGAATATTATCAGATGCAGATTGTTCAGTGTTGTCAATGAATGATGTTTCTAGAGCGTCTAGTCTTTCTAGTTTTGCTTTGGCTACTTTTTAACCTTGTTATTCTAATAGGTTTGTCCAGTTTTCTTCAAATTAGTATATAATAAGATATATATATATGTCTATTTATTGACGACTAGTAATTTTTTTAATCCCTGAATTAACTGTGTGTGTATGTATGGCCTTTCTCGTGTTTACAGACGGTCAATTGGCAAGTGTTTATCTTTGACAACCTATGAGTTTTCGCTTTTCTCTCTTGTCTTTCAGCTCATACATAAGTCTCTTCTCAAAAGACTCTGTGCCCTTGCGCAATATCGCTTTCCACACAACTCTGTCATCAGATAGTTTTTTCCCATATGCTGGGACTTATAGAAAAGTTTTTAATTGAGGCCTTGCAGACATCTTTATATCTGAGCAGTGGTCTACCTTGGTGTCTCTTCCTCCAAAGTTCACAGAACAACATTTGTTTTGGTATGCGGCAATTGTCCATTCTTCACACATGCACCAACCATCTTAGTAGTCCACTGCTGAGCATGCCCATGATGGAAGGCAGGTTTGCATGTTGCAGTACTTCAGAGTTGGTTATCTTCTCGTACCACCTGATGTTCATAATCTTGCGGAGACATCGAAGGTGAAAAATGTTAGGATTAACTGTGTAAAACTGAGGAAATAACTGCATATGGAAAGAGCCAGTATAATCACTTACTTGGTTTGTGTAGGGTCATCAACATCCAGATCCCATACAAAGATATGACCAACTTGGTTACCAAGGGCCATTACCTATTTCAAAATATATAAGAACGACTAGAGGCATACTGAACATATGACTGATAAATAAATGATTATTTTTTTTACTGATCCAGGAGCACTTGAGCTTTCAGCTCGGTGCCGTGGACATCGTAGCCCTTCAGTTCGGTGCCACGAACACCATGAATCTGGTGAACCTGTGGCTTTTCTGCCAGCCCGCGAATTGAACCCGCACTCACAGGGAGCTTGTCACCCGTAGTCCAACGTGCTACGAACACGCTGGGCAGACGGGTAAATAAATGATTAAGAACTATACTACTGTATTATCGATATAATGGAAGACTGTAGTAAAACTATATATCAATGACGAAACATATAAAAACAAAGTAACATTTTAAATAGTATAAAAACAATACATGGCAACGTTTCGACCAAAAGGCTTTTATCAAGCAAAGGGTACACCAGAAGGGAAGAAATTTACTTCTTACACAGCAGATATTATACAATTAGACAATACATCCCTAAAATGAAAATATGTGGCTAAAAACTAAATAAATGTGTAAAACTAGGAATGGAGAAAAAAGAAGATAAACAATAAAAATCAAATATATATACATAGCATATATACATTTAACGTATACTGTGCGCAGAACACTCCGACACGAAAACTGCACTGAGATGGACTCCAGAGGGTAGGCGAAGCGTGGAAGACCCAAGACAACCTGGAGGAGAACGATAGAGCAAGAGCTGAAGGAAATGAATCATAGCTGGAACACAATACAGAGGAAGGCCATGAACAGGGAAGAATGGTGTACGTTGTTGCTGCCTAACGCAGGGCTAATCAGGCTAAAGAGAGAGAGAGAGAGATCGCAGAACTGTACAACACCTGTTGGGGGGTCCATTCTTTCTGCTGTATAAGAAGCAGACTTAGAACGGGACACTGCGGTCTCAGAGTACACCTCCATAGATTGAGTTTCCCCTGTTTGCACCAGTGGAGCACCAACGCAGTCCCCAAAGCACATCTTGTAAGACTGCCCCAGTCTGAGCAGCATGAGAATGGAAATCTGGCCAACAGGAACAACTCTTCAGTACAAACAATGTGGTACCAGTGAAGACCTCAAGCGTGTTGACCTGTTTATGACATGTACCGGAGTAGTCGCATAGCAGAAGTTGATTGCAGAAGAAGGCATTCACAAGAGACAATTCTCACCTGTGTGCTACCTGGGCCCACAAGGGAAGCAAAGAATAATACCACTGCAACCTTACAAGGCATGTCAGAAGAGGCGACTAAGGAAGCTACCCTAGTAAATAAAAAGTGTAGCATAAATCGGATGCGCTGGTCTACTTGTAAGCACATAACTGGCACAAGGTACAATCGCTCTTAGGCTCAGATCACATACAAATCAGAGTGGTTAACAAGTGGTCGATATGGAGCGTTTGAAGAAGAGAGACAATTAAAGGCAGCAAGTTCTCTGCAATATCATGGGACTCACCTGTTGACTGTAATCCAAAGAAAACCTCATGTACCAGATCTCACATTCCTTATATTCAAACCGATGTTGTACCCAGACACCATCCTTGTCATCTTTAACTTTGGGTGAATCATGATGGCTTCCTGGTCTCCAGCAGACAATGCAGTTCTCACAAGACTAGAAATAAATATTCAATAGTTAGTTGATTTAAACCACACATGTTGCCGGGCTCGTAAGGGAGCAAATAATAGTACCACTGTGATCTACAAGGCATATCGTAAAGGTAACTGAGGTAGGAGCCTAGGGGAAACTACCTAGTGAATAACATGTGTCGCAGAAATTGTATGTGCTGGTCTACTTGTAGGCGCATAACTGGCACAACCGCTTTTAGGCTCAGATCACAGACAAATCACAAAGAGTGGTCGATATGGGGCATTCAAAGAAGAAGTTCCAATTGTTGTGCCATAAGTATTGCTCCAGTTGCTGTGAGCCCACATTGTCATAGTATTTCTTTCCTAATGTCCCTTTCTGACTAATGTGGTTATTGGTTACAGAACTGATGTCACAGCACTCCAGGCAGACCCATAGGTGCTCAGTCTCACCCAACAGATGTCGAATCGGTATGTATACTGATGATTCCTGTGGCTCGCTGGTTAAACATACTTCTCTCTCTGCCCCTCAAGCATCCAGCTCCATTTGTACAATGTGAAACTCCCTAAATAGCTACCATGATTCTTCTTCTTCTACTTTCTCACTAGATTGGGATTTTGGATTCTCTAATAAAGGTAGCCATCTGCCTCAGATTATCAGCCACGTCATTAAGTTTGTCTTGGACGCTGGTGTAAGTAGGCCACCTCTTTCTTCTCAAGTCTGCATACTGGAGGCAGTTCTGTAGGATATAATTCCTATGATTTCTGCTTCCCAGTTTGTGCCAACCTCTTCCCTCAGTAAGTTTTGGCCACCCTCGTGATGGTAGGTCTGACATTCTTATGGTGTGGCTAAATCTCCGAGGCAGATTGGCGACCATAGAATACGTTATCCCATTCCTCATTGTGAGGGGTTGTTGCACCATGTTATGCGCCTTATGGCCGGGTGCATCTGTTTTCTGCAAGCATTTGTTTCGGGTTAGCATTCCCTAGCGGACACATGCATCCAATTTCAACCAAACCTCCTTAGTCGCCTCTTATGACATGAGTGGCAGGTAACAGTGGTTCTATTCTTTACACCCCAAATTTGGGCCCGGTAAACACTCGGGTGGCAATGATTCAACATCAATTTTAGTGCCCTCATCCAACTACAGGTCGCCAAGAGAATGAAGAACTCCCCTTATCCATCCTAAACTATCCAATAATCGATGCTTTCGATACAAGCATGTTCACTCCCTACTGCACGATCAGGACTTCAAACGCTCCATATTGACCACTTGTTAACCACCCTCTGTGATTTGTATGTAATCTGAGCCTAAGAGTGATTGTACGGTGCGCCAGTTATGCACCTACAAGTAGGCCGCACATCTGATTTCTGCGCCACTTTTATTTACTAGGGTAGCATCCCTAGGGCCTACATCAGTAGTCTCTTACGACATGCATTGTAGGTTGCAGTGGTACTATTCTTTGCTTTCCTTGCAGGCCCCCGGCACCATACAGGCGAAACATGAAACAATAATGCTATGACTTACTTTTGATAAAACCAGGTTACCAAGCCAACGAACACAATCAACATAGTTTCTGTGAATGTCTCGTGTAGAAAAATCTGGGAAATGACAGCACTCAGTTGGGAATGGTCTGTTGAAATAAAATATTCAGAATTAAAATGGCAAAGTTTCAATTTTTGTTTTGGCTCATCAGCTATATTCTTCTTCTCGTTTGCTGGTGTTCAATATCTACACAATGAGTCCGGCTCTCTGGATGTATGTTGTTGTGTTTGTTAGTTCATCAAGATTTCCCAACAGCTTTGCATGGATATTTGTCTCCGTTACTTGCCATCTATGAATTCAGGTGTAGTTATGGTGAATAATATAGCACCTCTGATTTTTGTGTCAAGTCTTGCTTTCATTATCACCAGAGCCCATCCCTGCCATGCACACGGCCTTAGTCCGACTTCAGAAGTAATTGTAATTTAGATCCCTAACAGGGTCAAAGGCACAAGGATGCGGTGCGCCAGGATTAGGAGCTGGCTCTAATCCTGCTCTCACCTCCACGTGGTGACCCTGGTAACAGACGGTAGTTTCGGTCTGGCTAAGAGGGCAGGTGCCATGGGAGAGCTACTCTGGGGCAAGGTAGAGATGCAAAAGTAGTCACGCTAGATGGAATCCGCCGAACACAGACAAGCGAACTCCCAGAGTGGCTATTAATGCTTGCCTCTCCCGGCCGATGGGAAAAGCTTGAAGGATAAAAGTGGAACCGCGTGTGGCTAAACTCGAGCCCGCGCATGCTCTCTCTTGAGCCCTCTCTCTTGAGCCGATGGGAAAAGCTTGAAGGATAAAAGTGGAACGTGTATGGCTAAACTCGGAGCCCGCGCATGCTCTCTACTCTGAGCCGATGGGCTTAAGGATAAGTGAACTGTGCTAACTGAGCGCATGCTCTTGAGCATGAGTATGCTGAGTCGAGTTGAACTGCACGAAGGACCACATAGGTCAAAACTCGGGCCCCTATCTCACGGATGGGGGCATGATTATAAGTCATCGAAGAGACGTTGACCCACACGGGGAAATTCGAGCCCATGCATGCTCTCTCTTGAGCCGATGAGTATGCTGAGAGCCGGGTTGAACTCCACGTGGGTTAACATAGGCCGATCGAAAGACGTTGACCGTGCAGGGCGAAATTCGGAGTCCGTGCATGCTCTCTCTTGAACCGATGAGTAAGCTGGGAATCGAGCTGAACTGTACGTGGGTCCACACGGACTGCCCAGGAAATGGTGGGAGTTGTCGGAAATGGTGAGGTTGGCACCAGGGCAGAACGAGCATGCATATGGACAAGGGTGGGCCCACATGGGGCAAAACCTGTGACCCCCATCTCATGGGTGGGGGACCAGGTTGAGTCACAGGTGGGGACAGCCCATGAAAAATGTGAGCACGATAGGGAAGGCGTGGAAAATGTGAGCACGGCAAAAATTGATGGTGACCAGGCACCAGGGCAGAGCTAGCAAGCACGCTGACAAAGCCATAGTGGACCCCACCGAGGGGCAGGTGAGCATGGCATGGCACACCAGGCACGGCACTGCAGCAGCAAGCATGGCAGACAAGAGAGTGTGAGTCCCTGGGAGGGCAGGCCATCTAAGGGTCGCTGCTCTAGAAGAAAATGGCAACCTGCTGCCTTGTGGGTTTTGGCTGGGGACAGCAAAAGGCTAGTGGAGAGCGAACCGTACACAAACGCTGGTTTAAATCGAACACACCACCCAAGAATAAGCACTTGAGCTCCAATTGGTACTGAAGGCTGTGCACGTACATCCCATTCTGATGTTTGGCTGTTTATATATCACAATAGAATGATAAAACTGGCTTAAGAACGATCGCGAGAAGAAGATCCCTATGTAAAGTGTACACACCAAGAATTTGGGGAGGAGGGTCAAGTGGGCCTTAAGCAGTGGAATTTCCATGGCAAATGGCTACTGATGCAGTGTGTTATCAACATCGCTATTGGTGACCCCAAGATAACAAATAAAATTATTCTTCATCTTCAAACGCTCCATATCGACCACTTGTTAAACCACTTTTTTGTGATTTGTATGTGATCTGAGCATAAGAGCGATTGTACGCCGTGCTAGTTATGCACCTACAAGTAGGCCAGTACATCCGGTTTCTGTGATGTTTTTTATTTACTAGTGTAGCATCCCTAGGTCCTACATCAGTCGCCTCTTACGATATGCCTTGTAGGTCGCAGTGGAACTATTCTTTGCTTCCTGTGCAAGCGCCGGTACTACATGGGTGAGATAACAAATTAAATTCTTCTTCTTCTTCCTGTCAATGATCATTGGATTAGATCTGAAATCTCTATGAAAATTGAGGTGTGGTGCACGTAAATCCTGAATCCATCTTCTCTGGTGTTGTCCTGCTCTCCTCTTTGCCAGGATCCCTCATTCCATAATGGTCTTCCCCAACCTTTGTCTTTTATAGCATTACTGTTACGGTTTTCGGACATGTGATGAGAAAGGGAGGTTTAGAACGCATTGTAACAACTGGTAAAATCGAGGGTAGATGAGACAGAGAGAAAATTTTGGATAGCCTAACTTCATGGCACAGTAGAGCATCAACATCTGAATTGATAGCAAACACCAAAGATAGAGATTTGTGGAGATCCATGATCGCCTACACCAGCCAGCATGGCACCTGATGATGACTGTTAGGGTTATCTAGGAATCTTCTTGGTAGGTAGTCTGTCATTGCTTTTCTTCCTGGCAGTGACCATGCTGGTCCATGCCATTATTTTTATTACACCATTATTTTTACTACAGAGATTCTCTGTCTACCATAGTGAGTTTTGAGACCATAACCATTGATTGTCAGCTGTACCTACACTCATTCTCCACCTGCTCCCATTGTTTTTAGTTGCCCAGCCATGGGTGCTAAATGGGTACTCCACCTTGCCCAAAGATGTCCTGTAGAATAGCGGACGGAAGAAAGCGCCTTACATCTTCTTTGGTAGATGTTTCTAACCCACATGGAAGAGCTACAAGAATTAAGTAGTAAAGAAACAATACAAATATTCTCTGTAGTAATTAAAAAAAATTAACATACTGATCACTTTTTGCTGAAGAGTAACTGTGTGATTCTTCCAATGCTTTTTTTATATCAGGTTTTTCCAGATTCCATATTTTTAAAGAATGATCCATCCCACAAGACACTATCTTGGTTCCACTGAGATTGAAATCCTGCAAACAAAATTTATTAGAAAAGAAAATTAGTATTAACTCCTTGTGGACCAAATGCCACACTACGTGACTTTGGGTCAGACATCTTTTTACCAGGAGCCACACTAAAGGACGTTTTTTTCTCTAAAAACAAATGGCCTGTAAAAACATGGTTCACTAAGAGTTAATGAAAGAATTATTAAGAACAAAATAAAGATAATATTTTATGAGGTTTTTTCCCCGTCGTTCACTATGAATTCAGATGTAGTCATGCCGTGTGTTGCTGATGCTCACAAGGGAAGCAAAGAATAAAGCAAAGAATAGTAGCACTGCAACCTAAAAGCATGTCGTAAGAGGTGACAAGTAGGGCCCAGGAAGCTACCCTAGTAAATAAAAAGCGCAGCAGAAATTGGATATGCTGGCCTACTTGTAAGCGCATAAC
The DNA here is from genome assembly GCA_020796225.1 of Arion vulgaris. NCBI lineage: Eukaryota > Metazoa > Mollusca > Gastropoda > Stylommatophora > Arionidae > Arion > Arion vulgaris. The sequence goes on from CM036755.1 coordinate 36,683,545, forward strand.
TGGCACAACATACAATTGCTCTTAGGTTTAGATCACATACAAATCACACAGAATGGTTGACAAGTGGTCGATGTAGAGCATTCGAAGATGTAGTCATGGCACCTAATATAGCACCTCAACTGATTTTTGTGTAAAGGCATAATTCCTCATTACCAATGTCCCTTGCCTTTCAGGTGAGCCTTACTTTGACTTCTGTGGCACTTGTAATTTAAATGTCCTAGTAAAGGATCAGCCAATTACTAGCCTACTGATGACCAGTAGAATACACAGCCAACCCCATCTCCCAGTTATGTAGACCGAGAAACTTTGACAGCGAAGTCCAAGGCTAATGGTGCTCTGGCTCGTCTAGCGGGATGGACCCCCTAAGAAAAGTGGTTTTTTTGTTCTACTTTTGAAAAGCGAACCAGAATAAAAAGCATGCAGAAACCGGCTGTACTGGCCTACGGGTCTGTAGGAGCCTGAGACAACAAACTCAACGATACAAGAAGCCAATCACATACAAAAGGAGTGGTTTAACAAGTTGTTGATGTAGAGCGAATGAAGAAGAACAGTGGTACATTGACAGAAAAGAATAAAGAGTTTTAGGAACTCCACATGCCCATGTGGTGCCGGGTCCACAAGGAAGCAAAGTATGGTACCACTGCAACCTACAATGTATGTCGTAAGAGGCGACTGATATAGGCCCTAGGGATGCTACAGTAGTAAATGAAAAGCAGCGCAGAAATCGGATGTGCTTGTAGGCGCATAACTGGCACATCGTACAATCGCTCTTGGGCTCAGATCACATACAAATCACAGAGTGGTTAACAAGTGGTCGATATGGAGCGTTGAAGAAGAAACTCCAGGGGAAGCACCGGAGCCAATCAATATGATCAATAAATAGACAGTGAACAAGTATTATCTCTCTCCCACGATCACTGCCCAGACCGATATACCAGATTTGCCCATAAATTCTATTCATGTGGAAATCCGATTCATGCAGCCTTAGCATTGGTGTGTTTTACGTCACATCTTCAGTACCACTTGGAGCTCTGGTGCTTATCCTTTGGCGATATGTCCGGTTTCAGCCAGCGTTACTCGGTTCGCTCTCCGTTCTGTAGCCATCTAGTGTTTTTTATGGTGTGGGGCCACATCCAACCTCCTTAATCGCCTCTTACGACATGTGTGGCAGGTAACAGTGGTTCTATTCTTTACAACCCAATTTTGAGCTCGTAACTACTCGGAAGCAAGTATTATGTGCTCCGGTAAAAAAATAAAATTACCAAACACAGGATTCAAACCTTCATTTCTTACGGCACCTATTTCTTAGCCCTACAGATGAGCGTCTTTCAGAACACAATCAGCTAGCTCTGGAACATTTACACAGTATCTGTTCTGGATATTGTAAAGATAATTTTGTCGGAACCAGAATGACATGCCCAAATGAAATGCTAAACAAGCAGACAGACTAACAAATGTTCAAATATCACTTCTACTTACAGCACTTAACTGATTCGGTCCATGGAACACTATAGTGCACATATTTCTTATCTCGTGTCCCAAGCGTCTTTTAAAAGACGGCTACTATTGCGTTGAGTTTTTATTAATTTTCACTCCGATTGTAGTTTTATATCAACCGGAAACTAAGTAGAAAGGAAGTACTAACGATAACCAAATCACAACATCGTGGTTTTGACTAGAATCTGAAGTGAAACCAAGTTTAATTTTCGTTTTCAAGTTACCCTGTGATTAAAAATAATGTCTAACAATTCAGAGTCTAGAAATGGTTTGTTATCAGCTCGTTCTGCACGTTTTACAGCTGCAGAAGCGCAAGATTGGTTGCATGAAGATGTAGATACTGATAGTGAAGATAGTGAAGCTTCTGATTCTGATGACACAGAAGTTTGTGATTTAAATACGTCGATTATTAATAATTTAAATAATACTAGTAGTGTTTCCCAACCAGCTGCGAGAGGCGTTGCCCCAGTCAGGTTCAGATGAGTCGTGTTGCTAATTTGTGAACAGTTAGTAAACCATATATTCCGTCAATATTTTCTTAATTTTTGTGTATTCATCAATGGATTACTTACATAAAGAGAGCAGTTACACTGACTTATTCACCATATTGTTCCTCAAGGCCCTTGGTAAGTTGGATTTTTGTTCTCACAATTTCAATTAATTTTTTATTACATGCTAATATTTGTCATGCACAGTCAACACAACATTATATTTTTGCATACAATAAATATTTTATGAAAGTACAATCATTTATCTTTAATTTGATATATAATAAGTTCAACTTTAAATCATATTTAGAAACAATATTTTAATTTAACTAAAGTATGTGTGCAATATTTTTGAAGCTAAAAAATAATTCCGTCCAGAGGTGAAAAAAACCTGGTACTGAATCAGTTAATGCTTCATCTCTGTGAGACAGACCAACAATAATGTTTGAATATCGACTTCTACTTAGAGCACTTAATGCTTCATCTCTGTGAGACAGACTAACAATATGTTCAAATATCGACTTCTACTTACAGCACTTAATGCTTCATCTCTGTGAGACAGACTAACAATATGTTCAAATATCAACTTTTACTTACAGCACTTAATGCTTCATCTCTGTGAGACAGACTAACAATATGTTCAAATATCAACTTTTACTTACAGCACTTAATGCTTCATCTCTGTGTCCATCCACTCCTAAAATAGACAGCACAAACTCCGTTAATTCAGATTCTGAGATCATGATCTAATAGACATAGTATGTGAAACAGAAATCTTTAACGTAACCATGTATGTGAAACAGAAATCTTGAAAGTAAGCATGTATGTGAAACAGAAATCTTGAAAGTAAGCATGTATGTGAAAAACAAATATGGAATGTAAGCATGTATATCAAAACAGTTTGATTATAACAGAACTTATAAAATTATAAAGAGGGTAGATGAGACAAGGGAAGAAACAGGACAGAAAATTTTGGATAGCCTGACTTCATGGCATGGAAGGGCATCAACATCTGAGATAATAGCAAACATCAAAGATCCACGATTGCCTATGCCAGCCAGCACGGTACCTGATTTTTCTGTCCCATGTCATTTATTTATGTTGGTCAGTTGATAGAAGGCTGGAGGGAGCTGCAGGAGATAGTGAGAGATAGGAAGACTTGGCATGAGTTGGTTGTGATTGATTATGTCCCAATCGGGGTTAAAAAGGTATGAAAGTGAGAGAGATGATGGCAGATAATGCAAGTGATGATGATGATGTTTATACCGATGGGTTTTTGCATCGTGGTGAGAAGACAAGCTGGAGTTTCTTGACAGGCGCGCATGGTAGGGTTGTTGCAGAACGAAATGGAACAAAAGGATTTTTTTCTAAAGTGTGCTTACCTTTACTGACAGATAACAGAAGATTGTTATCCCTTGGTTTAAATTTCAGTTCGTTCACAGCATTGCCATGACCAACAAACTGCTGCAAAAAACATCAACAAAACACAACAGTCAATATGGTGAATGTTACTATCATGACATCTTTCTTCTTCTTCTTTTCTCTAATCCTGTTTTATCTCACAGAGTCAAGATAAGATGAGATTTCTAGAACTGGCTTTTGTGCCCTTCTTGGTTCCCTCTCTTAGGCCCTGTTTACCAGTTCTTGAAATCTCTTCATAATTCTATGAGCATAAATTAGATTATACCACTGCCCGAGTGGTTACCCGGGCCCAAATTGGGGTGTAAAGAATAGAACCACTGTTACCTGCCATAGATGTCGTAAGAGGCGACTAAGGAGGTTAGGCGTGGGGCTAGCTACCCACACCGTAAAAAAACACTAGATGGCTACAGAACGGAGAGCGAATCGAGTAAATGCTGGCTGAAACCGGACACATCGCCGAAGAATAAGCACCAGAGCTCCAAATGGTGCTGAAGATGTGACATAAAACACACCAATGCTAAGGCTGCATGAATCAGATTTCCACATGAATAGAATTTATGGGGAGATCTGGTACATCGGTCTAGGCGGTGATCGCGAGATAGAAATTATACCACTATCTGCTTGCTAGGCCTGTTACTGTGGTTTCAGAAACCCCTCACTCAATTTATGCCAAGTCTTCATGAGTTGAATTATTCCTCTCCGCTCCTCATGGAGCAGAGGGCCTCAACAGTTGTTCATCACTTTTCCCGGCTCTGGCTTATTTATTTATGGCCTCTCAGGATAGTCAAGTACCCCTCAGTTCCTCAAGAAGGCATTTAGGATGTCCCTTTTCTGTTTTTTCTTGTTCCACTTCAGTGTCTGGCTCAGACCACCTACAAATCATAAAGAGTGGTTTAACAGGTGGTCATTATGGAGCGTTCGCAGAAAAGGATGAAGCTGTGAGCTTACCAAAAATTCTTTGATCCATGCCTCGGACTCCTGTAATTTCTATGACAAGTGGTAACTAGTGAAGATTCGACTTCACTATCTGCTTTCCTCTCTCTATGATACAATACAAGTTTGATGCTTTTTAAAAATAATATACCTTTATACACTGTCCCACTGTTGGACTGATGATACGAATGATCCCTCGTACTCCTCCAACAGCTAAAATAGGTTGACCTGTGGCATCATCAAATGACCAGGCGCAGCAGTACAGGTTTTCCTCTGTCTAGAACTCTGTTAAGGACATCAGTAGTTGAACATTTTTATAATTATTGTTTTCTATTCTCAATTAGAATATAGGATAACGCAATCTCTGAAGTCGAAGAAGGACGCCTATATGGCGGGGACATTGATAAAAGGAAAGCAGTCCTTCAAGCAAAAATCAGTGAAATGCCATCCCAAAGTGCCATGACTATGCCTGAATTCATAGCAGGCAAATGCATGAAGAGAAAGGGAGGCCTAGAAATACATGGAGATGAGATTTGGAGGCAGAGATCAACAATATAAAGGAGAGCTGGAGGGAGCTGCAGGAGATAGCTAGAGATAGGAAGACTTGGCGAGTTGTTGAGGGCAAATGTCCCAATCTGGGTTAAAAAGGCAGAGAGAGAGAGAGAAACACAAGAAGAAAATGGATAATTCATAAAAAACCTCATGGATGCTACTTGAAATGAACAGGATACTATTATCAACAAATACACAAAGAAACTATTACACCACGCTGACATCAAACAATAGAAGAAATCTTGTCATGACAGAGATGAAGTGTCACGCAGAATGCTGGGAGTATCAAGAAGAGACCGGTTTAGAAATGAAGACATCTGAAAAAAGTGGGTAGATATCAATACTGAACTTCATCAAGAAAAAAAAAAATTAAATGGTTCAACCACATACGCAGATTACCGACTGACAGTGAGCCTCAAAGAGCAATGTTACTAGATACGTGCGTACAAAGTAAAGGCTGTCCATACAAAACACTTGGCGAAAAACAGTTTATAAAGTACACACAAAAGACCGTTATATAAATCATTTTTTTTATCCTGACGCTGTGAGGCACAACAGGATTAGAGGGGGAAATAATTACATTGCATCTTCAAACGCCACATATCGACCACTTGTTAACCATTCTTTGTAATTTGTATGTGATCTGAGCCTACAACTACATCTAAAACTTACTAGGATAGCTTCCCTAGGCCTCAGTCGCTTCTTACGACATACCTTGGAGGTCACAGTATTACTATTTTTGCTTCCTCCATGGGCCCGGCAACACAGGGGCAAAAAATAACATAAAACTGATAAACAAAAAAATGAACAGTTAATAAATCAGTTTTCTAAACACTGAAATCATGGAAACTGGTTTCCTTTCAAACACATCTATTCTGATATAAATATTAATATATATTAGTCTCTCAAGGATACACTAGGATCTGCATACGACTGTAACAGTTTGATTTTTCCACCATCATGGCACTCATAGATGGTGACCTGGGAGAGACAATAGAAAAGTTTAGAAATAGTGAAGTTCCCATCTACAACTAATAATGTAACCATATACAACTAATAATGTAACCATCTACAACTACTAATGTAACCATCTACAACTAATAATATAACACCTGCACAACTAATAATGTAACCATATACAACTACTAATGTAACCATATACAACTAATAATGTAACCATATACAACTAATAATGTAACCATATACAACTAATAATGTAACACCTACAACTACTAATGTAACCATATACAACTACTAATGTAACCATATACAACTAATAATGTAACCATCTACAACTAATAATGTAACCACCTGCAACTAATAATGTAACCACCTGCAACTAATAATGTAACCATCTACAACTAATAATGTAACCATCTACAACTACCAGTATAACCATATACAACTAATAATGTAACTGTCTGAAACTAATAATGTAACCACCTACAACTAATAATGTAACCATCAGAAACTACTAATGTAACTGTCTACAGCTACTAATGTTTCAGTTTCAGTTTGGAATATCTTCATTGCACTCGGACATGTCCATAGGTGCTCCGATCTTCTTCGCAATATCTCCAACAGCGTCCAGCGACTGACCGTACCAGTTCTATTTTGATTGATGAGCCGACTCGTATACCTGTTGTACCGTCTTTTCTTGCCACACCAATCTTCAAACCCAGTTCCTGCAATCTAGTAGTTGACGTGCATTGGTTTAGATGAAGGTCTTCTGCGCCATGCTCTATGAGGGCGTTCACGATGTCAGCTCTGTCCATTGGCTGGCCCTTTGATATAGCGGCAGAGCCAGCCAGTCTGTCTGCTGTCTCATTGCCAACTACATCCATGTGCCCCGGAACAAAGACAAATGTAATTCTGCAAATTGTTGATGCCTGCAGTGATTCAGTCCATTGCCTGCGCACCGAACTGGCCTCCACCTTTCGGATCATACTCAACGAGTCACTCAGAATGCAAGTTGAGTGTAGTTTTGTGACTCTAGCCAGAGTAGTGCATTGGTCACCGCCAGTACCTCCATTGTCATGCTGCTTGTTGTCATACTAAATGTACCACTGGCTTCCTTGACCATTCTGCCACATGAGCTTGCAGAGAAGGCCCATACAGACTTTTCGTACGACTACTGATCCATCCGTGTAAATCACGTCGCCTGCATTGCAGTTTTCATCGATAATGGCTTTGACGTCTGCATTCAACGCTACGGGATTTCCTTCTCTGCAACCTTTGTCAAATTTAATGATGGTTGAAAAGTGTTCCAGTATATTGGAGGCATCGGTATCCATTCTTCCCCATAGTCAATATTATTGAGGCCGCATACCAGCTGAACAGTATCTGCGGCACGGCCAACCCATGACTTGCCCCGCTTAGCCGATTTCCACCACTGGTGCTGAGCTGTTCATGCAATGGGTGATTCTTTTTGGCACTTATTTTGAGATAGGCACGTGCTCTAGCTATCTTGAGTCTATACTCCATGGTCGGAAAATCCAGGAGAAACCTTATCGCCACACAGGGGGTATCCTTGTGCAATCGAGGATGATGCGCATAGCTTCGTTCTGTATTCTCTCCACTATGTAACCATCTACAACTAATAATGTAATCGTCTCTCTCTCTCTCGCGATAACCCTTAGACTGATGTACCAGATTTCCCAACAAATCCCATTCATGTGGAAACCTGATTCATGCAGTCTTAGCAAGGCTGGGTTTCATCACATCTTCAGCGCTATTTGGAGCTCTGGTGCTTATCCTTCGGTGATGTGTCCGGTTTCAGCCAGCGTTTATTGGGTTCGCTCTCCGTCAGCCATTGGCTGTCCCCAGCCTACCTGCAAGACAGCGGGTAATGTAATCGTCTGAAACTAATAATGTAGCCGTCTACAGCTACTAATGTAACCATCTACAACTAATAATGTAACCATCTACAGCTGATAATGTAATGGTCTACAGCTGATAATGTAATGGTCTACAAGTAATAATGTAACCGCCTACAAGTAATAATGTAACTGCTACAAGTAATAATGTAACCGTCAACAAATAGTAATATCTTATTCCCCCTTCCACCCTAGGGAGGCATACATCCGCTACCAAGCCCTCCTATCCATTGCCATCTTTTCCAGATCTCTCCACTCTCTCCCTAATGTCTTGCCTTCCGTCTCCAACTCCCATCTCCTTACTTGCTGAATCCATTTTCTCGCTGGCAGCTCATGAATTTCCCATGGTTGTGGTTGCTGTAGTTATCTGGTGTTTTTAAGGGTGTGGTAGCTAGTCCCACATTCAACCTACTTAGTCCCCTATTATGACATGCTTGGCAGGTAACATTGGTTCTATGTTTTACACCCCTAATTTGGGAACAGATAACCACTTAGGCGTACTAGTAATATAACAAAACTATTCTTCTTCTTCTTTGTGTTCGTTCTTACGACAATTTTAATCACTCTTGTGATATGTTTGATCTTTGCCAAGAACGTGTATACGTTGCACACTGGTTTGGTAGGCCCTAAACGCAAAGACTTCTACACGTTTAGGACATGTGCATCCGATTTCATCCTATCCTCCTTAGTCGCCTCTTACGACATGCGTGGTAGGTAACAGTGGTTCTATTCTTTACACCCCAAATTTGGGCCGGTAACCACTCGGGCGACAAAACTATTGATTATTAATTGTATAGTTGTCTGTAGCTTAAGCGGTAGTGAGCTCAATCACAACCCAAGTGTACCTGGTTCAAACTCCACGGTAGGCAGTTTGAAAGTAAATTAGTTCCCGTGGGTTTTTACTAACTGTAAAAATAGACCTCACCGCTCAGAAAGCAATGACAAACTACTGAATGTATAAGTGGTTCCTAAAAAATCAACGACTTGTTTACTGTGGTTGATGGTGACGTCCTGTAAAGGATATGCCACAATTTTCATTCAATGGTTGTATGATATGTCATGTATAGAAGCAACAGTTGGTAAGTTTCTATCAGAGCTAGTCTTACAGTGGATACCAGCACACTGTGGCATACCAGGAAATGAAAAGGCTGACAAACTCGCACAGTCTGGAGGAGCCTAACACAACACCACCCAACACAAAGCTTTACAGAAGCACTCTCCTGAAACAATCCAGAAAAATCATGTGGAGAAAAACAAACGGAGGATACAATCCAGAGCACGACAGTATAAATACACTAAACAGAAAAGCACAGACCAGTCTTCAGACTTAGAACGGGACACTGCAGTCTGAGAGCACACCTTCAAAGAATGGATCTCAGGGACTAGGCTGCCTGCACCTGTGGAGCACCAAAGCAGTTCCCAGAGCACATCCTGCCCCAGTCTGAGCAGTGTGAGAATGAAAATCTGGCCAACAGAAACAACACTACAAAATAAATTATGGGTGACCGGTGAAGACCTCAAGCGCACCGTTCTGTTTATGACATATACCGGAGTAGTCACATAGCAGAAGTTGATCGCAGAAGAAGAAGAAGGTAAGTTTCTCTACAGTATATTCATAAGTCTTACTCTGTTATGTCCGACAGTAGCAAATAAAACTGGGTCTGTGTCCTTCACTGCAAGATTAATTTGTATTCCAAACAGAGGCTGCCCATGATCTTCCTGCGTAGAACAACATTTCAGAAAAGAGATTTCATTAATTATTACATAATCAAAGATACACATAGAAGAAGATTAATAATATTAACAGAAAATGTATTAATCAGGATAATAATTTATTTCCCTCTCGCGATCACCACCCAGACCGATGTACCAGACCTTTCCATAAATTCTATTCATGTAGAAATCTATTTCATGTAGCCTTAGCATTGGTGTGTTTTACATCACATTTGGAGCTGTGGTGCTTATCATTCGGCGATGTGTCTGGTTTCCGACAGTGTTTACTCAATTCGCTCTCCGTTCTGTAGCCATCTAGTGTTTTTACGGTGTGGGGTAGTTAGCCCCACATCCAACCTCCTTAGTCGCCTCTTACATGTGTGGCAGGTAACAGTGGTTCTATTTTTACACCCCAATTTGGGCCCCGGTAACCACTCAGACGATAATTTATTTCAAATTATTTTGTTTGTCCATTGTAGTATTGTGTTCCAGCTGGATTTCTTTCCATTCCTGTTCTACTGTTATCCTCAAGGGGATTTTGTATCTTCCCTGTTTGCATTTACCCTCTGGTGTCCATCTCAATGCAGCTTTCGTGACAGTGTTACTCCATGTGCAACACATATCTGATCCATCTCCAGTCTTTTTTTTTAATGATGATGTTCATATTCTCTTGCTGATGCTATGTAAGAAGTTCTTGGTTAGAGATAGTATTTGGCCAGAATAGGAGTAACGCCTGGCAAATCTATCAAAATGAAAAACTAGGAGAGGGAATCCAAACAAATAGCACTTTGATGAAAATCTGATGCAAAACTCTCAGATACACCAGTTTGCTACCGCTGACGCAAGTAAGGTTCGCCTGAATGGCGAGGGGCACTAGTGATAAGGAAAGCATGCCTTCCTGCAAAAATCAGTCAGAGGCATCATATTAGTTAGTTAGTTTGTTCCTTTCGTCCCAAAGGCGGCACATAGGGCAGAGGTTTTAGATCTCCATGTGATACGGTTCTTTGCTAGCAGTTGCAGATCTTGTATGGTTTTACATCCCAATAGTTTACTTTCTTGTTGGATGGTTCTTGAAGAGTGGTCTTTGGTCTTCCACGTTTTCTTTTCCCAACTGGTGACCATATAAGGACTTGTCGATTTAGTCTCCTTTCGTCTGATCTAAGCACATGACCTAAATATTTCCACCGGCGTTTCCTTATAATATTTGATATGGGTTGTTGGTGTGTTCTATCTCTCACTGTGTTGTTAGAAACGAAATCACTCCATTTGACTTTTAATAATTTTCTTAGACATTTATTCTCAAAGCTGTCCAGTTTCTTATCAATTTTCTTTGTTGATTTCCAACTTTCACAACCGTAGGTCAGTACAGGAATCACACATGACCTAAATAATTTAACTTTTGTGCATATACTAAAGTCTTGAGATTGCCAGATATTCGTTAATTTAGTGAAGGCACTAGCTGCTATAGCAATACGAGAGTTTATTTCTTTCATCGTGTCTCCGTTGTTTGACACTTTACTACCCAAATATGTAAAATGTTCCAACTTTCTCCAGTGTTTGGCCATTTATTACGATGTTGTCTGTCGAGTTTGTGAGGTCCATAATTTTGGTCTTGGCAGAATTGATCTGGAGACCAACCTGTTCTGCAAGTGTGCAAAGATTGCTCGTTAGTTTGTGGGTTGCTTGTGTAGTTGAATTCAATATGGCCACGGCATCGGCAAAGTCAAGATCAAATAGTCTGCTGTTATTAAGCCATTTGATGCCTAGTTGATCATCTTGGGTGCATTTGCGCATGATCCAGTCTATAGCTATCCCAAAAGCATAGGTGACATAACGCAGCCCTGCTTCACACCCGAATTGACTGTGAACCAGTCTGAGTTTCCTGCATCTGGTCTTACACAGCAGGATGCTTCAGAATAGAAGGCTTTTATAATATTGATGTACTTTTCCTGGAAGCCATAGGTCTTAAGAATTTCCCAGAGAGTAGAACGATGAAGACTATCAAACGCTTTCTGAAAGTCTATAAAATTTATCACTAGTGGTGACTGGAATTCAATTGATTCTTCTATAATGGATCTCAGCGTGAAGATATGATCGGTACAAGAACGATGTGGACGAAAGTCAGCTTGTTCTTCTCTTAGCCTTGCGTCGACGGCTTTTTTCAGCCTCTCCATCAAAATACTGCAGAATAGCTTGCCAGGTGTTGATAGCAGAGTTATTCCGTGCCAGTTGTTGCAATTTGACAAATCGCCTTTTTTGGGAGCTTGAATATCACTCCGTCTTTCCAATCTTTTGGAAGGGTCTCATTCTGCCAAACATCGTTCATTAAGGTACGTAGGAATCCCATTGATTCCTCGTCAGTTGGTTTTAGCATCTCTCCTGAAATATCGTCGCTACCGCTGGCTTTATTGTTTTTCAGTTTCCTGATGGCTTGTTTAATTTCTTCCATTGAGAAGTCGTCAATGGGTGCATTTAATGATGGCATTTGTATTTCTGTTTCAAAAACTGGTGTTATCACTGGGTTGGGTCTATTTAATACCTCTTTAAAATGTTCAGCCCATCTTTTCGATTGTGCTTGTTGTGATGGTATGGATTCGTTGTTTTTCCCTTTCACGGAACAGCTTGCCGTCGGCGGATGATTCGTTAGCTATTTCATAATATGAAAGAGTGTTTTACTGTTCCCTGTTTTGGGTGCTGTTTCTGTCTCTAAAGATAACTTCTGGATGTAATCACGTTTATCTTTATGAGCATTTGCTTTAATATCTTTGTCCAGTTGTCTATATTCAAGGACTGTTGATTCGTTTTGAGTTGATAGCATTCTTAGTTTAACTTCTTTTCTTTCTTGGATTTTTGCCATGTTTCTTCACTTAACCAATTCTTTCTTTCCTTTTTTATATATTCTGCTGTTTCTGCTGCTGCAGATTTAATAGTGTTCTTAAAAAGTTCCAATGATTTTCTATGTTCTTCTCGGTGTGTCCTGTTGTAGTGACGTTATGTAAGTTGGTGAATCTATTATGAATATCGACATTGTAGGAACTTTGAATGTTTGGTAACAGTAGGCGTTTAGAATCTATTTTCTTGGTTTTTTGTGGTTTGTATAGTACTTTCAATTTAGTTCTTATTTTAGCAATGCATAAGTTGTGGTCGCTGCCAATATCTGTCCCTCTGTAGGCTCTTACATCTAAGACGGACGTACGAAATTTGCGTTATACAGAAGTGATCAATCTGGTTTTTTGTATGTTGGTCATGAGAATTCCAAGTTGTTTTATGGATGTCTGTGTGGGAAAAATGTACTAGTTATAGTCATATTAGTCAGTTCGCATAATTCCAGCAGTCTTTCACCATTTTGATTCATGGTGCCCATTCCATGTTTGCCGATGAACCTTTCTATGCCTTTGTTGTCATTGCCGATTTTAGCATTAAAGTCTCCCATAGTCACAATGAAATCGTGCCTAGGTGTTTTGTTTAGAACGTCTAGCAGTGAAGCGTAAAAACTGTCCTTCTGGTCATCTGTGCTGTCGTTCGTTGGAGCGTAACATTGTATAATTGTAAGTTTAAAGTGTTTAGTTTGTAGTCGGCTGTTATAATTCTTTGTTGATTGGTCCCAGCTATGATATCGCCTAGTGTAAAGTGTAAAAAGACATGTTTATGCTGTCTGATGAGTTTGGCGTCATGTTACTAAATTCTTTAGGCTAACCAATGGACTCACTCAGCTCAATACCCAGAGGAATGAAGAATGCAGCTTTATGTGTCATGATGATTCCAACTCCTTCTTTATGAATATTATCAGCTCTCCCTGAATGAATAATAAACACATTTTCGCTAGATATATAATTTTTACCTGAATCCAGTCATCTGCACTCACCCAAGATGTCCAGGTTATAATTTTTCATTTCTTTACACACCTCAGCGGTTTTTCCCGCTTGAAACATAGTCCTCACATTCCAATAGCCGAATTTCGAACACTGCTTACTATTTAATAAACTAGAACGGGTAGTCATTACACATTAATAGAACGATACACATTTAGATAAATCCTCTGTTTCATAAATACTGAATTCATCATATTAGGCACCATAGAAAAAGAAAGGAACAATTTTTATATCACATGGTATATATGGTAATACAGTGTTAGGCCCATATTTTTCATTGACAGTTGACACATGATGGGTGATGTGGTCAAGATCACGCCGGCCGCCTTTACTTTCAAGTGCTTTTCCTGGTACCCATTTGAGGCTGGGTTGACCTGAGAGCCGGTATGGCCAAAAAATATTCCATGCCCGCTGTGGGAATTAAACCAGGACCACTAAATTATGAGCCATGACTACGCTTGAGTTGATAGCAGGTGAACAGGGCACAAAAAATAAGTTTACTGCAAGCATAAGACACTGTACTTGCATTGAAATCACACAAAATGGTTATACTAGCACAAACAAAAAGAAAGATAGAAGAAACTTTCTTTTGCATACATTTCCAGGACCCAACTAGAATAATTTTTAAGGATCAGTCTATAGCTGTTAATATCACCATAGAGCGTTTCCGAGAATTGTCTAGGGGGTGCTCCATGCAATTTATTCCTGGTCTTTATATGTTGAGTACTTTTGTAACAGATGTTATCATTTCTTCTTTATCTTTGAATGCTCAATATCAACCACTCGTTAACCACTCTTTGTGATTTGTATGTGATCTGAGCCTAAGAGCGACTGCACGTTGTGCCAGTTATGCACCTACAAGTAGGCCAGACCAGCACATTCGATTTCTGCGATGCTTTTTATTTACTAGGGTAGCTTCCCTAGGGCCCTACCTCAGTCGTCTCTTATGACATGCCTTGTAGATCGCAGTGTTACTATTCTTTGCTCCCCTTCGACCCGGCAAAACAAGGGTGCATGAACTATCATTTTAATAGTGTTATTATTGCATACATCAGAAGATCCTATCTATATATTATTGATAAAGAACACCCAAAAACACAACAAGAACGATGGATATTACCAACTGTCCAGAAGGGACCAGACAGCCATACTTCGCCTCACAACAGAATGAGACACCACCTGTACACTAAATTCAAGATAGGCACCAACGATCTGTGCCCCTGTGGCTTGGCGAGTATGACAACAGAACATATCCTACAGAACTGCCCCCAGTATGCAGACCTGAGAAGAAAGAGGTGGCCCACTTACGCCAGCGTCCAAGACAAACTGTATGGTGTGGCTGATAGTCTGAGGCAGACTGCTACCTTTATTAGAGAATCCAAAATCCCAATCTAGTGAGAACGCCAAAGGAGAAGAATATATTGTTGAAGATACAGTATCTAAGACTGTTAAAGAGACTGATTGATGGGGCAGACTGTCATTGTAAACATCATGAGTTAATAATCCTGACAAATGATTTCAAACCAATTTTTAAAACACTCACACATAAACTAAAGAAGAAAAGATGAACACAAACCTTGATATAGTTAGTGCATTTAAACTGCAGTTTACATTTTTTCATTTGCCTCTTGCTTCTGATGCCCACGCGTCCTCTCAGAGTAGGTGTTTCACTGCGTGATGACTCTTCCTCTTTTGTGCTTGCTGTGCTTGAAACATCATCCTGTTTAAATGTACCAGATTTTAGTTTATTATCAGACTGGGCAGGAGTTAGGGTAATAAGTCAGATTCTTCCTCGCGGTTACCGGGGCCCAAATTGAAGTGTAAAGAATAGAACCACTGTTACCCGTCACGCATGTCGTAAGAGGCGACTGAGGAGATTGGGTGAGGGGCTAGCCACCCCACACTGTAAAAAAACTCTAGATGGTTACAGAACTGAGAGCGAACTTAGTAAACACTGGCTGAAACCGGACACATCGCCGAATGATAAGCACCAGATCTCCAAATGGTGCTGAAGATGTGACGTAAAATACATCAATGCTAAGGCTGCATTAATCAGATTTCCACATGAATAGAATTTATGGGGAGATCTGGTACATCGGTCTGGGTGGTGATCACAAGAGAGAGATTCTTCCTAATTGTTTGTTTTCTAATCAACCAAGTTGACCACTCTTTATGATCTATGTGGTTTACACAGAGAAGCAGCAGTATGTTGCGCTTCCCATTAGGTCCCCTCAACATATAGGACAGGCACATCCAAATTTATTTTTCTGCTTCGAACTCCATATCGACCGCTTGTTAAATCACTCATGATTTGTATGTGATCTGAGTCTAAGAGTGATTGTACGTTGTGCCAGTTATGTGCCTACAAGCAGGCCAGCACATCCTATTTCTGCGACACCTTTTATTTACTAGGGTAGCTTTCCTAGGCCCCTACCTCAGTCGCCTCTTACAGCATGCCTTGTAGATCGCAGTATTACTATTCTTTACTCTCCTCGCTGGCCTTGGCAACACACAGGCGAATGCTACTCCAATACAGTGGATAAAAAGCAAAATATCGTCCACAGAAATATCAGTGTAAGACATTTATGAAGTGCATACAAAAACCTGTTCTAGAAATCTCTTCTTATTCTGACGCTGCTAGTGCGAGGCAAAACAAGATTAGAGAAAAGAAGAAATCCTACAAATAAAACTATTAATCACTGACCTGCACCAAAACTGTTTTTTTATAATAACAAATCATATATCGAGTAAAAAGAAAACAACAACTGAAATGTACACACAGTACATGTTCTTAACTAGAACTAATGTACACACCTGTTCAAGTATGAAAACAGAACATACATTTATTTTAATATATTTTTCATATTTTTTGCCACCTGCCCGGGTTTTTTAAAATGAAATTATTGGGATAAAAAAAAAATTAATAATAAAGAATGAGTGAATATAAAATACTTACTTGTGTTATTTTTGAAATATAATATCATCATCATGATCAGGTGCCATGCGGGCTGGCATAGGCGATCATGGATTTCCACAAATCTCTAGTCTAAGTCTTTAGTGTTTGCTATCAACTCAGCAGATGTTGACGATCTACTAGACTACTGTGCCATGAAGTCAGGTTATCCAAAATTGTCTCTCTCTGTCTTCCGTCTCGTCTACCCTCGATTTTACCGGTTGTCACAATGTGTTCTAAACCTCCTCTCCTCATCAGGCTCATAAAATGCCCAAAAATGGTGACTACCTCTTTCTTATAATTGATCATTGATGATAAGATTTCTTATATCACAATAATGAAGTATCATTATGATTAATTACACGATCCTACATCAAATGATTGTCTTTTAAAAAATGATTGCAAAGAAACGAATACGGCAGTTACGAGAGTGTACAGTACACACACTGAAACAATTGGAGTTCTGAGAGACTCCGAGTGAGTTGAGTCTTGACCTGAGGAGCGCAGGGCAGTGTCGCGATCACACCTGCACAGAAGAAGTGACAAGCTGAAGCTCAAATTTCACTGGTATTTAAAAACGGAAATAAAAGTAAGCTGTGTGCTGTAGCAAAATTTCAAATATAAGTTTTAAAACATTAATTCCTGTCAAATTTCTCAGGCTTTTGCAGAGCATGATGGTCACAACGAGCAAACGCCGGTGAAACAATAAATTATAAAAACGACTTCAAAAGTGACTGAATATATAAAATTTAAACTTTACGTTTTCAGTATCATGTATAAATTACTTGAAGCTAGATGTCTCTACACAGTTTCATGTACTTACCATTTCGTCGCCGAGATATCAGCAGGCATCATCAAAAACATTGCCTCTTGAACAAAGAAAATTGACTTCTCATCCATTATCATTATGTTCGATTGTTTATTGAAAGTTTATCCAGTCTGTTGTAACTTAAGTCTGTTTAGCATACGCGACGAACTCTTCTGTTGGAAACAGTTTCCGTACGTCCCAGCAAAAGTGAACATCAGCTTGTGAGGGAGGGGGGAGGTGGAGGAGATTAAGTCTGTATTCTGAGCTGAATGAGACAAGCTTTCTTCAACCTAATGAGCCCTTTTCAGGCTATTTCCTCCGTCTTATGGCGGGATTTTAATACAAGACGAATAATTGGAAAAAAGGATTAAAACTTACGTCTCAAATTTGAGTACCTTATTTAGCTTGATAGGGAATTTGGAAAATTTATTCATTGGTGGACGATATTTTGTACGAATCTTTTGTCGTTGTTCTGAAGTTTACGTTGTAGTTGAATATTTTTCATAAACATTCTAATCTGTTGAATAATTTATTTTAGCTTTATAAAATTACATGCATCTGTCCATATGATTCTTAGGAAAAGTGATGCCTGCCTCGGATGGTGCAAAAACGGCAGGTTGCTTTATAAGTAAATGTCGTCTATCTTGTCGATACAACAGCTGCAAAACTCCCAAACATCCAGGACCTAAGGGTTTTATCATCAAATAGCGTGTCCTGAGCAATACACTGCAACCCAGCAGTCCTTCTGAACTTAACTCATGTCTCAAGTCCGCCTCAGTAGCCGTCATGCTCAAATCATCATTTAATCATGAATCCATCTTCTCCGTGGTCTTCATCTTTGCCGGAATGCATCCTTCCATAATGGTCTTCTTGTTTTGTTTGCTTAGTAGAGGATTCCCCTATACTCGATATTGGGTATCTTCGCACGTTGTTTTCAATATAACTCGGTCATCAGCTAGTACTTCCCATTTGTTGGGACAGATGAATAGTTCCTCATTGAACCTTGTAGATATTTTATAACTGAACAGTAGTCTGTTTTGAAGTCTTTCCTTACGAAAGTTCAGGAACAGCATCTGTTTTGGTATTGGGATATTATCCATTCTTCTCAGATGTCAAAGGACCGTGCCGTGCTATGATACAGAGAGGCGGCACCGTAAGGTGGGCGGCATAAGCAGCAAAATCAATATTACAATTGAAGGTTATTTTAAGGAAAACAACAGTTACGCGGCGGCATTTTGAAGATTTGCATCATACTGAGAAATATATACCGCACCCCCCTGTTCAGTCATATTAGCATTCTACGGCTGAGTATTCCCATGATGTATGTCAGATGTGCACGTTGCAGTACTTCAGAGTTGGTTATCTTGTCATACACCCCGATGTTCATAACCTTGCAGAGACATCGAAGTGAAATATGTTGTCTCCTATCGTATCTTGAGTAAGCTGTTTGCATTATAGTAAAAAAACTAATTACATACTTGATCAATCTGAATCTTCGTATACATGTTAATTTTTCGTTGAAACACGCTCACTTTGATAATATGTCAAAGGTAGTGGCCGCATTACCTATTCGTGCGTTGATTTCTTCATCAAGAGAGAGAAACGCTGACAGTGATTTTAAACCAACTATAGAAACATTTACAGTATTGATAGGGAAACCCTTGGAAATTAATGAGGCATTATGGAATCCCACAGAAAATTATTAACCTAATAAAGCAACATATACAGATATGAAATGTAGAGTTCTTCATGAAGGTAAACTAACAGATACTTTCGGAATAGAAACAGGAGTGCGTCAGGGATGTCTTCTATCACCTTGTTGTTCTTACTGACAATAGACTGGATTATGAAGACAGCCAGTAACTAACACCAGAAATGGAATCCAATGGACTCTGACAGAACAACTAGATGATCTGGACTTCGCTGATGATATAGCCCTTCTGTCACATACACGAAATCAGATGCAGGATAAGCTAAACACATTGAATCAAAGGTCCCAGCAACTAGGGCTGAACATTCAAAAGGGGAAGACAAAGATATTGAGAATTAACCAAACAAACGACAACTCGATCTCCTGAAATCCCACTTCAAGAGGTAGAATCATACACATATTTGGGCAGCAACGTAGACAAGAGGGTGGAACAGATAGAGATGTTAAAATAAGAATACAGAAGGCAAGGGAGCTTTCATTGCACTGGGAAACATTTGGAAGTCCAAGAAATCAAATCTAGAACAAAAATTCGGATATTTAACTCTAATGTTAAAGCAGTTCTACTGTATGGGTCAGAAACATGGAGAACAACTAAAACAATAGCGCATAAATTGCAAACATTCATCAACTGGTGTCTGCGCAGAATAGAGGGAAAAAGATGGTATGATAGGGTCACAAATGAGGAACTTATGGAGAGAACAAGACAGATTCCAGTGAACGAACAGGTTAAAAAAGGCGCTGGATAGGACACACTTTGCGAAAACCGGAGGGAATATAACAAGAAGGGTCCTTGCCTGGAACCCGCAGGACAGCGAAAGAAGGGGAGGCCAAGAAATACATGGAGACGAGGTTTGGAGGCGGAGATCAACAATATAAAGAAGAGCTGGAGGGGGCTAGAGGAGATAGCTAGGAGATAGGAAGACTTGGCATGAGTTGGTTGAGGGCCTATGCCCAACTCGGGTAAAAGGCAAAGAGAGAGAAGAGAGAGATAGAAACATTTGTTTGAACTAATGTTAGGTGATTACCATTCTCTCTCTCTCGATCGTTCTTTTTCGGCCATTTTTATCATTCTTATTGTGATATATAAACAGCCTTTGCCAAGAACGTTTGTTTTACATCCCAGTCTTCAGTACCATTTGGAGCTCTAGTGCTTGTCCTTCGGCGACGTGTTCGATTTCAACCAGCGTTTTCTGCGTTCGCTCTCCGTCAGCATTTGACAGTCCCCAGCCAACCTGAAAGGCAGCAGGTTGCTATTTTCTTTTAGGGTAGCGACCCTTAGACGACACGCCCTCCCGGGTTGATGAGCGTCATTTGCCCAGGTCGCAGGTCTTTTGTGGACTACTTGGTTTTCCTTCCGTCCAGTTTTGTGTACGGTTTGCTCCGCTAGCCTTTAATTTTCCCCAACCTAACTATAAGGCAGTAGTAAGATTACCATTCACAGTAATATGTGTTGATGTGTTACTTCCCTGACATAAAACCAATGTCTTGGTGACACTTGTAGTCAGAGAAAATAGGTCGCATGCCTTGGCCATATTTTTGCTTAGCCACCCACACAATTTATCATATCAGACTCGATGAATATGCTTCAAAGTATTGAATCTGGAAGTCTGCGCGTGGAATGGGTGGACAGTATTCGGTCACATCTCAAGACAATGACTTGTCTGTACACACATGGACATGCTGGAGTGCAGGGTAACGTACGTGCTGACTTTCTTGCAAACAATGCCCCGACTCAAGCGGGCGAAGTATGGACAGAGCCAATGTCATCAATGCGGCGCCATCATCTATGTGATATGGGCGGTCTCGGACTCTGGAACGAGGGGCGTGAATTAAGAGTTAATTCAGGACGTGCCAGACAGTGTCGTCTTCGTGGTACAGAGAGAAGATATACTAATCAACTTCTCATGGATACGGTGAGCAAGTGGACCCTGGGAGAGGACGGAGCACGCATGGGAATGCTCAATGTGCCATGACGTCGATCGCATAACATAACACTGATTAGAGGTTGCATGGTAGATTGTGTGTGGCAAGGGTAGTATAGTCATCGAAAAGGAGTTCATTGAGGACTTCTGTCGTTTGTTTGTCTTGGCTCTTGTTTGTTTTCGTTCGATCTTCTCTACCATTCTTATTGTGATATATAAACAGTCGTTGCGAAGAACAGTTACAACGTTGCGCCCCCGTTAAGCCCCTACTAATGTAGGACGAGCGCATCCGAAATCGAAGTTTTCTGCCTGTCTTGGCTCATAATCGAGACATGATGAAAGGAAACCATCAGATCTAATACGGGTAAAACATCGTCCTCAGCATCCCTAGGCGTGTTAAAAGGACTGCAAAGATGTCAAGGATTGTTGGGACAAGGACACAACTCTGTCTGACCCCAACTCGTGACCTCGAAGCTGTCAGCTCTACTACCATCGAATTGTATTCTGTTATTTTAAAATATTATTTTATGCAAGGAGATAATCAGTCGGAGCTTATTCAGAGGACATCCATTATGCTTCAATATTTGAAGAGTGAATATCATATCAGCTCTGAATCCATACTCGTAGATATCTGTGAAAAATAATGAACATAAAATTAATTCAGGAGAAGTGATGGAATCAGAGAAATGTTTGGTCAACTACTAGTAACAACTGTCGTAAAAAAATATAAAGTGGAGGTATCTTGTGTATACTCTGAAAAGAAATGGTGAAAGAATCACAAAACATGCATTGAAGTGGAAGATAATGGGTTCAAGAAAGAAATTACTTCATAGAACCATGAAACGCACTTTAGTGGGGAGGCGAAATATCGAACTCAATTTCAGCTTGAGATTAATTTAAACGGTCAGGCTAAAGCGGTATGGGGAAATAGTCTCCAAACCCTATGTAACGTGTAAGAGTCCTCTGTATATCTTGGACAGAGAAGAGAACAAATAGATATATCCAGAAAGAACTCAAAATCAAGAAAACTGGCTGATGCTACAAATAAGAAAGAGAAAATTGAGATATTTTTGGACATATAAAAAGATATGAAGGGATGGAGAAGACCATCATGAAAGGAGGCATACCGGCAAAGAGAAGAAGAGAAGACCACGGGGAAGATGGATTCAGGATGTAATTGATGGTTTGAACATGACGGCTGCAGAGGCAGGACATTTGGCCTATGAGAGAGAAATTTAGGAGGACTGTTGGGGTGGTAAAGTTCTGCCCAGGACAAGCTATTTGATGATGATGTAACGTGTAACGATACGAAAAGATATATATTAACACGATCGACAGTGTGTTGCCGGGGCCTGCAGGAGGAGCAAAGAATAGTAACACTGTCACCCACAAGGTATGTCGTAGAGGGGATTGAGGTAGAGGTCTAGGGAAGTAATTCTAGTAAATAAAAAGCGCTGCAGAAATTGGATGTGCTGGCCTACTTGTAAGCGCATCGCCGTGTGGTGGCGGATCCGCAAGGGGAAACAAAGAATAGTACCACTGCGATCTACAACGCATGTCGGGGAGGCGACTGATGTATGACCTAGGGAAGCTACCCTAGTAAATCTTCTTCTTCATTTGCGTCCGAATGGTTACCTGGCCCAAATTTGGGGTGTAAAGAATAGAACCACTGTTACCTGCCACGCATGTCACAAGAGGCGACTAAGGAGGTTTGGTTGAAATCGGATGCACATACCCCAAACGTGTGAAGTCTAACGTTTAGGCCTATAAACAAGTGTGCAACGTATACACGTTCTTGACAAAGATCAAACATATCACAAAGAGTGATTAAAATTGGTCGTGAAGAACGAACGCAAAGATCTTCTTCTTTTTTACGTTCGGTTTCGTATGCTCGTCTAAACCATGAGATGGGTTGCCTCTATGAAGCTGCATGTCAGTTCCCATAGCTTTTCTGTAAACTTTGTTCATGAGGCCATGTTTCGTTTCGTTGGTGTGTGTATGGTGGACATGTCTGCAGGATGTGCTCTGGATGGAGTCTACCTAGTAAAAAAAAGCATCGCAGAAATCGAATGTGCTGGCCTATTTGTAGGCGTATAACTAGCACAACGTACAATCGCTCTTAGGCTCAGATCACATACAAACCATAAAGAGTGGTTAACAAGTGGTTGATATGGAGCGTTCGAAGAAGAAAAATATGAACACAATAAAGGGGAAGAAACTAAGAAATATTTATATTTCTTACTTCCCCTGACCGTAGCAGCTTGAAAAGTAGGAAGATTTTGACGAAATTAAGAAACCGCGCTGAAATTACAATCCCAAATTGCCTTTCTGAGTTACAATTTATCTCATTAGTAGGCAATAGACATGACAGAAACTAAGCCTAGTAGCACTTACACAATACCATGCTCGGACACTGTTCAGTGCGTTGAATTTTCTCCATTTGAATGGTCATGCCAACTATTAGCTGTTGGTACACCTTCCTGTATTTCGGTGTTTTCGTGTAGATTTCAGGTGAGTGAATTATTGAGAATGATAATGTCTAAATAAATGGTTCTCTTATTATAAACGTATGTCCTAAGCAGCCCTTGTACTCATTGTTACATTGTATCACGCACGAAACTCGATCTCTAACAAGTTATCCCGCCCCTCAATCCTCAATCGCCATGTTCAAGGTTTCTTTAACTTAGTTTGATTTTTTTGATGGCCTGGGGCTGGGCTGTTGAAGTTGTGTTGCCACTACCGTCTCGGCGTCTCCTGCCTTCTGTTTCAAGAAAAATAGAAACCATGATAATGAATAGAATGGCATCCATTATTGCTCTTTCTAAAACACTGTGGCGTTTTTAATGTGGCAGAAATATTTCAGTTACATTACAACATTCAACATGTCTGATGGCTAGGCTGGTGGCAGTTGTAGGTGAGACGAACAGACTAATCAGACTGAGGTAAATCATGCCTAACTCAAACTAAACTGTCTTTAAACTTTCTGTCTTTAAACTAGTCACTACATAGATGAAGTGTCAACAGAGAGAGGGCGCTGGGAGTATCGAGAAAAGACAGAGTTAGGAATGAAGACAGAAAAAAAGTGTGTACAACATCAGTACTCAGTACTGAACTTCAAGCACAAATTAAATGGTTGGAACACTGAACACATAAGCAGATTACAGACAGTGCACCTCAAAGAGCAATGCTACTCCAATACAGTGGATACAAAGCAAAAGGCCATCCACGCAAAAGATGGATATAAGAAATAACAGACAGTGAAAAACACTATTAATGAAGCTCACACTATAGTCTGTTCTATAAATTTTTATCCTGACCCTGTAGGCAAAATAGGATTGGAGAAAAATGAAATTCTTCTTCTTTACATTCGTTCTTTACGACCAATTTTAATCACTCTTTGTGATATGTTTGATCTTTGCCAAGAACGTGTATACGTTGCACATTTGGTTTGGTAGGTCCCTAAACGCATTGACTTGAGAGAAATGAAACCTGACACACATTTAAATGTTATAAACTAGTTTATACATGGATACATAAATAGTATACCTTTTTAATTTACCTTTGTTTCCAGGAAGAAGATGTCAAGATCTCAAAAGGAATCGAATATACACGTTTACGTGACTTCGACAAAAATGCAACACTTTGGCTATTGCATGGAGTCCACAAACTTCTTTACAAGTCTTACCAAAAATAATGAGGTATGACTTTTCTTTAGTTTTGTTCATTAATTTGTTTATTCAGTAGCATATACTGATGTCCTTCCTTCCTCCTTCCTTCCTTTCGTTAGCTTGAAATATGTCTATATATTCAATGTTGTCTCTTGTATGAACTTCACTGTCTTTTGTAGCTCACACAGAGGTCCGTGTAGTTTTATGTCGAGTGTTGTTTAGTTAGGCCAGTGAGTTTGCCTCAGTGTATCATATTTGGGCAGTCTTGAAGTATGTGCTCTGCAGTCTGGTTTGCCTGTCCACATGTACACATGGCTGAATTGCCAATCTTGAATTTTGTATACATGTGCTGCGGAGCCGATTGTGTCCTGTTCTAAGGCGCAGAATCACAACTTGTTCCAATCTGCTCATATTATAGTAATCGGCTTGTGTTGGTATTTGTGGCTTTCTCATTGATTTAATCATCCTTTTCTTTTGGTGGTAGGTAACTGGCACATCCGGCTGCTCTCCTGCAGCACCTTCCTATGGAATCGGTCTGCTGTTTCATTTCCTGGTATTCCACAGTGAGAGGTATCCACTGCAAGACAACCCTGCGATGCTTGGACAATTTAGACAGTAGGGTCTGTAGACCTGGCAATTTTCTGGACTGAAGTGCTTGGAGTGCTGATTTTGCATCAGTCAAAAATACAACAGGTTGAGGATCGGGTCTGGTATTCAACAGTTTTCAGTTGCCACCTTGATTGCCTGAATTTCTGCATCATAGTTGTGACAGAATTTTCCCGTTGGCACTTTAATCGCATCTCTAGCGTTGTTTGGGTATTCTATGTACACTCCTGCTCCTCCATTCTTCACTGCATTTTCTGCTGACCCATCCGTGTATACCCGGACCCAGAGGTCATGTGGGTATTCTTCATCAAGTAAACTGAGAGTGACTGTCTTGCGTTGTATGCTGTTCTGCTCATCCTTGTCGAATATTCCTTTCACTTCTGTCTGGATACATACTTCTGGTTCAGTCTCCTCTCTCCAAGGGGTTTGCTCTGGCACAGACTTTAGGGGAATGCCAACTTTGGTAGGTCTGAAGTTTGCCTATTCATTCTTTTGGCCTGGTGAATAAAGCTGCTTCTTTTCAGCCTCCCAATGCTAGATTTTTTGAATCTGTTTTCCATTGGGTGGCTTGGCATACTCAGAAACTTTTCTGCCTGCGTCATCACTTTTGTGTCTCTGCGTTCTCTCAGTGCTTGTATTCTCCCCACTCTTTCCATCTCCACTATTGGTGTTGTTTTCATTGCTCCTGTGATGACACGAAGCGCCTGGTTTTGCACCTTATCCAGTTCTCCTAATGTAGTATTTGATGCTGGACACCATGCAGCTGACCCATATTCCAGGTGTGTATGCCCTGCTGATAAATATTTTTAAGTATTTTTGACTGGCGCCCATGTGGTTCCACTTAATTTTCTCAGGATGGCTAACTTCCTCCTGGCCTTTGCTGCTGCTTTGTTGATGTGCTGCTTCCACGTCAGTCTATCATCGAATGTAACTCCGAGATAGGTGGGTTGCTTGTCTTCTCTTAGCAGTTCTCCATTTATTTTAATGGTGCCAGCTTTTTGTTTGGGAGAGAGAGTAAAGAGTGTAGTGCTGCACTTATCTGTGTTGATGCTGACACACCATCTGTTTGCCCATGAGGTTACGGCATCTACAGCTCTTTGTATCAATTTGGTGGCCACTGTTGCATACTCATTTGTTCACCATATTACCAGATCATCAGCGTACATTGCAACTTTTACTCCCTGTGGTAACTCAGCAACCAGGTCGTTGATGAAAATCAAGAAGAGTGTGGGGACAATACTCCTCCTTGAGGACGCCATGTAGCAGTAGAACTTTTTACTCTTGAGTCCATCTAGATGCACTCTGGCTTTTCTGTTATGTAAGTATGCTTTTATCCATCTGTACATCCTACCCTTTATTCTACTATTTCTCAGTTTCTTCAGCAGTCCTTCTTTCCAAACCTTGTCAAAGGCTTTCCTTAGGTCTATCCATGTCGCTAGTACCAGTTTCTCTTATCTTGGAGCAGTCCTCAATCTCCTGAGAAGGTACGTTGCTTGGTCTTCAGTAGAGTAGCACTGCCTGAAACCTGCCTGCTGTGACACAAGAATGTTTTCGCTTTCAAGATACCACTGCAGTCGGAGATTGATTATACGTTCCATTGTTTTGCAGAGACAACTTGTAAGACTGATATATACTGATGTGATTTCTATTGTCTATTCCCAGGTGGAAGATGGAATTGGTTGTTCACTTTGCTGTTAAGTGTAGGGTGGGAGCTTAATTTGCGTTCTAGGGCCAGATGAGTCGCCCTTGCTGTTATATCCATGTTTATTTAGTGTGGTCTTGATATTGTCTATCCATCTTTTTCTTGGTCTTCCCTTCGCTCTAGTACCTGATCTCTTTTTATTGTATGCTGTTATTGGTGGTTGGTTGTATCCCATTCTCATTAAATGTCCAAACTACTGCACTTGTTGTCTTTCGATGTATTCGGTGCATGAAATTATGCCAACTCTGCTTCTAATGTCCTCATTTCATAGTCTATCTTTCCTGGTGACCCCACTGCCTTCCTAAAGCATTTTATTTCACATGGTGAGCTTTCTGTGGTGTGTTGTTGTCAGAGACCAAGTTTGGCACTGGTAACAAAGCATTGGTAGAAAAATACTTTTTATCATGTCTTTTCACTTCCATCTTGGTGATGTGTTTCTAAGTTCTGAAAATGTGATTTCTATAGCATAATATTAGTATCTTCTCATTTATTAAGATGTGATTTTTATGTATATTGATTCATATTTTCTCACTTTTGACTAATTTCTCTATAATTTTATTATTTTCTCACTTTCATCGATGTGATTTCTCAGTCATTTCATTCATATTATCTCACTTTTGATAATGTGATTTCTATATAATTGTATTCATATTTTTTCACGTTTGACGATGTGATTAAATGTAATTTTATTCCTATTTTCTAACATTTGATGTAGTTTCTATATAATTTCATTCTTCTTCTTCTTCAATGATCCAGCGGCACTTGAGCTTTTGTCCAATGCTATGTAGTGGTATCTGCATGTGTTTGTAAGTTGTTCTTTTGTTCCGTATAAGGTGTTCCATTTATCTGGCCTTGGAGGAAGGAGGGTCTTTCTGATGTCATCTAGTGCTTGACACTTGAAAAGGTGGTGGTGAACGGTTTCATGATGATGTGCACAGTTGGCACTCTGGAGTGTGTTGTGGATGAATTCTGTTCAAGTGATTATTAAGTGTTATGTGTTGGGTTCGGAGTCTAAAAATGGTGCTCTGATCTGTTCTTGTAAGGTGGTTGATGTTGTCATTAAGGTTAAGGCTGGCCATATGGGTGTACACCTCTCTTCCTGTGTCTTCCATGGCCCATCTGTTCAGTCAAATTTCTTTATTTGTTGTCATTAGGATTTGCCTTGCTGTATGGAGAGTTGTTGCTGTGATTGGTTGTTCCTGTCTTGACCTTTTCTTGGCTAGCCTATCTGCTTTGTCATTTCCAGGTGTGTTTGAATGTCCAGGGATCCACAGCATGGTTATTTTGATGTAATAAGTCTGTCCATATCTAGGGTTTTATGGGATAGTTCAGATTTACAATGTCCACCATCTTCTAGAGCTCGAAGGGCAGACATTGAATCTGTGAAAATAATAATTTCATTCATGTTATCTCACTTTTGACAATGTGATTTTCATATAATTTTATTCATATTTTTTTCACTTTTTGAAGATGTGACTTCCATATAATTTTATTCATATCTTCTCAGTTTTGCTGCTGCAACAGATGATAGAACTCTCCAGATCTTCATGACTGATCTCAACACATCTCATTCAGTAAAGGTAATATATGTAAAGAACCAGTTTTTATACCATGAGGTATATTGGAGAATACAGTGTTAGGTTCATATTTTTTGTTCATCATTGGCACACGATGTGTGATGTGATCAACATCATGCTGGCCACCATTCCATTGTTTATCTTGTGTCAATGGAGACTGTCGATCTGAGAGCCTTTAGATAAAAAAAGGTTGACCAGAGAGCCGCAAGGTAAGAAAAGGTCGACCTGCGAGTAGTAAGGTCAGAAAAAATTCCCAGTTTAGCATTGCCTACAAAACAAGCAGAAAACTAACCATTGCACTATTGGAACTTTGAAAGTTAATGTGGTGCCGGGCCCCACAAGGGAAGCAAAGAATAGTACCGCTGCAACCTACAATGCATGTAGTAAGAAGCGACTGATGTAGGCCCTAGGGATGCTACCTAGTAAATAAAAAGCAGTGCAGAAATCGGATGTGCTGGTCTACTTGTAGGCGCATAACTGGCACAATGTACAATCGCTCTTTGGCTCAGATCACATACAAATCACACAGAGTGGTTGACAAATGATCGATATGGAGCGTTCGAAGAAGAATGTGTGTGTTATTATTTGGGGACTTTAATATTTACTTTTTTCAAAGAATATAAGTCATGCTTGAGCTGGTAGTAAAATTTGTTGTCATCTTCATTCATTCACTTTTCTTCCGTAAAGATTTACTTTTAACTGTTTATATTTTGGAATATCAGTTGTAACCATGAGTTCCTGAGGGACAGAATCTTCTTCTTCTTCTTCAGCGATCTCTGGTCATGCGCTTAATTTACTGTGGACCACAACTGGGCAGACAGCTTCAGGTCTGTCAGGTTTCCCCAAAGCTTAGTTTTCAGGTCGACTGGGTGTGGCCACATGTTGCTTCTCAGCTCACACAGAAGAGGACAGTCTTGCAGGATATGCTCTGGTGTCTGTTCTGCCTGCTGACACTGGCAGAGAGCTGTTTGACTTATTCCTAGTCTGTATAAGTGTTTGTTGAGTCTGCAGTGTCCGGTGCGTAGTCGAAATATAATGACCTGGTCTGTTCTGCTTAGGTCTTTGAGGGACAGAATGAGGAGTGTGTTTAACCAGCAAGTTATCGGAACCATCAGCACGCATACCCTTTGATATCTACTGGGGTTTACTAAACACCTTACACCAGTGTGTTGCCGGGGCCAACATGTTGAGCAAAGAATAGTAACACTGCGACCTACATGGCATGTTGTATCAGGCGATTGAGGTAGGGGCCTAAGGAAGCTCATCATCAAGGTGCTTATCCTTTATAGAACGTTGCTCTCTTTGCAGCGCATCTGAAATTCACTCTGTCTCTAGGCAGTTCACCCACTTTGCCAATGGTCATATTCATGGTTTCTTTAATATCTTGTAGCCATCTTCTTCTTGGTCTGCCTCTGCGTCCTGGGACCCTGCCCTCTAATATTGTTCTCTCCAGGCCATCATGACACTTGATGTGACCAAAGTATTTAATTTTCTGTATAGTATGTTGTTTATCAGCCAATTCTCTTTAATATTTAGTTCTTTCAGGACATCAGTGTTCTTTCTTTTTCTGTCCATAGTATTCGTGGGATCTTTCTGTAGCATTTAGTTTCAAGGATTGGATTTTTGTTCTTGTTTTTGTGTAATGGTCCATGATTCACAACCATAAGTAGCCACTGGAAAATGCATGTTCTCAATATTTTTAATTTTAATATTTTGCTGGTGAAACTACCTATTAAATAAAAAGCCTTGCATAAATCGGATGTGATAGCCTACTTGTAGGTGCATAACTGGCACAGTGTACAATCGCTCTTAGGCTCAGATCACATACACATCACATAGAGTGGTTTAACAAGGTGTCGATATGGAACGCTCAAGAAGACTAAACAACTATCGGTCTGTTCAGAGTACTATGACGTCAGTGTTCAATTGTCTATTGTCTATTCCCAGGTGAAAGATGTAGTTGGCTGTCCACTCTTGTCGTTAAGCGTAGGGGTGGGAGCTTTAATTTGCGTTCTAGGGCTAGATGAGTCGCCATTGTTGTGTTGTATCCGTGTTTATGTAGTGTGGTCTTGATATTGTCTATCCATCTTTTCTTGGTCTTCCTTAACTCTAGTACCCGATCTCCTTTTATTGTATGCTGTTATTAGTGGTTGGTTGTATTTCATTCTCATTAAATGTCCAAACCACTGCATTTCAATAACCAGTCAATAACCAATCTATCTTGCTTAGGTTTTGTCAGGCCACAAAGATTTTGTCAATGCCATTACATATGATCCTAGCGAGGGATCCTTGGTGGCCAGTACAGGTGATGATCTAACATGTCGGGTGTGGTCAGTTGCTGATGGTCAACAGGAATCTTTGTTTCAGCTCACATCACCTGGTGTCTCAGTTTGCTGGCACAATGATGAACCTTACAAGGTAAGACGTATGTCATTTATATCCATAGTGAAGTAATATGTGAATCATGCCAGGTGAGAGGACACAGGTAGATTACCTTCATAATGAAGAAATATGTAAATCATACAAGGTGAGAGGGCATAGGTAGATTACCTTCATAATGAAGAAATATGTAAATCATACAAGGTGAGAGGACACAGGTAGATTACCTTCATAATGAAGAAATATGTGAATCATACAAGGTGAGAGGACACAGGTAGATTACCTTCATAGTGAAGAGAACAGTGACTCATAATTCTGATACAATATTCACAATTTAATAAATTACAGAAATGATTAAAAAACAAGTTGGCTAAGGGAAGAAGGACCAACATAAGAAAAGCCTCTCACAGTAACAACTATCCATATCACACATTTTTTTTGCTGAACAGATGGGCTATGGGAGACACAGGAAGAAATTGTCTACAGACACATGACCAACACAAACCCAAATAGCAACATCAATCACATTACAAGGAGAGATCAGAGTAGCATTAAAAAAAATTCCTAGTACACCGCACACTGAGCCATAGAGTTGCTTCTCTTATAAGAAGTCTTTCTAGTTTTACTTCTACTATTTTACTTTACTACTTTTTAACCTTGTTATTCTAATAGGTTGTCCAGTTTTCTTCATTCTAGTATATAATAATATATATGAAAAATGAAAATCGTGGCATATCCTAAAGGACATAGCCACAACCACAGTAACGATTGTTGATTTTCTAGGCACCATTTATACGTTCAGTAGTTTGCCAATTGCTTTCTGAACGGTGAGGTCTAGTTTTACCTTTGTAAAATCCCACGAACAATTTGCTTCAAACTTGCCACCATGGGGTTTGAACCAGGTACATTTGAGTTTGTGATCGAGCTCACTACCGCTTGAGCTACAGAATAATATATATATGTTTATTTATTGACGAGTAGTTGGGATTTTTTTACCTCCTTGAATTAACCGTTAAAAATGGAAAATAACTCGGCATGGAAAGAGTTAACATGCAACTCTTAATAATCACATGAACAGAATTCAATCACAACATACTCCAGACAGACTATGAAATGAGAACATCAGAAGCAGAGTGGGCATAACTTCATGCACCGAATACATTGAAAGACAACAAATACAGTGGTTTGGACATTTAATGAGAATGGAATACAACCAACCACCAATAACAGCATACAATAAAAAGAGATTAGGTGTTGAGCCAAGGAAAGACCAAGAGAAAGATGGATAGACAATATGAAGACTACACTAAATAAAGACGGATATGACACAATAAGGGCAACTATTCTGACCCTGAAATACAAATTAAAGCTCCCACCCCTACGCTTAACTGCAAGAGTGGACAACAAATTCCATCATCCACCTGGGAAAAGACAATAGACACACTCCAGAGTGACAGCTGTGTGCACATCATCAAGAAACATTTCACTACCACCTCTTTAGATGCCAATCATGCAGACCAGTCTTCAGCCTTAGAGTGGGACACTGTGGTCTCAGAGCACACCTCCATAGAATGGGACTCAGCTGCCTGCACCTGTGGGTCATCAAAGCAGTCCCCAGAGCATATCTTGCTATATTGCCTCAGCAGCATGAGAATGAAAACCAACAGCAACAACCTTCAGAATAAACTATGGGGAACCGGGAAGACCTCGCTCATCCCTGTTTATGACAATACGGAGAGTCGCATAGCAGAAGTTGATCACAGAAGAAGGTTCCAATCACTGGATGATGTCAGAAGAGCCTCCTTCTTCCAGATATGGAATAAGAAACTTACAACACAGAATCCACACTACATTGGGTAGAAGGGCATGAGTTCAAGTGTCGCTGGATCATTGAAGAATATAGATAGTAAAATAATTTCTCATTGAAAAGTAATTAATTTATCAATATCTGAAATCACAGTTAATGGTAGCTCAGAAAGATGCACTATCAGATCCCTTTCTCACACAATCAACAACCAATCATGAGCTGTCCTTGACAGACTCATTACTATCTGCTGATTGGTCAGACATAACATTGTGGTTGACTGTAGCAGAACAGAATGGATGGTGTTTACGATCCTTCCAGGTATATATACCAGTTATGTACTGTTACATCCAAGTAGCATCTGTTATGTACCTATTTCTTGACCCGAGTTTCTTAACCATCCCTATCCTCATTAAACCACTTGGTTTAATGTGATCTGAGCATAAGAGCCATTGCCCATATGATGGCTACTTCGACCAAAGGCCTTTATAACTAACATACAACAGAGTACAGTTACAGAAAATCCCACTCGATTTCTGTCATAGTCTATGGTAGTGTGCTGTGAAATTCATCACTTCTTTGTATCATTTGCTTGATAACTTTGGTCAAACGTTGCTGTGTATTGTTATTGTGAAACTACAGTACTTTGTTATTACGTGTTTCGCAATTGCTACATAGTTTTACTGCAGTCTTCCCCTATATCGATAATATAGTTCTGCGCCCACAAATAGGCCAGCACATCTGATTTCTGTAACGCTTTTATTAACTAGGTAGGCCCCTACCTCAGTCGCCTCTTATGACATACCTTGTAGGTCGCAGTGTTACTATTCTTGCTCCTTGTGAACCCCGGCAACACACAAGCGATATCTGTAGACAAATATAAGTTTCATATCCTTAAACAAACGTAAAGTATTCTTAATAAATATGTGAACAAGGTGGTCATCATCATTTGTGATAAACAATAATATATGTCTCATAACGATGGAGTGAGGTGCCTTAGAAGAGCGGGAACCTGCTGCCTTGCAGGTCGGCTGGGGACAGTCAAAGGCTAACGGAGATCGAACCCAGCAAACGCTGGTTGAAATGGGACAGTGCCAAGTACAAGCACCAGAGCTACAAATGGCACTAAAGATGTGATGTAAAACAAACGCTCTTGGCAAAGGCTGTTTATATATCACAATAAGAATGATCAAAATGGCTGAAAAGAGCGATCCAGAGAGAATGAAATCAAAAGACTGGATATGTAACCAGTCATACAATTCATAAAGTACAACACCGCCCGAGTGGTTACCGGGCCCAAATTTGGGGTGTAAAGAATAGAACCACTGTTACCTGCCACGCATGTCATAAGAGGAGACTAAGGAGTTTTGGCTGAAATCGGATGCACATGTCCTAAACGGTAGAAGTCTATGCGTTTAGGGCCTACCAAACAATGTCAACGATACACGTTCTTGGCAAAGATCAAAATATCACAAAGAGTGATTACAATTGGTCGTAAAGACGAACACAAAGAAGAAGAAAAGTACAACAGATTAAATGGTTTGGACACCTGATAAGAATGCTCTGGTATCGACTACCACACGGAAAAAGTAAAAGAGTACAAAGCAAGAGGAAAACCATGCAAAAAATGGAGCATCGGCATCAAGAACAGCCATAAGAAAATGAATAAACAGCTGACAAAGTGCATTAGAATAAGCACACACAATGTGGCTACATTCGCTCCTCCTCTCTCCCAAAACACATCTCTAAAGAAGTAAATGGTGGAAGAGAAGTATATGCCTTATGATATTAGATTGTTTTATTTAGCAATTTCAATTTGTTCTTTCGTGGTAAAGACTTTTGGTGGAAACATTCATTTTATTTTTCTTGTGTATAAAAATGGCAATATAACCGATAATTTTAGTTTGTTTCTTTCACAGCCACTAGTGTTGCATATTAGCAGATTTTCTTAACAATATGTTGAAAGCTGAATTTATAAAATTTATTATTTCAATAGCCTTCCCATTGAAAGACGGCAGGCCCACAGTGAAGGTGCATGCCAGTTTCGCTGGTCACGATGTCATGAATCCCTCCTGGCAACATCTGGCAGACCAGGAAGAGAACTGAAGGTTTTTAACACCAGACATCAGCAGGTATTTGGTTTTTCTTTTCTAACACTCCATATCGATCACTTGTTAACCACTCTGTATGATTTGTATGTGATCTG
This sequence comes from Arion vulgaris, assembly GCA_020796225.1. Classification (NCBI taxonomy): domain Eukaryota; kingdom Metazoa; phylum Mollusca; class Gastropoda; order Stylommatophora; family Arionidae; genus Arion; species Arion vulgaris. Next base: position 36,718,234 of record CM036755.1, read on the forward strand.
AGCATAACAGCGATTGTACGTTGTACCAGCTATGCACCTACAATAGGCCAGCACATCCGATTTACTAGGTAGCTTCTTAGGTCCCTACCTCAGTCGCTCCTTATGATATGCCTTGTCGGTAGCAGTGTTATTATTCTTTGCTCCCCTTGCGAGCCCCAGCAACACACAGGCAGTATTTGGTTCAAGATTTGGAGTTATTATGTTTAATTGAAGTGTAATGATTGATTGATTGGGCCATTATCATTGCACTTTATTGAGTAACATGTGTGCTTCGATCTCTTTCTTACACAGGAAGATCTCAGCGGCAGTGCATGATATCCGTAGCCCTGGCCCGAATGTAATTTAGAAGATGGTGAAAATATTTGCAGTTGGCTGAAATCGGATGCACATGTCCTAAGCGTGTAGAAGTCTATGCGTTAGAGGCCTACCAAACCAATGTGCAACGTATACACGTTCTTGGCAAAGATCAAATATATCACAAAGATTGATTAAAATTGGTCGAAAGAACAATGCAAAGAAGAAATATTTGCAGGAATTTTATATTTTAATCTTTCTAATGAATTTTCATGGCAGTGCCTTTCCAGCCTGCTCTTCTTGATTTTGAACTGCCAAGGGTTCTTTTACATGCTCAACTTGAACACAGGACCTACGTTTTATCATCTGTCTCCGATAGGACTAGGAACTCGATCTGACCTACCCTGAGATCAGGGGTCTCTGGAAAAATATCTCGATGGCTCCACCAGGGAGCGAACCAAGTACCTATGGAATGAGAGGTGAGCATCGAATTTCTACACCACAGAGAGACTCAAATGTCACATCTGCTACGTTAGATTGTAGTTTCAGCTATGTCCAGAAATGCTATACGGTCGTTTTATCTGTTTTATGAATAGTAAATGATCATGACTTTAGTTTAATCCCATATACCTGGAGGAAAGTGTCATAGAAGTAGGAGATAAGACAAGAAAAAGGATGTCCTCCTCAATGGTGAGAGAGGCTGACTATTTGTCCCATAGCCGGGGATAGGTTTGTTGCAGCCAGAGCATTTACCACTGCCGTGGGTTCTGCGCTGTCACCTTATGAAGCACCATCCTACTCCCGCCTTATACCTTCAGTCTGTTCGGCTTGTTCACCTGCCAGGACTTAGACTCTGCTGGCATAGCCTGAAGAATCAAAGGCACCAAACCTCCAACCACATAAGGTAGCTAATGTGAAGATACCTGAAGGATCCTAAAGGCACACAAACCCTCCAACCACGATAAGGTAGGCTAATGTGGAAGGATAGCCTGAAGGATCCTAAAGGCACACAAACCCTCCAACCACGATAAGGTAGGCTAATGTGAAGAGAATCTTAGGTTTGAAAAAGAGAGGAGAGAGATATCAACTTCCAAATTTTTCTCACAACTTTACTGAGACAGTCCAGAAAAATGATGTTGAGAAAATACCACCTTTATTAGGATCTAATACACCACAACATAAACACATTAAACAGAAAAATGCAGACCACAGTCTTCAGCCTTAGAACGGAACACTGCAGTCTCAGAGCATACCTCCATAGAATAGGTCTCTGCTGCCTACACCTGTGGAGCATCAAAGCAGTCCCCAAAGCACATCTTGCAAGAATGGAGAATGTGAGAAAGGAAATCTGGCCAACAGGAACAACCCTTCAGAACAAACTATGGGGTGAAGACCCAGCGCACCGCCTTGTTTATAAGAAGTTGATCGCAGAAGAAGTCTTTATTTCATAGATTTGCGCTGCCTGCCCAGTGTGTTCGTAGCTCGTTGGGCGACGGGTGACAAGCTCCCTGTGAGCGCGGTTCAATTCCACAGGCTGGCAGAAAAGCCACAGATTTACAGTGTTCGTGGCACTGAACCGAAGGGTTACGATGTCTATGGCACCGAGCCGAAGAGCTGAAAGCTCAAGCAAGTGCCTCTGGATCTGGGAAAAAAAACCAATTTCATTGATTTAAAAACCTGTTTTATTGACTTCATTGTACTCCCTCCACAGCTTCATGTCAATACAAGCCTGAAGGTCTCCTACAGTCTTTCTTGGCATCTTCATCTTCCCATTGTGGCTGTTGGAGGAGACAGAGCAGTCCATTTGTGGACTGTCGAGTCTATATGAAAGATGAGTCTCTTGTGTTTCAAGTACTCTACATCTGACATATTACAAAAACATCATTAAGGAAAGCCAACCAGTTATTATGTGTTTTATAATCTTTCTGTTACAAGTTAATAAATCATGTTGATGATTGACAAGTCTGTTGTGTGTTTGCACAATTTCATTTTTTCTCTGTACTGTTTTTGTGTGTGTGTGTGTGTCTGTCTGATTTAATGCTCTCTGTACTGTTTTTGTGTGTGTGTCTGTCTGATTTAATGCTCTCTGTACTGTTTTTGTGTGTGTCTGATTTAATGCTCTCTGTACTGTTTTTGTGTGTGTGTCTGTCTGATTTAATGCTCTCTGTACTGTTTTTGTGTGTGTCTAATGCTCTCTGTACTGTTTTTTATGTATGTGTCTGATGTAATGCTCTCTGTACTGTTTTTTCTCTGTCTGTAATGCTCTCTGTACTGTTTTTGTGTGTGTGTGTCTGATGTAATGCTCTCTGTACTGTTTTCGTGTGTGTGTCTGATGTAATGCTCTCTGTACTGTTTTTGTGTGTTTGTGTGTCTGATGTAATGCTCTCTGTACTGTTTTATTTCTCTGTGTACTGTACATTTTGTGTCTTCTGTACTGTTCTCTCAGAAAGAAATTTTCTGTAACACTTTATTTCGAAAGCTTCTATTGTTTTCTTTGCTGTTTGTGTGTTATGGTCCACGATTCACATGCATATGTTGCCACAGAAACTACACAAGGTACAAAATACAGAAGAAATAATTATGAAAGTTGATTAATCAACATTTGTTCATACTTCATGATGCACAAATCAGCTAAAGCTGATCATAAGGGTGTTGTTCCAGAAAAGATGGAAAATTAGGAATTGTCAGCACAGACAAAAATAAGTCTCACAATGGTTGAGAATGTTCCTTATCCTGAATGACCTCACCACAGGAAGAAAACGGTGGGAAATCTGATAGAGAAGTTGAATCTTCACTAGTACCACTTGTGGTAGAAGTTCCGAGGGTATGAGGCGTGGACCAGGAATTTCCTGTAAGATCACGGCAAGCAGAAAGTCACGCCATGACCTCACTGACCACAGATCAAGACTTGAGGATCTTCTTCTTCGAATGCTCCACTTGTTAAACCACTCTTTGTGATCTATATGTGATCCAAGCCTAAAAGCAATTGTACGTTTTGCCAGTTATGCGCTTACAAGTAGGCCAGCACATCCAATTTCTGCGATGCTTTTATTTACTAGGGTAGCTCATTAGACCCCTACCTCGGTTGCTTCTTACGACATGCCTTGTAGGTCGATTTGTACTATTCTTTGCTTCCGTATGGCCCCAGCAACAGACATTTGAGGATCTAAACCTCAAGTACCTCCAAGTCGGAGAAGGCTTGCCTGTATGGTGAGGGACACTGATAAAAAGGAAGTATGCCTTCATGCAAAAATCAGAAGCATCACACCAGGACTATGCCTGAATTCATAGCGGCTAACGCAAGAAGAAGACATTTGTGAACAAATAACAACAATAAACAAACAAAGTAGTATCTTGTATAAAAAAAACAGGAATGATTTAAGCAACGGAATAAAAAAAATGCTAAATAGCACATTGTATTAGACACACACTAGAAGTTTTTCAAACAAATAATATTTTCTTTTCCTTCCATATTTCCGTTCCTTTTTCTTCCCGCCCTCCCAAACTTTATAACATATATGAATGTAACTAAAATGTACCTGCCATTTTGATTGAATGGTGTGGTGCGAGACCGCAAGGGAAGCAAAGAATAGTACCACTCAACCTACAAGGCATGTCGTAAGAGCGACTGATGTAGGACCTAGGGAAGCTACCCTAGTAAATAAAAGAGTCGCAGAAATCGGATTTTCTGGCCTACTTGCAGGCGCATAATTGCACAATGTACAATCGCTCTTAAGCTCAGATCACATACAAATCACACCGAGTGGTCTTCTTCTTCGAACGCTCCATATTGACAACTTATTAACCACTCTGTGTGATTTGTCTGTGATCTGAGCATAAGAGAGATTGTACGTTGGCTAGTTATGCACCTACAAGTAGGCCAGCACATCCGATTTCTGTGATGTTTTTTATTTACTAAGATAGCTTCCCTAGGTCCTACATCAGTTGCCTCTGACGAAATGCCTTGTTGGTTGCAGTGGTACTATTCTTTGCTCCTCTTCGGGCCCTGGCTCCCGTGGCTAACAAGTGGTTGATATAAAGCTTTTGAAGAAGATTGAATCATAAATGATATAAACCACAATATAACCCGTTTGTCTATTTGAACAATTGGATAAACTAACTTCCTCTATATATATATATATATATATATAATCAATCATGCTACTCAATTCAATATTAAAAGAGGTTAAAATGCAGTTTTATAAATCAACAGAAATAATCAGTAAATATTTTACACAAAAAGTTGTTGTCAGGATATGAACTTCCGAAAATTCATTAAAAAAAAGACTTGTAAAAATAAAATTCTATAAAATATCTTACAGATATAAGGAAGACTACAGTAAATTATGTAGCAATGCAAACACGTAAAACAAAGTACTGTAGTTTTACAAAAACAAAGATGATCGAAGTCAATTTGATCTAGAGAATTATTTTATATCGTTATATGGTACTTGCGACCTCATGGACTCAACACACTACATTCCTATGCTACTTAGTACTTTCTCTTCTCATGCTCTATATGTGTATATGATAAATGTACATATGTATTATATATATAGATATTGCCTTCCATCATGGGCATGCTCAGCAATAGAAGACTTAGATGACTAGGGCATGTGCGAAGAATGGACAATGGCTGCATTCCAAAACAAATGTTGTTCTGTGAACTTTCGGAAGGGAAGAGTCACCAAGGTAGACCACTGCTCAGATATAAAGATGTCTGCAAGGCCTCAATGAATAACTTTTCTATCGGTCCCAGCAAATGAGAACAACTGGCTGATGATCGTGATATATGGAAAAAACATTCAGCAACGCGCAGAATCTTTTGAAGAGAGACTTAGGGATGAGTTGAAAGACAAGAGTGACGAGCGAAAACTCAGAAGTTGTCACAGTGAAATACTTGCCAATTGACCGTCTGTAAAGACGAAAATATATATTTGATTTTTATTGTTTATCTTCTTGTTTTCCACTTCTGGTTTTTTGAGTTTATTTCGTTATTTGTTTTTAGTCACAGATTTTCATTTTAGGGCCGTTAAGAATTGATTGTTGTATTATATATGTAGTGTGCTGTGAAATAAGTTAAATTCTTCACTTCTGTTGTATCCTTTGCTTGATAAAGGCCTTTTGGTCAAAACGTTGCTGTGTATTGTCATTATTTTTGTAAAACTACAGTACTTAGTTTTTACGTGTTTCGCCATTACAAAATATCTTCACCATCTTCTAAATTATGTTGGGGACCCTTGTCGGTGCTACGGAGTTCGTGCACTGCAGCAGAGATCTTCTTGTGTAAGAAAGAGATCAGAGCACACATGGTTACTCACCGAAGTGCAATGATGATGGTTCTACATATCGATAAATCAATCAATCATGCTAATTGATATATTGTAAACAAAGACAGTCATGGCAAGAGTTGCTTTTTTTGTCTTTTAAAAAAAGAGATCCTTCCAGCATGGAATGTGATAAATAATAGCAAAGAACAAAACTGTAAATATATACAATATAATGAACAAAAATAGAATCATGTACTTTGTCATTCACAATGATGTTTGCTGTGGTATGTTGTCGTCTAAAATAAGAAAACTGTATCTATGACTAGGCTGGATATATCAGTATTCATTTCTGAGTCTGGGTTTGCCTTCACTCTTTGATGCCTACACATTTAGTCAGATTGCAGTGTCTTCCCTTTTTGATGCCTACTTTAGTCAGAGCGCAGTGTCTTACCTCTTTGATGCCTACTCATTTAGTCAAACTGTAGTGTCTTCACTCTTTGATGCCTACTCATTTATTTAGACTGTAGTGTCTTCACTCTTGATGCCTACTCATTTATTTAGACTGTAGTAACTTCCTCTTTGATGCCTACCATTTATTTAGACTGTAGTAACTTCCTCTTGATGCCTACTTTAGTTAGAGCGCAGTGTCTTCCTCTTGATGCCTACTTTAGTTAGAGCGCAGTGTCTTCCTCTTGATGCCTACTTTAGTTAGAGCGCAGTGTCTTCCCTCTTTGATGCCTACTTTAGTCAGAGCGCAGTGTCTTCCCTCTGTGATGCCTACTTTAGTTAGAGCGCAGTGTCTTCCTCTTTTATGCCTACTTTAGTCAGAGCGCAATGTCTTCCTCTAACCCCTACTTACTTAGTCAAACTGTAGTGTCTTCCCTCTGTGGTCTCTACTTCTTTAGTCAGACTAGTGTTCACAATGTTACCAGGGCCACAATGTGGATGTGGAGAAGGGTCTTGGTCAGCTTTGATTTTGTGACCCTGAATTCCGTCATCTTATTCACCGTTACCAGGATTAAATTCCATAGCAAGATTGTGGTTTGTTCCAACTGTTATCACTCTCATGTTGACCAGTCTCACTTGGATGGGTCAGCAAACAATGGGTGATGGAAGTCATCAGCATGGCATCCACCATAACTTCCCAGTGTATGTCTGGTACAGAACTGAAGATTGGTCAATCTGAGAGCTGTACAGTTCTAGGAACACATATATCCCAGGAAATGACAAGGCAGACCATCTGGCCAAACAGGGATCATCAAAACCATAAATAGACAAAGCTGTTAGCATACAGAGTATAAAACAGATTCTGAAAAATAACTCCAGAGAAGATTGGCTGAACCGATGGGCTATGGGGACGACTGGTCGGGACATGTATGCAGAGATGAATAGACCAAACCCCAAGGACAATATAAATCTGCTACAAAGAAAAGATCAAAGCACTATCTTTCAGTTAAGAACAGGACATGTTGGGCTGAATTACTATCTACACAGAATAAATCCAACACACCTACCACACTGTAGAAAGTGCAGTCATTCATGTGAGACAGTACATCATATCTTGCTTGAATGTCCTGGACTGCATAAGCCAGACAAGAACTCCTCCCACCACACCCATCTGTTCATAATACACCACACTAGTCTTCCACAATTACATAACACATACAGATTCTACAAATTGGCATTGACTGCCCAAGAGTGAAAACTAGCAGCCCTGGTTAGAAGAAGAAGAGAGCTATACAATAAAAAACAAAAACATTGTAAAGTCCAGGTAGCCAGCATGTTTTTGACCACATCATTCATTCATTGTGTGCTTGTTAGTCTTAAGAAAAATACAAGCCTACTAATATTGTCTTACCCAATATACCACAAAGTATAAACACATTCTTCTACCTTTTTTTTCTTCTTCTGTACTCATACTTTCTTTTACATAAATGATTCATGCGTAATTATATATATAACAAAAGGAGTAAGGCTTTCCTGAATGGTGAGGGGCATTCAGGCAAAAATCAGTCAGAGACACCATATTAGGCCCCATGACTATGCCTGAATTTCTATACCAGAGATAGTTTAGAATCTCATGAACACAACAGATACCCAGAATCTCATGAACACAACAGATAGCTGATCTCATGAACACAAAGACAGCTCGAATCTCAGAACACAAAGACAGCTCAGAATCTCATGAACACAACAGATAGTCAATAATTCCATGAACACAACAGATAGCTCATGAACACAACAGATAGCTCAGAATCTCATGAACACAACAGATAGTCAATAATGCCATGAATACAACAGACAGCTCAGAATATCATGAACACAACAGACAACTCATGAACACAACAGACAGCTCAAAATCTCATGAACACAACAGACAGTGTGGTAAGAGGCGACCCTAGTAAATAAAAAGTGTTGCAGAAAACGGATGTGCTGGCCTACTTGCAGGGCATAACTGGCACAATGTACAATCACTCTTGGGCTCAGATCACATAAAAATCACAAAGAGTGGTTAACAAATGGTTGATATGAAGCGTCCGAAGAAGAAATCTTTCCATCAAATAACAGTTTCAATGTCTGCCCTTCAAGCTCTAGAAGATGGACATTGTAAATCTGAACTCTCCCATCTAGCCATAGATATTGACAAACATGACGCCCGAGTGGTTACCAGGTCCCAAATTTGGGGTATAAAGAATAGAACCACTGTTACCTGCCAAGCATGTCGTAAGAGGCGACAGAGAAAGTTTGGCTGAAATCGGATGCCCATGTCCTAAACGTGTGGAAGTCTATGCATTTAGGGGCCTACCAAACCAATGTGCAGCGTATACACGTCTTGGCAAAGATCAACCATATCACAAAGAGTGATTAAAATTGGTCGTAAAGAACGAACGCAAAGAAGAAGATAAACATGTTGTACCCTATAACATCAAAATAACTATGCAGCGGATCCCTGGACATTCAAATACACCTGGAAATGATAAAGCAGATAGACTAGCTAAGAAATGGTCAACACAAGAACAAGCAATCACTGCAACAACTCTCCATAAAGCAAAACAAATTCTAACGACAACAAATAATTTGGATGAACAGATGGGAGACATGGGAAGAGAGGTTTACAGACACATGGCCAACCCTAACCTCAATTACAACATCAACCAGCTTACAAGGAGAGATCAGAGCAGCACTTATAGACTCTGAACCCAACACATAACTACCATATGAACGTAATTCAACCACAACACACTCCAGAGTACCAGCTGTGTGCACATCATCACGAAAATGTTTCCCATCACCTATTCATGTGCCAAGTGCTAGATAATGTTGGGAAGCGCTAGATTTTCCACCAAGGTCAGATCAATGGAACATATTATAAAGAACAAAATAACAACTTACAAACACATGCAGATATAACTACAAAGCATTGGCTCGAAGGGCAAGAGCTCAAGTGCCACTGGATCATTGAAGAAGAATGCGTACCTAACACCGTAATCCCTAACATACCTCATGGTATGAAAATGGGTACTTTACATCTACATGAAGAGCTACATATTAAAATCATATATTATACTCTCAAAAGGAAGATATAAGGTACACGATCTCAGATATGGGACTCGACAGCAGTTTTTAACGCTCAATCTCAACCTGCGTAATTAACCGCAGCTTTTTCTCTTCGTCAACTTCATTTGTAAGGTCACGGATTTTCATAGAGTGATTTTTCTTCAAGGTATTAAATTCTATCTTGAGCTTCTCATGCTGTACCCGTAGCTCATTGAATACCGTCTTGCTGACAGAATTAGATTTCAGCTCTTGCAGCTCTATCTTCAGCTGTTCTAACAGTTTGTTAGCTGATAAATTGGAGGCAGCGGTGGAATATGGCAGTCTGTCAGCTGCTACACTTGCGGTAGTTGCAGCAGAAGACAGCCTGTTAGCCGGTAAACTTGCAGCAGAAGACAGTCTGTTAATTGGTAGGCTTATGGTAGTTGGGCAGAAGACAGCCTGTTTGTTGGTACACTGGAAGCAGAAGATGAGGGTGCTGCAACATAAATAAAAGACTGATAAAAAATTGATAATAATAAAAAAATTGTTATGAAATTTTGTACATAAAAAATGCTCATGCACAAGATAAAAAAATATATCTTCTTTTTTTTTGTCGTCACACTACTACCGGGTTGTTGTCCAGTGTTGTGGTTTTCTGTTTTTGTATTGCGCTGTTCTGGTGGCTTGGGTGATTGTTATTTTTGCTCTTTGACAGGATTCTGCTATGCCCCAAAAAATATAAATTGATGGAAAATTAATATCAGGGGGTCAAAGGCGCATGGGGGACAACGCTGCATCAGGATTAGTGAGCTGGCACTAATCAAGATCCTACCCCACGTGGTGACCCTGGTAATAGACATTGGTTCCTGTCTGGCTAAGTGGGTAGGGAGCGAGGGAGAGCTACCCTGGTGGTGGTAGAGATGCAGACGTAGTCACGTTGGATGGAATCCGCTCGCAACACAGACGAGCAAAATCCCAGAGTGACTATTAACGTCTCTCTCCCGCCGATAGAAGAATAGCTGAACGGAAAACCATAGAGGGATGAGGTGTGCATCCAAAGAAGAGACATGAACCCACGTGGAGCAAAATTTGGGCCGAGATGAGTTGCCCATGGGCCCATATAGGGCGAAAATTGAGCCCGAGGTGGGGGCCCAAGTTAAGCCCCGGGTCCGGACAGCCCAGAGATAAATGTGAGCATGGTGAGAACTGATGGAGATGGTGAGGGAGGCACCAGGGCAGAGTGAGCACGCATGCGGACGATGCATGGGTGAGTCCATCGTTGGACAGATGTGCACGGCGCCGATGGTGTGGCGAAGGGAGGGCATGGCAGGCGCGAGGGTGAGCGGACCACCCAAATGTGCAGAAAAACTGGTACCATTCCAGCAGTAGCTGAAAACAGTGTGCATTTCCGCTCGAAGTGAACTACTGCTTCCTTGTAGTTTGATTGGGGACAATCAAAGTCTAGCGGAGTACACCGTACACAAAACTGAATGGTCAGAAAACCAAGTAGTCCATAACAAGACAGGTTTTCTGGGCAGATGACGCTCAACAACCCAGGAGAGCAGGTTGTCTAAGGGTCACTACCCTAAAAGAAAGTAGCAACTGCTGCCTTGCAGGTTTTGGCTGGGAACAGTCAAAGGCTGATGGAGAGCAAATCCAGTAAACGATGGTTGAAATCGGACACTTCACCGAAGGACAAGCACTAGAGTTCCAAAAGGTACTGAACGAGGTGACGTAAACTTGCGTTCTTGGCAAAGGCTGTATATATCACAATGAGAATGATAAACATAGCCAAAAAAGAACGATTGAGAGAGAGAGAGATACCTTAAGGTCTGAAAAGGCTACGGGAAATTTTATTTATTATAGATGTCTGTCGCTCGAGTGGTTACTGAAGCCCAAATTAGGGGTGTAAAGAATAGAACTATTGTTAACTGCCAAGCATGTTGTAAGAGGCGGCTAAGATGTTGGGCGTGGGGCTAGCTACCCATCCTGTAAAAATCACTAGATAGCTACAGAAACCACAACCAGGAAAATTCATAGCTTGCCACCTGAGAAAGAAGGACCCCGCAAGGAGGGACTCATGTCAAGAAAATGGGGAGATAGTGGAGAGATCTGGAAAAGATCGCCTTGGATAGGCGGGCTTGGAAGGCCTTGGTTGTGGACCTATGCCTCTCTAGGGGCGAAAGGTGAATAAGTTTGCCATTGCTTTCTGAACAGATGGTGCCATCATCCTTTTGTAAAAATCCACGCGAAACAATTTGCAAACTGTCCGCAGCGTGATTCAAACTCAGAACGTCGGGGTTAATAGACAGAGTCACTATCCCCTAATCCACAGACGCCACCCCTCTGATAATAGTGACAAGAAAAATGCACAGACTCAAGCGGGCAGAAGTATGGACAGAGCTGATGCTATCAATGCAGTATGGTTTCATTTATGTGATCTGGGCGAATCTCAGACACTGGGCCGATTACGAGAATTAGGATTTGGGTTTGGACATGCCAGACAGTGTGATCTTCATGGTAGAGAGAGAAGATATACTAACCAACTTCTCCTGGGTACAGTGAGCAAGTGGACTTTGAGATGGCTGCTGCAGCGGAGGACAGAGCATATATGGGGAAAGCCCAATGTGCATGGCGCTGAACACATAACATAACAAGTAAAAGTTAATCTTCTTCTTCAAAAGCTCCATATCGACCACTTGTGATCACTCTTTGTAATTTGTATGTGATCCGAGACTAAGAGAGATTGTACGTTGTGCAAGTTATGCGCCTACAAATAGGCCAGCACATTTGATTTCTGCTACGCTTTTTATTTACTAGATAGCTTCCTAGGCCCCTACCTCAGTTGCCTCTTCCGACATGCCTTGTAGGTCCCAGTGTTACTATTCTTTGCTCCCCTTGTAGACCACGGCAACACATAAGCTAGTGAAAGTTAATGATGGAGATACCTTTAACTGGCTCTGGAGGTCTTGGTGGTGGTACACTGGAATGAGATTCCTTGTCTTTCTGTGAGATCACAGCAGATGTTGACTGTGACATATGTGTCAAATTTTCTGTTTGCGTTGACAGCTGGGATTGCTGAAAGATTAAAAATAAAAACAAAGTTCACCTAGAGAAGAACACCATCATATCTTGCTTGAATGCCCTGGACTACATAAAGCTAGACAAGAACTCCTCCCATCACACCCATCTGTTTATAATACACTTTACACTAGTCTTCCACAATTACAGAACACATGCATATTCTACAAATTGGCATTGGCTGCCCAAGAGTGAAAACTTGCAGCCCTGGTTAGAAGAAGACTCCAAACCCAACACATAACTACTTAATAATCACTTGAAGAGAATTCAACCACAACACACTTAGAGTGTTAGCTGTGTGCACATCATCATGAAACCATTCCCAACCACCTCTTCAGGTAACAAGAACTAGATGACATCAGGAAGATCCTCCTTCCTCCAAGGCCAGATAAATGGAACACATTATACGGAACAAAACAATAACTTACAAACACATGTAGATACCACTACATAGCATTGGGCCGAAGCTCAAGTGTCGATGGATCATTAAAGAAGATGAGAAAATCCCCCATTATCTAGTAGCTTGTTCTGTAAAGTGTTTTTCAGCTATATAATAATAATAATAAAGCCCATAACTCGTTAGGGTCGTATGGGTGGCACTGTGGAGACATCAGCACAAAAAGCATGCCATGAGTCTCTGTCTTCAACTCCTCGAGCGAGTGTGGAGAAACTCTGCCCCGACCAGCTCTTGATGTTGTCAAACCAGGATTTTCTCTGCCTTCCTCTCCTTCTTCCACCCTCAACTGTTCCCTGTAGGATCATCTTAGAGAGTGAGCTATGTCTCATCACATGCCCGAACCATGCAAGTTTACGCCGTTTCACAATTGTCAAGAGTGGTACTTGTGATTCTTATGATTCTCTTTTTATCATAACCCAACCTCTGTTGCTGATTGAGTGGACCACCATCATTGCACATCAGTGAGTAACCATGTGTGTTCCAATCTCTTTCTTACAAAGAAAGATTTCAGTGGTAGTGCATGAAACGGCGAGGGTCCTCAATGTCATTTAGAAGATGGTGAAAGCATTTTGTAGGAATGTTATTATGTGATCTTTCTATTAAATTTTGCCTGTGCAGTGGCTTTTCAGCCTGCTATTCTAACCTGCTGCTTTGTAGGTTGGCTAGGGACAACTTGTTGCTTGTTGAAATCTGACACTTCATCGAAGGATAAACACTAGAGCTCCAAATGGAACTGAACGATGTGACGTAAAACACATTCTTGGCAACGGTTGTTTATTTATCACAATATATATATATATGGCCTTTTTCGTCTTTACAGACGGTCAATTGGCAAGTGTTTCACTGTGACAGCGTCTGAGTTTTCGCTCGTCTCTCTTGTCTTTCAGCTCATCCCTAAGTCTCTCTTCCCAATAAGAATGATCAAAATGGCCAACAAGAACGATAGAGAGAGAGCCTGCTATTCTTGATTTTGAGCTGCCAATGGTTCTTTTACGGGCTCAACATGAACACGGAACCTACGTTTTATCATCCGTCTCCGATAGGACTAGGAACTCTATATCTGATCCTTTAGAACCTCTGTTGTTGTCATGTTCAAGTCATCTATCTCATTTTGTATGTTGTGGGGTATCTGTGGCCTATATAATTAAGTGATCGCCTCTCATTCCTAAGGTACTGGTTCGCTCCTGATGGAGACATCAGGATATTTTTCCAGAGATCCCTGATCTCAATGTAGGTGAGATTGAGTTCCTATCAGAGATGGATGATAAAACGTAAAACTTGCTTTCCTCATCACCAGTGTCCCGTGACATTCAGGAAAGCCTTACTTCAACTTCAGAGACAACTGTAAAATAGATGGCTAAGTAAATCATCAGGGCCTTCTGTAGTTGAACTGTGTACTATGTGCAGATGACATTTTTGTGGTTGCCAATCTGGTCTCAAACCTTGGAATCAACCAAGGACAACACAGAGATGAATGATGTAAGAAGAACTGTTTACATTATCTTTGACATGGAATACTACACCGATGGTTACAAGAGAACATGGAAAGCTCTTATTGAAGTCTTATGTGCCACCAGGAATAAGTAATAAGAGAATATTGAGAATATTACTTAAGAGAATAAGTAATCATCATCAGGTGCTGTCACCCGTGTGTTACCGGGCCCAAGGGGAAAATAATAGTAAACACGCTGCCTACAAGACATATCGTAAGAGGCTACTGAGGTAGGAGCCTAGGGAAGCTACCCTAGTAAATAAAATGCATTGCAGAAATCAGATGTGCTGGCCTACTTGTAGGAGCATAACTTCTGCAACGTACAATCACTCTTAGGCTCGAATCACATACAAATCACAAAGAGTGTTAACAAGTGGTTGATATGGAGCATTAGAAGAAATAGAATCAGGTGCTGTGCGCTAGTGCGGCGATCATGGATCTCCGCTCCTGGTATTTGCTATAGTCTGAGATGTTGACGCCCCTTTCTGTGCCATTCTTACGATATCAAGATCACAATGTGCACGACTTGAACGTGTTCAGAATGAAGGCATGCGTATAGTCCTGTGCTGCACTAGAGATACCCCATTGTGAAGATGAGATATATGCTTGGCCTTCTATCACTACGCTCTCGTCATGCAATCGCCCAAACCAAGGCATATATGCGGGTTACTGCGGATAAGAGGCATCCATTACACAAGAAAACTAATGATGTTACGGGCATGAGAATCAAGCGTGGCATGTTGTGGATGGCCCAGGATGAGAGAACAATTGACCAGGTGACTACGGTTGCGACCCTACCAAAAGGGAAGAATGGATCCCAACAGATGGTAGTATGTCTAATGATCTCAAAGTTATCATTACTCTTGGAAGAGAATGTAGAGATTGGAGCAACATGAATGCTGATCTCGCAGTTAAATAGCTGATAGAAGATAATGCAAGGTATGATGATGTTGTATATACCGATGGGTCGATTCAACGTGGTGAGAAGTCAGGCTGGGGTTTCTTGGCTAATGCGCACGGTAGAGTTGTTGCAGAGTGAAGTGGAGTGTACTGGACAACTACTTCTAGTATGAGGATGGAGGTTGAGGCTGTTACTGTTGCCCTCCATTGGCTCTCTGGAACTTCATTTACTGGGGCCATGGTTGTATCTGACTCTCATTTGATGCTTCACAAGATCCAGAAGGGCACGTTTCAGTATGAGTGGATGTCGTCTATAGAAGTTTCTAACCTTCAGAGGCTTACGTGGATATACTGCCCTGGGCATGCGGGTGTTTACGGTAATGAGAGAGCGGGCAGGCTTGCATCAACAGCATCAATTGTTAGGAGTTGAAGATGGATAAGGGGGATGTTGTTCGGCCTCTTTGCGACTGTCTATTAGATGAGGACACTAAAATAGATGTTGAATCGATCCAGCGATTTAGGCAGTTTGGAGTTACCCATGGAAAAGTAGAACTGGATGCCTGAAGGGCAGAGTGAGAAGTGTGTTTAATCAGCAAGCCATGGGAACCATCAATATGCATACTCTTCGATATCTGTTGGGGAGACCGAGCACCTATGGGTCTGCCCGGAGTACAATGACGTCAGATTAGTAACCAATAACCAATCGGCAAGCTTTCTAAAATTTTCTCTTCTGTCTTCGCTTTGTCTCGTCTCCGCTCAATTCTACGGTTGTCACAATGTGTTCTTAATAAGTAAGTTAAAAATGGAAAATTGTTACATTTATCAAAACATTGAGTTATGATTTACAAAGTATAAGTTAAAGTATTGAGGTATGATTACACTTACGAGTTTATTATCCTTAGAGGGTAAACTTGGAAGAGGCTTGTCTGGTCTGTCTGGTAAACGAGTTGGTTGTTTTTCAGTAGTTGGAACATGATTACTCTTAATCTCCTCAGGTGTATCATCCTTATCTCTTTCCTTTGGAATAATACACAAACAGTTATATTACATATATGTGTTTCTAATATATGGTTCAGACATGACCATAACAACCACTCATTCATGCATCAACCACAGGAATACATCAAAGAATTGCTGCCTCCATGGCTCTCTCATGGCTGGCTTAGCAACAGGTAACCCATATGATTATCATATCAGACTCGATGAATATGCTTCAAATGATTGAATCCGGAAGTATGCATGTGGAATGGGTGGATATCATTCGGAGATAACATCTCAAGAAAATGACTTGGCTGTACACACCTGGACATGCTGGAGTGCAGGGTAACGAGCATGTTGACTTTTTTGCCAACAATGCTCGATTCGAGCAAGCAGAAGTATGGACAGAGCCGATATCATCAATGTGCTACGCTCTCAATTGTGTGACATGGGCAAGTCTCAGAAACTGGAACGAGTTCGAGAATTAGGCGTTTGGACATACCAGACAGTGTCGTCTTTGTGGTAGAGAGAGAAGATAAAGTAATCAACTTCTCATGGGTACAGTGAGCAAATGGACTTTGGGATGCTGCTGCATCAGAGGACAGAGCACAAATGGGAATGCCCAATGCGCCATAACGTCGATTGCATAACCTAACATCAAACAATTGCTCAATCAGGAACTCTTTACTCAACAAAACGATCAATAACTCAATCAAGATTCAATCACACAACCAAACAATCAATCATACAATAAGTTTGCAGTCACAGCACACAACTCAGTCAAAAGCAAGAATTGAGCAGTCCCATCTGTGGGCCGTTGTTGTATCTGACTCTTAGTCGATGTCTTGAGGGGTCTAAAATATCAGGTTGCAGTATGAGTGGATATTGTCTTTTGAGGTTTCCAACCTCCAGAGGATTACATGGATCTACTGTCACAGGTCGCCGAGTGGTTACTGGGGCCCAAATTTGGGGTGTAAAGAATAGAACCACGGTTACCTGCCATGCATGTCGTAAGAGGTGACTAAGGAGGTTTGGCTGAAATCAGATGCATGTGTCCTAAACGTGTAGAAGTCTATGCGTTTAGGGCCTATCAAACCAATGTGCAACGTATACACGTTCTGGCAAAGATCAAACATATCACAAAGAGTGATTAAAATTGGTTGTAAAGAACGAATGCAAAGAAGAAGAAGACTGTCACAGGTATGCAGGTGTTTGCAACAATGAGAGAATGGACATGCTTGCATCAACAGTATTGGTTATCAGGGAGTTTAGGATGGATATGGGAAATATTTTTCAGTCTCTTCATGACTGCTTGTTGGATGAGGACACTAAAGTAGATTTTGAAGCCATCCAGTGATTTACAGAGTTTGGAGTTACCTGCTGTATAGGTAGAACTGGATGTCTGAGGGGCAAAGTGAGGAATGTGTTCAACCAGCGAGCCACGGGTACCATCAGTATGCATGCTCTTCAATATCTGTTGGGGAGACTAAGCACCTATGGGTCTGTCCGGAGTGCAATGATGTTGGTTCAGTAACCAATAACAAGGGTGGTTATAATTCTTCTTCTTCTTTATTGAGCACCGATACTGAAGTTGATAACGTGCTTCGATAGAAAGCAAGTCCTATGCTAATTCCAGGGTTTGTGACCAGCGTGGGTAAACATCATTTATGTGACATCGGCAAGTCTCAGACACTGGAACGAGTTCTAGAAAATATACTAATCAATTTCTCATTGGTCATCATTAAGGTGCGTATCCTTTATAGGATGTTGCTCTCTTTGCAGTGCATCTTCTTCTTCTTCTTTGCATTCGTTCTTTACGACCAATTTTAATCACTCTTTGTGATATGTTTGATCTTTGTGATCAAGAACGTGTATCGTTGCACATTGGTTTGGTAGGCCCCTAAACGCATAGACTTCTACACGTTTAGGACCCATGCATCCGATTTCAGCCAAACCTCCTTAGTTGCCTCTTACGTCATGCGTGGTTGGTTTCAGTGGTTCTATTCTTTACACACCAAATTTGGGCCCGGTAACCATCTGGACGAACATCGCATGTGAAATTCACTCTGTCTCTAGCTAGTTCACCCACTTCGCTAATTTTCATATTCATGGTTTCTTTAATATCTTGTAGCCATCTTCTTGGTCTGCCTCTGCATGACCTGTAGCTTATCTCATGGGTACAGTGAGCAAATGGACTTTGGGATGGTTGCTGCAGCGGAGGACAGAGCATGAATGGGAATGCCTAATGTGTCATGACGTCAATCGCATAACATAGGTTCCTGTGCATGTACAACTGAAAATGCTTGAAAGTACAAAGTGTCCAGGTATAACTGCACTTACGTGTCTATTATCTTTAGATGGCAAACTTGGAAGAGGTTTGTCTGGTCTTTCTGGCAAACGAGTCTGTTGTTTATCAGGAGCTGAAACATGATTGCTCTTAATCTCCTCTAGGGTGTCATCTTTCTCTCCTTCCTTTGGAATTATACACAAATAGAAGAATAATTATTACATATCTGTATGACTGAGCACAAGCTTCATACATGAACAGACAATGTCTCAATCGGTCGTAAGATATACCACAAAATAATCACTGAATCGACACTGCCTACATGACCAAACAACTTCTCAATCAGGTACCGTCTCCATATATATATATATATATATATATATATTCCTCTAGTACCATTATACGTTACATAGGGCTTGCAAGTAATTTCTATACACCATTCTGTCCTGGGCAACTTGCTCGGAATTGAGTCAAGTATTTCTTGCCTCTCTCAGCAAAGCTCAGGGTTTCCTAGGTGTCCTCTCTTCTTGAAACCTTGCCTGCCACTTCCATACCTGCTTTAGTTTTTTTGGATCATTTCTTCTCAAGGTGTGCCCAACATATATCCATCTTCTCCTTCTTATAACAGTTGTTACTAGTGGTTGACCAGACATTTCTCTGATTTCATCACTTTTCCTGAATTCGTTCCATCTTATGTTCATTATTTTTCGCAGACATCTATTTTCAAATACTTTCAACTTTTCTATATCTTTAGTCATTTCCAACTCTCGCTGTCATATGTTAGGATTGATACAACATTTGAATTGAAAATTCGTAATTTAATTTTAAAACTATATAACTTGCAGTTCCATATTTTATTTATACTTTTTAAAGCTGATGTTGCTTTGACAATTTGTAGCATAATTTCTTTTTTAACATTTCCTGTGCAATCATTGCTACCTAAATAGGTGAACTGCTGCTATTTTTTATCCTTTTAGATTCCAGGGTGATATCTGCACTACTTGGCATAGCATATACCACAAAATAATCACTCAATCAGACACTGTCTACATGACCAAGCAATTTCTCAATCAGGCACTGCCAACACAATCAATGTAACTCTATATCAGGCACTGCCTACATGTCCAATGAAACTCTCAATCAAGCATCAAACCAAACAATGAAAGGCTATACAATAAATCCTACATTCAAAACAATAACTGAAGAAGGTGGTCGTTTCTTGGGTCCCTGAGCTCGGCCATATGTCAGATGAGTTAGCTTTTGACCTGCTGGTTCAATGTCATCGAAATGTGCTGAACCTGTCAAGAAGAAAAAAGTGAATTTCATATTTATAAATAATATTTTAGTTTTGTAAAACTACAAGTGCAATTTTTTGGAACTAAAAAATTGTTCTGTTCAGAGGAAAAAAAACTCTGTAGCGAATCAGTTAAACAGTGAATACTGTACTCAATCAATCAAGTGCCATGCCTGCCGACGTAGGCAATCATGTCTCTCCACAACTCTCTGCTTGGTGCATGTAATCAGTTCTGACGCCGATCTTGTGTCGAACCATGATGTTAGGCCATCCAGCATCTTCTTCCTCTGTCTTCCGCGATCTCTCCTTCCCTGAATTTTACCTGTTGTTACCAAATGTTCTAAACTTTCTCTTCATATTATATGCTCGAAGAACCTTGACTGTCAGATTCGTATTCTTTTGATAAGGTTTCTTTGTGTGCAGGCCTGATTTAAAACCTCCTCATTTGTTTTCTTCGCTGTCCATGGAATTTTCAGCATTCTTCTGTAAAACCACATCTCTGTGGCTTCCAATAATCGTATTGATTGCTTATTCATTGTCCATGATTCGCTGCCATACAGAAGTATTGGATCAATATAGCACTGGAGTTACTGATGAAATGATGAATACTGTACTGCGAGAGCTAAATTAGAACTCCAAAGGAAAATCTGAGCTACTTAGGTACTGATACAGTTCATTATCTATCAAACTGACTAACCTTCAGACTTGTGGTTCTCTGTATGATTCTCTTTAACGAAAGGCTTGTCCTTCACAGAGTTTGCCTGAGGAGGTGGAATGGATGGTTCTATTTTTGACTCAACTGACTTTTGGTTGAGAGGTTTTTTAACTGCAGGTGGAGGCATTAGTGGTTTCTTGGTAACAGCAAAAGGTGCTTGGAGTTCTGAAAATATGATAACAAAATTATGTTTACCGGTCGTTAAACTTAATTGAAGGTAAGTGTTGCCGGGGCTCGCAAGGGGAGCAAAGAATAGTAACAAAGAAGAAAAAAGTGAACTAAGAGTAACTTCTTCTTCTTCTTTGCGTTCGTTCTTTATGACCAATTTTAATCACTCTTGTGATATGTTTGATCTTTGCCAAGAACGTGTATACGTTGCACATTGGTTTGTAGGCCCCTAAACGCATAAGACTTCTGCACGTTTAGGACATGTGCATCCGATTTCAGCCAAACCTCCTTAGTCGCCTCTTCGACATGCGTGGCAGGTAACAGTGGTTCTATTCTTGACACCCCAAATTTGGGCCCGGTAACCACTCGGGGGGCTAAGAGTAACAACAAAGAAGAAAATGTGAAGGTAAGTGATACTAAAAGTAACAACAAAGAAGAAAATGTGAAGGTAAGTGATACTAAAAGTAACAACAAAGAAGAAAATGTGAAGGTAAGTGAACTAAGAGTAACAACAAAGAAGAAAATGTGAAGGTAAGTGAACTAAGAGTAACAAAGAAGAAAATGTGAAGGTAAGTGATACTAAAAGTAACAACAAAGAAGAAAATGTGAAGGTAAGTGAACTAAGAGTAACAACAAAGAAGAAAAAGTGAAGGTAAGTGAACTCAATCCTAGAAAGGCAGTATGCCTATGGAAGAAGGCATCCAGAAATGAAACCTCAACCGCCAAAGTTGGAAATGCATGTCAGAGCGGTACAGGAATAGAAAAAGGACATCTATGCACTACAACCAAAGCTATGCAACAAACACTACTCTGGTATAGTGTCATTCTTACAGGGTGAAGCCAGGTAGGTGCAGCACCAGACCCCCAGCCCCAACAAACTATGAGAAGATCAGTGAAGACCGAAAGCACACATACCAGAGTAGTCACATAGCAGAAGTTGGCCTGTGTGTTGCTGGGGCCTGCAAAGAATAGTAACACTGCAACCTACAAGGCATGTCGTAAGAGGTGACTGAGGTAGGAGCCTAGGAAAGCTACCCTAGTAAATAAAAAGCATAGCAGAAATTGGAGATGTTGGCCTACTTGTAGGAACATAACCGGTACAATGCACAATTGTTCTTAGATCTTATACTGATCACATACAAATCATAAAGAGTGGTTTAACAAGTGGTCAATATGGAGCGTTCGAAGAAGAAGACCCAGAATAGAATTGGATGGACAGCAATAGCTGTGAACCCTAAGCTTCACAGAGTACAAGAAGGTTTAATACAGGTAGAAGTATATTTTACCTGTTTTGACTTGCTCGTTTGAATTGTCTCCAATTAGTGTCTTCTCTGGCAGTTTTGGGAGTGCAGCTTTAACAACAGCTGAAGCTACAGGTGGTGGAGGTTTCTTTAACTTATTTACCTGAAATAACAATTATATAAAGTAAAATCTAACTCGAACAAGAAGAACTGTAAAGGTCCACAAAGATGTGGTTTTGCAGGCAAATAAATAAAACGTCTTCCATATCAACCACTTGTTAATCACTCTGGATTTGTATGTGATTCAAGAGTACCAGCGAGTGTACGTTTGTGTGTTGTCCAACACAGCGCACGCAGGCAACATGGCGCCGTGCAATACATCTTTGGTGCCCTATTTTACTCTGCTGGCTTTAACACTAATCAAAATTTCCAGAAAAAAGGATTTCTGAATAACAGTATGTTTTTTTTTCCTAAGCACATTTTAAAAAAACCAAATTCACCAATGTGTTGCTGGTGCCTGCAAGGGGAACAAAGAATGGTAACACTGCGATCTTCCAGGCATGTCACAAGAGGCGGCTAATGTAGGGGCCTAGGAAGCTACCTAATAAATAAAAAGTATAGCAAAAATATCTCTGTGTGAGGTACAAAAGACAGTGAAGTTCATACAAGAAACAATATTTCAAGTGAACGAAAGGAAGGATCTTGTGAAGCATCGACTGAGAGTCAGATACAACAATGACCCCAATAAAAAAACTTTGGATAGCAGTTTTACAATCTTCTACTTACTTCTTCATTTGGTAACAATTCAACAAAATTATCTGGGAAGACTCCAACTTTTCCATTTAACTCTCCTTTCCACCATCCTTCATCCTCTAGTTGTTTATCAAGGATGCGTACTATTTGTCCTTCCACTAAGGAGAGTTCATCTGGCTGCTCTGAAGTATAGGAGAATCGAACAACGGCTTGTTCTGTAGCTAAAGCAACAAAGTAAAATAAAATATAGTTCATGACAAACATGAAAAAAGACTTAAAAAATAATAAACATTTCTCTCAAATATTTTAATGAGTTATGGCGGCTGTTAGCGACTCACAGGTCAACCCAGTCTCAATTGGGTATCAGAACCGTTCTAGGAAGTTTAAAATATTGCTGACGTGATGTTGATCATATCACCCTATTATGTTTCTGGTTTCTTTGTTTTACTTTCAGTTAGGAATATCTTCATTGCATTCCAGACATGTCTATAGGTGCTCAATCTCCTTGTCAATCTCCAACTGCCCTGTGGTGCGGCCAATAGGTGTACTCTGAGTACCAAAGAATAGTACCACTGCGACCTACAATGCATGTCGTAAGAGGCAACTAATGTAGGCATTAGGGATGCTACCCTAGTAAATAAAAAGCATAGCAGAAATTGGGTGTGCGGTCTACTTGTATGTGCATAACTAGCACAACAAACAATCGCTCTTAGGCTTAGATCACATATAAATCACAATGAGTGGTTTAACAAGTGGTCGATATAGAGCATTCGAAGAAGAAGTCAATTAATTTGTACAGAACGTAATGATGGTGAATCTCTACCAGACAGAATGACAGACAAGTTCTAAAACTTTGAAGTGTTCTTTGCTTCTGAGCATGGTTGCTAGTACATTTTCATTTCCGTTTGGACTTGTATTACTCAGTTTCATGGCCCAGTTACTGAGTTAAGTGCTTGAATGTGACATTGTGAATTTAATTGGGAAAATTCATTGTTTGTGTACTAAGTGGCTGTATTATTAACCGCATACAAAATAATAGTGAACGGCTAGATGCTGGTGATCTAACAGATGCCAAATGTAGTAATGCTTGTTCAGACTGCTGTCTTCTATCGTGACGCAGTTTCTTCTACAATTACAAATTCAAGTAGCAGATGGTTGGTGTTGGAACTCTGGCGGCTACCGTATGTATTTTATGCGCATGCAAGCTGCTGTTTTGGTATACCCTATGGAAGACACATACAAGTGTCACTAGACAAGCAGTTGAAGGGGGCTCACAATGAAAACGGAATGACCTAAACAAAACTTGAGACAAAATCTTCTTGAGGACTGAGCGATGCTGGACTGTCCTAAGAGGCAAAGTTGTGAGCAACTGTTAAGGCCTCTCGGGGACTGCCTAGAGTAGTGATAGTAGCCGGCCTGCAGCTGTGAGACGCCTCAAGCTGGGTTGAACCTACTGTCCGGCATTTGTTCGAGTCCCTGGTCTTACTTCAGGACGATAACGTGAGTACCTCTGAAGTCGGAGAAAATCTGCCTGTATGGCGAGGGAATACTAATTACGAGTACATTGAGCACACGGCTGCCAGTGTAAAGTAATTTACAATGTGCACCTGCTGCCATTGTAAGAAATTGGAAAAACAGATTTTCACGCAAAAATCAATTTCAGAGATGAAACTTCGTCTGAGTTGAAAGCGACGAAAGAAGAAAAAAAAAAGTCTCTGCTGCTCCATGAGGAGCGGAGAGGAATAAGTAAGTAAAAGTAAGTAAATTGCTGGTTTGTATCGGGACAACTTGTTTCCTTTACGAGTTCAAATAAAGCAATAAGCGTTTTGAGTGGTTTTCATGACACAGAAGTGCAGCAATTATGGGGTAACTCACTGCCATAAAATGGGAACTGTGTGACAAACTAATTAACCCATCACATACTAGTGATAAAAATAATAAGGGGCCTAATACTATATCCCCAATATACCATAAAGACGCTTAAACACAAGATCAAGACTCTAAACACAAAGATCAAGACTCTAAACACAAAGATCAAGACTCTAAACTCAAAGATCAAGACTCTAAACTCAAAGATCAAGACTCTAAACTCAAAGATCAAGACTCTAAACTCAAAGATCAAGACTCTAAACGCAAAGTCTCTATGCCACAGAGACCCAACTTACTTTACTTCCAATATTCCCGATGTCAACAAGAGAATATGAGCACCATCATCCAAAGACGACACTGGAGATGGATTGGGCATGTGATGCGCATGGAGACTGGCTCTGACACGAAAACTGCACTGAGATGAACTCCAGAGGGTAAACGAAAACGTGAAAGACCCAAAACAACCTAGAAGAGAGCAATAGAGTAAGAACTGAAAGAAATGAATCATAGCTGGAACACAATACAGAGGAAGGCCATGAATAGAGAAGAATTGTGTGCGTTTGTTGCTGCCCTAAACGTCGGAGGCGTAACAGGCTAAAGAGGTTACACTCGTTCACTTACAGCTTTGGAATGAACTGTTTGCTTTCCCCCTCATTGCTGTATCAAGTGCTGGTTCTATGGTTTCTTGTCCTGTAGGTTTTGATGTATCCTAAATGAGAGATAGCATAAATGGCTGATAATGTATTGTTAAAATAGAAACTAACATTAGAAATAAATTTAAAAAAACTGTCTTTATGGCTTGTGTAATACCGCTTTTTAAGACAGTGTAGGCCAGACAGGGTAAGAACTGGACAGGAACCCATGATGACCCAGGTTAAGAGGAGAAAATGGCAATGGATCGGGCATACCCTACGAAAGACAGTCAAGAGTCACTAGACAAGCACTTGAGTGGAACCCGCAAGGAAAACAAAAAGAGGACGCCCTAAACAGACCTGGAGACAAAGTCTTTTTAAGGAACTGAAGAATGCTCAAACTATCCTGGGAGACCATAAAGAAAACAGCCAGAGACCGAGAAAAGTGGCGAACAACTGCTAAGGCCCTATGCTCCACAAGGAGCGGAGAGGAATAGGTAAGGACATGGAGGGGGGGAACTAAGGAATTTAATGGCAGCATGGCTAGTGCAGTCACCGCAAAACTGTTCAAGTTAAGATTTTTCTTAATGCCCCCAACAGAAAAAACTCATTGACTATACCGAGGATTGAGCTAGGGTTTTCCGAATGCTAGTCTGCTCTCTAATTCAGTGTGCCCAACGCTCCTCAACATAGGAAATATGATAGCTTTATAAAGAACAACAACAAACTGAACTAATGTTTCAACTAAACAGTCTTTATCAAACATAAGATACAAGATATAACAAAAATAGAAGGTGCAAAACGTTGAGGCAGTATGGCAACCAACACCAATAAAACTTATGACAAATATTAGTTAAATAGAGGAGACAGTATTACTAAATAAACAAAAGAGACAGTACTACTAAAAAAACAAAAGAGACAGTAATAAATAAACAGAAGTGACATACTAAATAAACAGAAGTGACATCACTAAATAAACAGAAGTGACATCACTAAATAAACAGAAGAGACATCACTAAATAAACAGAAGAGACAATACTAAATAAACAGAAGAGACACACTAAATAAACAGAAGGACATACTAAATAAACAGAAGGACATACTAAATAAACAGAAGGACATACTAAATAAACAGAAGAGACATACTAATAAACAGAACAGACAGTACCTCTAAATAAACAGAAGAGACAGTACCTCTTTTTTACCACTGTCTGCAACAGCCCGTAGCTTGATAGGTCCTTCCCCAAAAATGTTGCCCAGGCCAACCCCTACTACCTTCCTCCCCTTGATTGTGTGAGAGTCTGCAGATTTGTTCTGTGTATCAACTGTGGAAGAAATAAGGCTAATTTTATCGATAACGAGGTGACATCAATTTCCCGACTAACTTCAGGCCAGTTATAAGAGGACTATCATCATTGCACTCTGGACATGTCCATAGATGTGCTCCGATCGCCATCTCAACAAACCCAGCAGCTTCCAGCGGCCCAACATGCTAGTTTTATGTTGATCAATATATTGTTTTGCATATTTGGTATGTTGCCCCTTTCGGTATGTACCAATATCGACACCCATCTCTCTCCATCTGGTCAATGGCTGGGATTCCTAACCCTGTAACTCCTCTGTTCTCTGTAGCGCGATCGTTCTTTTCGGCCATTTTGATCATTTTGTTGTGATATATAAACAGCCTTTGCCAAGAACGTTTTTTTTACGTCACATCTTCAGTACCATATGGAGCTCTGGTGCTTGTCCTTCGGCGATGTGTCCGATTTCAACCAGCATTTACTGGGTTCGCTCTCCGTCAGCCTTTGACTGTCCCCAGCCGACCTGCAAGGCAGCAGGTTCTGCTCTGTTCAGAAAGACTCTGAATGCGTTAAGAATGTCACTTCCGCCCATTGCCGCTCACTCTGATATCGTAGCCAAGCCAACCAATCTATCATCTCGTGCATTACCACTGACTCCTGCGTGCCCAGGGACAAAAATAAAGGTGATTTCTGTAATTCCTGTCTGCACCAGTACCTCCACCAAGCTTTGTCTCATTATTCCTGTTTTGACTTTATGAATCATAATCAAGGAGTCCGCGAAAAGTTACCAACAACACCAGAAAAGACAGAGTCACCAACATCAGCATAAGAAAGAAAGTTGGCACAGAACCTTGCTTGAATTACATTGAGAAACAAAGAATGAAGTGGTTTGGCCACTTAATAAGAATGCATCCAAACTCCACAGTATACAAAATCTTCTACAACAGAACATCAGGAAAGAAGGCGAGATGAAGACCACGAAAAGATGGTTAGATGGCATAGCAGAATCCTGTCAAAGAGCAAAAATAACAATCATCCAAGCCACCAGAATAGCGCAAGACAAAACAGAAAACCACAACACTGGGCAACAACCCGGTAGCAGTGTGACGACAAAAGAAGAAGAATCAAGGAGTCACTGAGTTTAAAAACACGTGAGTAGTTATGAAATAAACATTAATCTCACCATTGGACAACATTTGCTTCACCCTTAGGCAACATTAACATCAATCTAAAATTAACATCATCGCCAACTCCAGACAATATTAACTTTTCTGTTAACTTAAAGCAACAAAATTTCACCATTCAGTTCAGAATACCTTCATTGTATTCCGGACATATCCATATGTGCTCAGATTTTCTTCACAATTTCTCCAACAGTGTCCAGCACCTAACCGTACCAGTTCGATATTGAATGATGAGTTGACTCATATACCTGTTGTGCTGTTCTTATCTAGTTCCTCCAATCTGCAATCCAAACTCTTGCAATCTAGCAGTTGACGTGGATTGGTTTAGATGAAAATCTTCTTTGTGGCCACACTCTATGAGGGCGTTCAGAATGTCAGCAGCCCGAGTGGTTACCGGGGCCCAAATTGGGGTGAAAAGAATAGAACCACTGTTACCTGCCACGCATGTCGTAAGAGGCAACTAAGGAGGTTGGGAGTGGGGCTAGCTACCCCACACCGTAAAAACGCTGGATGGCTACAGAGCGGAGAGCGAACCACGTAAACGCTGGCTGAAACCGGACACATCGCCGAAGGATAAGCACCAGAGCTCCAAATGGTGCTGAAGATGTGACGTAAACACACCAATACTAAGGCTGCATGAATCAGATTTCCACATGAATAGAATTTATGGGGAGATCTGGTACATCAGTCTGGGTGGTGATCGCGCGAGCGAGAGAATGTCAGCTCGCCCAAGTGGTTACCGGGGTCCAAATTGGGGTGTAAAGAATATAACCACTGTTACCTGTGACACATGATGTCAGAGACAACTAAGAAGGTTGGATGTGGGGCTAGCTACCCCACCCTGTAAAAAACACTAGATGGCTATAGAAACCACAACCAGGGAAATTCATAGCTCGCTACCCGAGGAAGAAGAAGAACCCCACAAGGAGGGACTCATGAAGCGAACCGGTGGCAATAGAGGTAGGGGAAGATCCAAGAACACCTTGGGACTGGAGCTGGAGACGAAATGCAAGAAAATGGGGAGATCTGGAAAGGATGGCCTTGGATAGGCGG
This sequence comes from Arion vulgaris, assembly GCA_020796225.1. NCBI lineage: Eukaryota > Metazoa > Mollusca > Gastropoda > Stylommatophora > Arionidae > Arion > Arion vulgaris. The sequence goes on from CM036755.1 coordinate 36,746,740, forward strand.
GCTTGGAAGGCCTTGGTTGTGGACCTATATTTCCCTAGGGGCAAGGAAGAATGCGATGCAGCATACCTGTTGCCTTGTCTTTCTCCTCCGTACTAGGAGTACTCCCTTCATCTGATGAGGCTGTGTCTTCTATCATTTCAACAAAGTTCGATGGAAATACACCCTGTCTCCCATTTACTGAACCTTCCCACCAGCCATCCTCTACCTGCAAGAAATATAACAACAAGCAACAAAGTTAGATGGGAGCACACCCTACCCTCCACTCTGAGAACCTTCCCACCAGCCATCCTCTACCTGCAAGAAATATAACAACAAACAACGAAGTTAGATGGGAGCACACCCTACCCTCCACTCTGAGAACCTTCCCACCAGCCATCCTCTACCTAAAAGAAATATAACAACAAGCAACAAAGTTAGATGGGAGCATAATACCTCACTCTGAGAACCTTCCACAGCCATCCTCTACCTGCAGAAATATAACAACAAGCAACAAAGAGATGGACACACCCACCTCCATCCTGAGAACTTCCAACTAAAAATATAACACCCTGTCTCAGGACCATAAGGTATATTTTCTCATTATGATGCAAGTCTTTGAAAAGGTGCCCCTTAAATGTTTTTTCTTTAACATAACCTTTGATTATGATTTTTTTTTAAAACTGCATAAAATGTACGAATACTATTTTTATTTTGAAAATATAAACTACTCGGTCTACCTGTCTATGAAATTCAACGATTTCTCCAATGACAAGATCCAATTCATCATTATTTTCTTTCTTGTACTCAAACAACACCTTACATTTTTTCTGTTTTTCTGAAATTGAAGAGTCATATTTCAATATTAAGTTGTTGTGATTAAAATTTTAAAGAAATTATGAAGATGCACTTTAACAAACATATATAAGTCAACATTTATAGAATGTTGGGAGTATCAAGAAGAGACCGGTTTAGAAATGAAGCCATCAGGAAAAAAAGTGGGTACAACATCAGTACTGAACTTCATTAAGAAGCAACAAATTAAATGGTTTGGTCACATAAGCAGATTAGCTTCTTCTTCTTCAGCGTTTGCCGCTGTCAATTCAGGTATTAGCCATGACACCCGGTATGGTGCTTCTGACTGATTTTTGCGTGAAGGCCTGCTTCTACCATTTGACTGGGTGTCCCCTGCCATGCAGGTGAGCTTTTGCCGACTTCAAAAGTACTTGAAGATTAGATCCTTCAAGTGTGATCTTTTTAGGAAACATAAGCTTATTACCAACAGACAGTGCGCCTCAAAGAGCAATGTTACTCGGATACAGTGGATACAAAGCAAAAGGTGGACCTCAGAGTTAACAGAGGTGAAAAAAAACATTTTATGAAGCGCACAAAAGCCTGTCCTAACGATCTCTTTGTGACTTATGGAGGTACGCCCAAACAAAAAGCATGCAAAATCTGGATGGGCTGGCCTACGGGTCTGTAAATGCCTAACTTGCACAACAAACCTACAATCTTCTTCTTCTTCTAACCAGGACTGCGAGTTTTCACTCTTGGGCAGCCAATGCCAATTTGTAGAATCTGCATGTGTTCTGTAATTGTGGAAGACTAGTGTAAAGGGTATTATGAACAGATGGGTGTGGTGGGAGGAGTTCTTGTCTAGCTTTATGTAGTTCAGGACATTCAAGCAAGATATGCTGTACTGTCTCACATGAGTGACTGCACTTTCTACAGTGTGGTAGGTGTGTGGGGTTTATTCTGTGTAGGTGGTAATTCAGTCCAACATGTCCTGTTCTTAACTGAAAGATAGTGCTTTGATCTTTTCTTTGTAGTAGATTTATATTGTCCTTGGGGTTTGGTCTATTCATCTCTGCATACATGTCCCAACCAGTCGTCCCCATAGCCCATCGGTTCAGCCAATCTTCTCTGGAGTTGTTTTTCAGAATCTGTTTTATACTTTGTATGCTAACAGCTTTGTCTATTTGTGGTTTTGATGATCCCTGTTTGGTCAGATGATCTGCTTTGTCATTTCCTGGGATATTCGTGTGCCCAGGAATCCACTGTAGAATGACATTAATATCAAAGGAGGAAATCAGATTGTGGATGACTAATGCCAATGACTGGATCTCGCTTGACTGATTCTGCTGTTCTTCTAAAGCTTGTAGTGTGGACTGTGAGTCAGTGAATACTATCATGTCTTGGACAATATTCTCTCCAAGTTCAAACTGCTGGTGGACTAGTTCTACAGCGGTCTTTATGGCTATAATCTCTGCCTATTAGTTGGAACATATATTACCACAAGGAGCACAGTAACTATAGGTAGTTCCATCTGGATATTTCAGGTAACCTAAAATCTAAGGTGCAAATCACATGTAGACCACATTGAGTGGTTTCACAAGCGGTTGATATAGATCATAGGTCCCCAAAGTAGGCGGTACCGCTCCCCAGTGGGCGCTGAAGCCTTAAGGGGGAAGGATAGTGATTTCAGAAGCATTGGGGAGGGAGGTCTTCAGGCGATCTGGGTGTTGGTGGCTTCTTACAGAAGCAAGCAATAAAACATATTTAAAAATAAATTATTTTCGTGATTTTGCGATCGGATAATCATTTAAATTCTGCATTTTAATTCATCTTATGCCTATCTTACACGATCAATTTTTAGAGCGCCAGAAAAATGTATCATTAGTTGCTGTTTATGTCGAAAATATCAAACGGGTTGAACACGAAAAAACAGTTACAGTGGGAGGCAAGGGGCGTTACAAAATTGATGTCCTGTAAAGTGGGCGGTTGGCCCGAAAAAGATTAGGAACCTATGATGTAGATTGATTGGTCCATCATCATTGCACTTCAGTGAGTAACCATGTGTGCTCCGATCTCTTTCTTACATAGCATGATCTCAGCAGCAGTGCACAAACTTTGTAGCCCCAGCAAGGGTCCCCGATGTAATTTAAAATATGGTGATAATAGTCGCAGGAATTAAACAAAAATTCGTTCAAATGACTTTTGCTCAGACAGCAGCTTTCCAGCCTGCACTTCTTGATTTTGAACTGGTTGATGTAGAGCAAACAAAGAAGTAGAAATAAAACAAAACAATAAACATTCTATTACTGTCATTTATTATAAGTACCTTTCATTTTTGGAGGTCCACCTACATGGACATTACCCTTGAGCTTAGTAGCCAACTCTCGAACTGATTTTCGTTGCGTGGCTTCTCGTTTCCTTCCGCACGTAGTGTTACTTGTTCTTTCGGCTTTACTAACTGGCAATAAGATCAGACAACAAATATGGGTTATTAGGTCAGTGTTTAAAAAAAAAGCTATCCTGGACATTAGAAAAGAATTATTCTGGACATTAGAAAAGAATTATTCTGGACATTAGAAAAGAGCTATTTTGGACATTAGAAAAGAATTTAAATTTCAAAAAGATCAGAGAACAAATATGACACTGACAATCACAACAATATGACACTGACAATCACAACAATATGTCACTGACAATCACAACAATATGTCACTGACAATCACAACAATATGTCACTGACAATCATAATAATATGTCGCTGACAATCACAACAATATGACACTGACAATCACAACAATATGACACTGATAGCAATATGTCACTGACCAGCACAACGATATGACACTGAAAAGTATCATAATATTACACTGACAACAATATGTCACAGACCATCATTTGATTTTAGGACCGTTGGAATAATTATGTCGTAGTCTATATGTAGTGTGCTGTGAAATTCGTCACTCCTGTTGTATCATTTGCTTGATAAAGGCCTTTTGGTCGAAACGTTACTGTGTATTGTTATTGTTTTTTGTATTTTGTTCTTCTTTTTCTTTGAATGCTCCATATCGACCACCTCAACCACTCTGTGTGATTTGTATGTGATCTGAGCTTAAGAGCGATTGAACATTGTGCCAGTTATGTGCCTACAAGTAGGTCAGCACATCCAATTTCTGTGCTACTTTTTATTTACTGGGGTTGCATCCCTAGTGCCTACATTAGTCTCCTCTTACGACATGCATTGTAGGTCGCATTGGTACTATTCTTTGCTTCCCTTGCAGGGCCTCGGTACCACACAGGCGATTTGTATTTTGTAAAACTACAGTACTTTGTTATTATGTGTTTCACCATTACGACATAGTTTTACTGCAGTCTTCCCCTATATCGATAACACTGACCATCACAACAATGTGACACTGACAATTATAACAATATGAACACCGACAACAATGTGCCACTGACCATCACAAGAATATGACACTGACAATCACAACAATAAGACACTTACCTTCACAAAATTCTCTGGAAACAATCCCTTCCTGCCATTCAGTTCTCCTTCCCACCATCCCCCTTCTGCTGTTTGAACATTGACAATAACATCACCAACTTTCAGATTAAGTTCATCCTCCTGCTCCGCTGTATATTCAAATGTCACCACAGCCTCCACTGATAATGTATAAGAAAAATGACTAATTTATACATCAAATGTCACCACAGCCTCCCATGATAATATATATGAAAAATGATTCATTTATATCTCAAATGTCACCACAGCCTCCCATGATAATGTATATGAGAAAAAACTCATTATATCTCAAATTAAATCTTAGGTATCTATCAAAATATCTTTTTTTGTGGTGGCTTCTGCTTCTTCTTCTTCGTTCACTTTTTAAACTACACTTTGTAGTCGTTATGTGATTTGCACCTTTGAACGTGAGTTTGTTCTATCAGTTTGACGTCTACAGATGTCTATCCCAAAACATCTGGTTGCTGCATGATTTTTTATTTGGGTTTGTCTTCTTGTAGCGGTTTGATAAAACCCACATTAAAAACATTGATCGCCCGAGTGGTTACCGGGCCCAAATTGGGGTGTAAAGAATAGAACCTCTGTTATCTGTCATGCATGTCGTAAGAGGCGACTAAGGAGGTTTAGCTGAAATCGGATGCATGTGTCCTAAACGTGTAGAAGTCTATGCGTTTAGGGGCCTACCAAACCAATGTGCAACGTATACACGTTCTTGGCAAAGATCAAACATATCACAAAAGTGATTAAAATTGGTCGTAAAGAACGAACGCAAAGAAGAAGAAAAACATTGATATAGGAGTAAGGGGTGCCGGGGCCCGCTAGGAAAGCAAAGAATAGTACCACTGCATCTTCTTTTGTCGTCACACTGCTACCGGGTTGTTGCCCAGTGTCGTGGTTTTCTGTTTTTGTCTTGCGCTGTTCTGGTGACTTGTGTGATTGTTATTTTTGCTCTTTCACAGGATTCTGCTACGCCATCTAACCATCTTTTCCGTGGTCTTCCTCTTGTCTTCTTTCCCGATGTTTTGTTGTAGAATACTCTGTATACTGTGGAGTTTGGATGCATTCTTATTAAGTGGCCAAACCACTTCATTCAGCCAACCTGCAAGGCAGCAGGTTAAGAGGTGACTGATGTAGGACCTAGGGAATCTACCCTAGTAAATAAAAAGCACAGCAGAAATCGGATGTGCTGGCCTACTTGTAGGCGCACAACTGGCACAACGTACAATCACTCTTAGGTTCAGATCACATACAAAGCACACAGAGTGGTCAACAAGTGGCTGATATGTAGCGTTTGAAGAAGAAGACTTAGGAGACCATCCCCCCTAGGCAAGCCAAAGCCATGTTAGTCTTGAATGTCACGGTTGAAGTTTTCTGTTTACACCACTTGAAGATGTGACTGGCTTGTGTGTTCTACGGGTCATCAGCAGGCTATTAATATTCAGTTTGGAATATCTTCATTGCATGTCGGACATGTCCATAGGTGCTCCGATCTCCTTCACAATAGATCCAACAGTGTTCAGCAACTACCGGTACAAGTTCGATGTTGATTGATAGGCCTACTCATATACCTGTTGTGTTGTATTTCTCTAGCCACTTCAATCTTCAATCCAAGCTCTTGCAATCTAGCAATTTATGTGGATTGGATTAGATGAAAATCCTCTTTGTGACCACACTCTATGAGGGTGTTCAAAATGTCATCTCTATCCATTGGCTGACACATGATATAATGGCAGAGCCAGCCAGCCTGCTCTCAACACCCTTGTGCCTCGGAATTAATGTGGATTTAATTCTGTGAATTGTTGACGCTTGCAGTTATTAATTTTCACTCTTTCTAAGAGAGACTAGCCAACCCCAACTTTGCTGGATGCAGAGCCACGTTCAGAACACATCCTCTTTTAAGTGTTACAGGCAAGCACTAGTTCTTTTAAAACGACTACAGAAACTGGCTGAGCTTGTTCTCACAGTCACAGTGTGGAATTAGAGATGGACAGTCAACAACTGACATATTCACTCTTCGACAACTGCAAAAGAAAAGCAGAGAGCAGAGAATGCCATTATTCATTGCTTTTGTCAAGCTGACAAAGGCATTTGTGACAAAGGCATTTGACACGGCAAGCAGACTAGGACTTTATAAAATATTGTCACATAATGGCTGACCCAAAAATTGCTCCAACTGATCATCTCCTTACATGAGAGCATGAAAGCCAGCATACAGTTCAATGGCACTCAGTTTGATAGCTTTGAGATCAAGACTGGAGTCAAACAGGGCTGTGTCCTTCCCCCCACTCTCTTTGGCATCTTCTTCGCAGTAATTTTATACCATGCTTTCGGGATGCTATGTTTTTATCCATACTAGATCTGATGGTTCACTGTTCTTCTTCTTCTTTGCGTTCATTCTTACGACCAATTTTAATCACTCTTTGTGATATGTTTGATCTTTGCCAAGAACGTGTATACGTTGTACATTGGTTTGGTAGGCCCCTAAACGCATAGACTTCTACACGTTTAGGACATGTGCATCCGATTTCAGCCAAACCTCCTTAGTCGCCTCTTACGACATGCGTGGCAGGTAACAGTGGTTCTATTCTTTACACCCCAAATTTGGGCCCGGTAACCACTCGGGCGGTTCACTATTCAACCTGGCTCGCTTAACCCTTTCACTGCTACATACTTTCTGAAGGCGGAGCTAAAAATAGCTACTCTTTGTTTCTAGGTCACAAATGTTAATGTACGTCTATAGCAGTGACAGTAGCAATGTATAACGTGTTAACACATCTTTAGCCCACAGAGGAGAGATAATAACAGATGTGTTAATGCGTCTTTAGAAGTGAATGGGAAAAACATATATATATACGTCCTTAGCAGATAAAGGGTTAAGAGCCAAGACCAAAATGAGAGAAATCCTTCTCAATGAACTTATTTTCGCACACAGTGAGGCTACCCTGCAATCCCTAATCAATAATTCGACCAGGACATGTGACCCAGTTTCTCTGAATTTAAAAATCTCCAAGAGAGTAGTTTTATGCCAGGGAAGTAACACATCAACAATTATCACTTTAATGGTAAACCATCTAACACTAACTCAAACATTTTGCTATCTTGGTCCATGGTCATTGCCAGCCTTTCTTTATGAAGAAATCAACACTTGAATAGGTAGGGCACCACTACCATTCTGCAAACTCCAAGCCTGTATAATTAAAAGCTCTTTACTATATGGCTCAGAGAAATGTGCTCAGGAATGAAAGAAGGTTCTGTAACTTTCAGTTGAGCTTCCGAAGATTCAACGATCAGGTGGCAGCATACTAATCTGAAGTATGCAAGTCTTAAATTGCCTATATTCATTGAACTGCTCAGCAGAGAAGACTAAGCATTTACTTGACGTTCAGAAGATTACTAAACATTCAATGTAACATTAGTTTAATCCTTAACTCTTGAGAGTTGGCTCTAAAAGTATCAGACATGCTCAGTATAAAATGTTGCAATTGGATGTGAAACATAATGTATCTATTTACAACAGATGGACTTGATACCGTTTGATGAAAATCAACGATTATGCTAGCTGACGATTTTGAAAAAACTATGAGAATTGAAGGCATAGAGAAAAACCAACTCAGAGTTGTCACAGTAAACACTTACCAATTGATTTAAAGACAAAATAGAAATATATATATTGGTGTGAACATTCTAAATACAGTTTCATTGCTAGGTAGCATGGTCCTAATCAAGATTCAAGCTCATCCTTTCCAGATCTCTCCACATTTTCTTGCATTCCGTCTCCAACTCCTGTTTCCAGGTGTTCCTGGGTCTTCCTACTTCTATTGCCCTGGGGTTTCATCGGAGAGCCTGTCTTGTGATGCCGTAGATAATTGCTGTTAATAAAGTTGTAAGATTATCTAGTAAATTTAGCTAAGGATAGTCTGACTTGTGAAGGGCCTATACCTTATCCGATTTAAAAATACATACAAGTAGAGATAAATAGTTTACAAATCCTTTTGATCATTAGGAAAACAAATTGAAACATTGAAAATGTGTTACATTGCTATATGGCATTGCTGTATGCAGTTATATTGTGAGTGCAGAAAGCTGAATTTTGTCATGATTGATGTTCCCTTCGATAAGAATTGCAATTCAAGTGATGAACAGTTTGGTGTTGCACATTAGGAGGCCATAGCATTTATGCGACGTTGCTTTGTGGTGGTACGCGGCTGTTTCATTCTGGAATTAGTTCACACAGGAAACATTTCACAGTTGTTAGCATTTCGTGTGATTTTTATTGGTACAGGAAGCGGAGCAATTATGGGGTGACCCGTTGCAGTGAAGTTGGAACCGTACTTATGAGCTATGAACTATGGGCATTGCTATACGTTTATCACATAAATATTACATTGTTATCAGTTTATTATCTAAACAACAGATGATCAACAGTTTTTTTCATAACTACTTTGTGTTACCAGAGCCAAACATGGACAATGAGCAAAGCACAGTCGCAAAAATAACTACATGTGAAATGTGATGCCTACGAAAAGTTACCAACAACACCAGTAAAGACATAGTTACCAACATCAGCATAAGAAAGAAAGTTGGGACAGAACCTTGCTTCAATTACATGGAGAAACAAAGAATGAAGTGGTTCGGTCACTTAATAAAAATGCAACCATTTGAAATGCAACTCCACAGTATACAGTCTTCTACAAGATATCAGGAAAGAAGGTGAGAGGTAGACCACGAAGAAAAAGGATAGAAGGCATATCAGAATCCTGTCAAAAAGCAAAAATATATATAACTAGTATCATCCAAGCCACTAGAGAAGTGCAAGACAAAAACAGAAAACCATCCATGACACTGGAGTGGGCAACAACCTGGTAAAGTAGCAGTATGATGACAAAAGATGAAGAAAAGTTTATCACATACAACATTTATTATATATATATGTAATTTATATAACTCATTAACTGGGCCGGCTATAGTAATAATAGTAATATATATTATAGATATAGCTGTTATGAGTAGGCTACTGTCTGTGTATTAAACTAAAACTATTATAAGTGTATAACTACATTATTCTATATATATGTATTATAATGTATGTAACATTCTATATATCTATTCTCTAATCCTGTTTTGCCTTTCAGCGTCAGGTCGTATGTAACATTATAAAATGATATCCACATTATAAAATGATAATGTGACTCACAGTGAAAGTTAAATTAATTTCAAGTGTAACAATGGAGTAATTTAGTAAATGAACATTTGTCGCCCTTATGAGATCGATTTATAAGTAAAAATCTTCACTATTTTCTATTGTTATTCGAATCCAATGTATTATTTATTTAACAATTTTCATTTAATTGAGTGCTTGTGGTCTTGCCGCATGCAGCACAAACTTGAAAATATGGCAATTATACTGCCTGGTAGTAATATCAGTTAGTGGCAGTGGTAGTTGACAGACAAGTTTCGACATCTTCCAGTGTACCAGATCGTGTTTGTAAATGAAGCAGCATAGGAAATAGTTTTAAAACTGTTAATCAAATAAAACATTATTACTTTAACAGTACCGTATTACTTACTTGACAAAACAATGTCACACTGTAGGTTAAAAAATGTTGACACAAGAATATCCCTTGGTTAACAATAGTAAACAAGGGAAAATGAGGAAGTAAACCCGAACGCTTCCGCAAAGTCCTGAACAACACAGCAGCTACTAGTGTGTCTGTGTGATGTATGGGTATGCAAGCAATGTGCCGTTGACGCTCTCCAATTAATTTGGACACATGGCTAACAGACTCGTCGCACTGCACAATAATACAGTCATGTAAACCATTTTAAAAGACAAAATACGTCAGAATATAACTAAAATTTACACGTGTGTGCTTGAACAAGACACACTTTGTCCTAACGATTTCAATATTTATTTCAAAATTAAAACAACTCAATTTTTTTGCTAGTTAGTTAATATTCTTCTTTTTGATCTCTTTACTCATATCAGTTCTCTTCATTGTTACTAAATCATCCACTACATTCACTTAATGAAATCGTGCACGTTATGCCCCGACAAACATTACAAGTTAAATAAGTTTGAATAAAATTATAGATTTAATTTTTTTCTCAATAATAACGTCTGCTTCTGCTACAAGTTGCAAGGCTGACAGGCTTATATCCGGCCCCACGTGACTTGTAAGGCTCTGCTTGGGTAGTGTGTGTGTGTGTGTTCAGCCTGACTGACCTCATTCATTAACTGACGTATTGTTTAACACATAGATTAGTGTGATAATGTAGACAGAGATCAATATTTTAGTCATAATTTATGTTGACAAATTTAAATATCTATATATGACAAGTGACCATTGGTCAAGATGAGTCTTTTCTCAAACAAGCCTTATAAGGTAATGGGAGTATTCGTATGATTCACGGAAATCCCCTTTCACATTTGTGTCTAAATATAGCACTTTAAATTATAATGGCGGGGATCTCCAGTGAAAGCAAATCGATAAAGTTGATATGAATGAAACAGATGACGTTTATCACCGACTTTGAATTAACTTTTCAATGTGAGATAACTGCTTCTTTGCAATATCCAATTTAGAGATGCATAGTTATTCATATGTGTCGATTCCTCCTCGCCAATAAAGGCTGACACATTCCGTATCTGTGGACATCGCTTTGAGTTTTCTCTCTCGTCAGTTCAGTCCCCTGCTGACGAGATCTGTCTTCCCAGGTTTTTCTGGAGTCGTCCTACTATATGTGATTTCTGTCGTCGGACTCACCAATCCCGGCTTTTGTACAGTGTGTGTTCACTAAACACTATAGTTTAATACCCATATATTCGGAGAATGTTTCATAGAAGTTAAAACACCTACCAATTGACTAAAGACGGAAAAAATAAGCTATATATATATATATATATATATATATATATATATATATATTTATATAAATATAAATGGCATTTTCCGTCTTTATGTCAATTATATATATATATAAGAATGAGTTGAATGCAATTGTATACATATCTGTCACAATTGTTTGAAGATATCTGGATATCCTACGGACTTGAATTTTGGCAAGATGGTAGCTTTCATACATGGGAAGATGTAAAAATTATAAAACTGGACTATTTGTTCGTTCCTATAACCATATTTCAACTTAACGCAAATGGTCATGTACAGAAATCGCCGAATAAGTGCATCCATGTTTTCCCGTTCCGGTCACGTAATACGCACAGCGGTCATGTTGCTACTTTCCGACCACGCACAGCAGTCGCATGTTATGAATACGAACATATGTATTGATGTTTCAACGTGTTTGTTCGGTGGCCGAATGCATTACATTCTCGGCTGCTGACGCCCGAATTTGGGGTGTAAAGAATAGAACCACTGTTACCTGCCACGCATGTTGTAAGAGGCAACTAAGGAGGTTTGACTGAAATCGGATGCACATGTCCTAAGCGTGTAGAAGTTTATGCGTTTAGGGGCCTACCAAACCAATGTGCAACGTATACACGTTCTTGGCAAAGATCAAACATATCACAAAGAGTGATTAAAATTGATCGTAAAGAACGAACGCAAAGAAGAAGAAGATTCTCGGCTGCTATGCTGGAGACAACATGTTCAATTCACGGGAAGGACAGCAATATTTTTAAACATTTTATTTTTATTAACACATTTGATTATGCGAACTACATAATTTTTATTTGCAGCGATAGAATTGACTGAATAAATTCAATGTGCAAATTGCTATTTGTCAACTTTCATGGGAATTCTATTGCAATCTGGGATTATCACGGGAATTCTGGCAATCGTAATGAGCGACATTTTAATCTTATGTGGCCAACCGACAAAGTTTTCCCACCAAGCATGGAGAGAAAACGTATTATTTTTAATGGAAAAGAAGCCAATTTTGAAGCATCGGGGCATATTTCTTTAATATGCAACTAAATTCCCCGTGCGAAGAACGGGTAAAGCTGCTAGTATTTATCATCATCAAGTTGCGTATCCTTTATAGGTGGTTGCTCACTTTGCAGCGCATCTGAAATTCACTGTCTCCAGCTAGTTCACCCACTTCATCGATGGTCATATTCATGGTTTCTTTAATATCTTTTAGCCATCTTCTTCTTGGTCTGCCTCTGCGTCCTTGCTCTACTTCTGCCCTCTAATATTGTTCGTTCGAAGCCATCGTGACGCTTAATGTGACCAAAGCATCTAATTTTTCCATATAGTATGTTGTTTATCAGCCAATTCTCGTTAACAGCTAGTTCTTTCAGGACATCAGTGTTCTTTCATTTTTCTGCCCATGGTATTCGTTGGATCTTTCTGTAGCATTTAGTTTAAAAGGAATGAATTTTCGTTTTTGTTTTTTGTGTAATTGTTCATGACCTATTTATATATGACCTTTTTCGTCTTCACAGATGGTCAATTGGCAAGTGTTTTACTGTGTCAACCTCTGAGTATTTGCTTTTCTCTTATGTCTTTCAGCTTATACATAAGTCTCTTCTCAAAAGGTTCTGCGCTCTTGCATAATATTGCTTTCCAAACAATTCTGATATATATATATATATATATATATATATATATATATATATATCGCCAGCATACAGTTCGATTGGAGATATGTTGGGCACACCTTGAGGAGAAATGATCAAAGAATATCATAGCAGGTATTGAAGTGGGATGCAAAGGTTCAAGAAAGAGAGGTCGACCTAAGGAGACCCTGAAGCGAACTTTGCTGAGAGAGGCAGGAAATATCGGTCTCAGTTCCATGGAGGAGATTGAGCGAGTTGCCCAGGATAGAGCGGCATGGAGAAATTACTTGCAGGCCCTATGTAACGTATAACGGTACGAGAGGAATTATTGTTATTATTATTATTATACAGTTCGATGGCAGTACATCTGATAACTTAGAGGTTAAGAGTGAAGTTGAACAGGGCTGTGTTCTAGCCCTCAATATCTTTGGCATCTATTCGAGTCCCTTTGTAAACGTGTAAAACGTGTTTTTACAATTTAAAACGTAACTGGGTACCACCACCCGCTGCGGTACTAACGGGTAAGAGCCCAACACTGAAAGAAAGATTTAATAGTAGATACGTTGGTATTTGGTCGTCCATTTGTGTTTCATTTTAATTTTTCACTCCTGTTTGTTCGTTTGCTTGATAAAGGCCTTGTTGGTAGAAACGTTGCTGTTTATCGTCACTGTTTATGTATTTTGTAAAACTATAGTACTTTGTTTGTTCGTGTTTCAACACTGAAAGAAGGTCGTTTGATAAAATGCCTTCGAGAATGCTGATGGCGATGTTTTCATCCGCACTAGATCTGATGGTTCACTCTTCAACTTGGCTCGCTTGACAGAGGCTTGTCTGGTGGCCCTGATGTTCTGTTTCCTACGTGATCATATATTTTTTTGTGACCGTTCATTCAGGGCCATTAGGAATTTATTATTTGATTCTATATGTTCTGTGCGTGTAAGAAGTGAATTTCTTCACTTCTGTTGTATCCTTTGCTTGATAAAGGCTTTTTGGTCGAAACGTTTCTATGTATTGTAATTGTTTCTGTATTTTGTAAAACTACAGTACTTTGTTTTTACCTGTTTCACCATTGCTACATAGTTTTACTGCAGTCTTCCCTATATCGATAATATTTTCTTGTGACAAAACGGGGCCGTGCCGTGTTATGCAAGATACAGAGAGGCGGCCGCATCAGGAGAGACCGTAAGGGCGGAGGGGGTGCGGCATGAGCAGCGAAGTCAAAATCACAGTTGAAGATTATTTTAAAGAAAAAAACATTGTAGGGGCGGCATTTTTAAGACTTGCATCATATCAAATATACCGTACGGCCCTGGTGACAAACCTGTTTGCCTCTTCATAGTTTATGCTGATGTCAATTTGTTGTAGTTTTGTCCTCTCCTTTGACAATCTGTCATCATTGCCTGATACGATGTAATTTCTTCTTCTTCTGCGTTCTCACTAGAGTAGGATTTCGGATTGTCAGCCATCCATACAGTTTGTCTTGGACGCTGGTGTAAGTGGCTCACTCTTTTTCTCAAGTCTGCATACTGGGGGCAGTTCTGTAGGATATAATTCCTATGATTTCTGCTTCCCCGTTTGTGTCAATCTCTTCCCGAAGTAAGTTTTGGCCACCCTCGTGATGGTAGGTCTGACATTCTTACTGCGTGGCTAAATCGCTGAGGCAGATTGGCGACCGTAGAATCCGTTATCCCATTCCTCATTGTGAGGGGCCGTTGCACCGTGTTATGCGCCTTACGGCTTGGTGCATCCGTTTTCTGCAAGCATTTGTTTCGGGTTAGCATTCCGTAGCGGACACGTGCATCCGATTTCAGCCAAATCTCATTAGTCACCTCTTACGACATGCGTGGCAGGTAACAGTGGTTCAATTCTTTACACCCCAAATTGGGGCCCTGGTAACCACTCGTGCGATACGATGTAATGAGATTAGGTCAACTATAACGCAGCTATTTATAAGTGCTGGTGTAGACATGACCAGTGCTGTTTAACAACGATGACCTCCACGCACTCGACAGACAAAGACAGACGATCCTGATCTCAGTGTAGGTGAGATCGATTTCCTAGTCTTATCGGAGACGGACGACAAAACTTAGGTCCCGTGTTTAATTTGAGCACGTAAAAGAACCCTTGGCAATTTAAAATCGAGAAGAGCAGGCTGGCAAGTCGCTGCTCGGGCTAGAATCGTTATAAAAGATTAACAAATAAAATTAGTACAACAATATCTTCACCATCTTCAAAATTACATCGAAGACCCACGCTGGTGCTACGGAGTTCGTGCATTGCTGCTGATATATTTCTGGTGTAATAAAAATAATCGGAGCACACATGGTTACTGAACGAAGTGCAATGATGATGGTCCTATCAATCAATCAATTGTATATTTGACGTGAAGCGTATACACTTTTGCAAATCTTTCTTCAGCTTCTTCGAACGCTCCATATCGACCACTTGTTAACCCCTCTGTGTGGTTTGTATGTGACCTGAGCCTAAGAACGATTGTACGTTGTGACAGTTATACGCCTGAGGCCAGCCCATCCGATTTCTGCGATGCTTTTTATTTACTAGGGTGCCACGCAGGTCGTAAGAGGCGACTAAGAAGGTTTGACTGAAATCGGATGCACACATATCCGCTAGGGAATGCTAACCAGAAGCAAATGCTTGCAGAAAACGGATGCACTAGGCCGTAAGGCTCATAACATGGTGCAACGACCCCTCACAAATAGGAATGGGATAACGGATTCTACGGTCGCCAATCTGCCTCGGAGATTTAGTCACGCAGTAAGAATGTCAGACCGTGGCCATCATAAATAAGTTGTCATATAGACTATTGAGTTCTTCCACATAATGTAACATAAGTTGTCACATAGACTATTGAGTTCTTCCACATAATGTAACAAAAGTTGTCACATAGACAATTGATCTCCTTCCACATAATGTAACAAAAGTTGTCATATAGACTATTGATCTCCTTCAACATAATGTAACAAAAGTTGTCATGTAGACAATTGATCTCCTTCAACATAATGTAACAAAAGTTGTCATGTAGACAACTGATCTCCTTCGACATAAAGTAAAAGAAGTTGTCACATGGACTATTGATCTCCTTCGACATAATTTAACAAAAGTTGTCATATAGACTATTGATCTCCTTCAACATAATGTAACAAAAGTTGTCATGTAGACTATTGATCTCCTTCAACATAATGTAATAAAAGTTGGTATGTAGACTATTGATCTCCTTCAACATAATGTAACAAAAGTTGTTACATAGACTATTGACCTCCTCCGATATAATGCATCAAAAGTTGGCATGTAGACTATTGATCTCCTTCCACATAATGTAACAAAAGTTGTCATGTAGACAACTGATCTCCTTTCACATAATGTAACAAAAGTTGCCATGTAGACAATTGATCTCCTTCCACATAATGTAACAAAAGTTGTTATGTAGACAACTGATCTCTTTCCACATAATGTAACAAAAGTTGTCATATAGACTATTGATCTCCTTCAACATAATGTAACAAAAGTTGTCATGTAGACTATTGATCTCCTTCAACATAATGTAACAAAAGTTGTCACATGGACTATTGATCTCCTTCGACATAATTTAACAAAAGTTGTCACATAGACTATTGATCTCCTTCGACATAATGTAACAAAAGTTGTCATGTAGACAATTGATCTCCTTCCACATAATGTAACAAAAGTTGTCATGTAGACAATTGATCTCCTTCGACATAATGTAACAAAAGTTGTCATGTAGACTATTGACCTCCTTCGACATAATGTAACACAAGTTGTCATGTAGACAACTGATCTCCTTCGACATAATGTTTCAAAAGTTGGTATGTAGACTATTGATTTCCTTCGACATAATGTAACAAAAGGTGGTGTTGTGCAAACTTGTGACTTACTTATTCATGGATTACTGATAAGAGACTACCATAAGCTGATGTTATTTTATGTGCTAATCAATCTGTGGTGTTGTACAAACTTGTGACTTACTTATTCATGGATTACCGATAAGAGACTTCCATAAGCTGATGTTAGTTTATGGGCTAATCAAGTTGTGGTGTTGTGCAGACATGTAACTTACTTATTTATGGATTACTGATGAGAGACTACCATACGCTGATGTAAGTACATTAGTAATCATTTATAAATTACTCTAAGTATTCTGTATAAAATTAAACTAAAATAGTATGTGAAAGCAACAACTATAGCTACTCATCAGAAAACATCTTCTGTAATACACACATGCACCCAACAACAAGTTTCTAACATCTGCAAGATGTATTGTTTAGATCGGCGTTTCTCAATAGTAACAGACAATAGTTAGTCTGTGAGAATACACCGCCTCAGCCTATGACGTCATATGGCAATATTGCCGTCTGCTTTGAGGTCAATATTTACGATGGCCGCGGTCAGACCTAACATCACGAGGGTGGCCAAAACTTACTGCAGGAAGAGGTCGGCACAAACGGGAAGCAGAAATCATAGGAATTATATCCAACAGAGCTTCCCCAGTATGCAGACTTGAGAAGAAAGAGGTGGCCCACTTACAGTAGCGTCCAAGACAAACTGGATGGCGTGGCTGATAATCTGAGGCAGACGGCTGCCTTTATTAGAGAATCCGAAATCCTAATCTAGTGAGAACGCAGAAGAAGAAGAAGATTTACTAGGGTAGCTTCTCTAGGTCCTACATCAGTCGCCTCTTACGACATGCCTTGTAGGTCGCAGTGGTACTATTCTTTGCTTCCCTTGCGATCCCTGGCACCACACAGGCGAAATCTTTCAAATACACCATCCTAAAACTCTGTCGTTCCTGAAAATGAGAAGTATTATCTGCAACAAATCCTTGTAAATTGCAATCAGAATGCGAGATATTAAGTGCTACATAGAACCATTACTGACATACCGATGCGAGTCATGGACAATAAACACACAGATCGAAAAATCTCTGACGGTCACAGAGATGTGGTTTTACAGAAGAATGATGAGAATCACATGGTCTGCTAAAATGACTAATGTGGAGGTGCTGAACGAGATCAAGACACAGAGAAAGCTTATCATCAATATAAGAAAGAGGCAATCATCATTTTTCGGGCATGTGATGAAGAGAGTTGGTTTCGAACACATTGTGACAACCGGTAAAATCGAGGATAGACGAGACAGAGGAAGACAGAGATACATTTTTGGATGGCCTGACTTCGTGGCACGGTAGAGCGACAACATCTGAGTTGATAGCAAACACCAAAGAAAGAGATTTGTGGAGATCCATGATCGCCTACGCCAGCCGGCACGGTACCAGACGATAATGAAAACTGTCGAGGAATATAAACCTAATAAAGGAACTTGACTTCTTCTTCTTCTTTTGTCGTCACACTGCTACCGGTTTGTTGCCCAGTGTTGTGGTTTTCTGTTTTTGTCTTGCGCTGTTCTGGTGGCTTGTGTGATTGTTATTTTTGCTCTTTCACAGGATTCTGCTATGCCATCTAACCCTTTTTTCCGTGGTCTTCCTCTTGCCTTCTTTCCTGATGTTCTGTTGTAGAAGACTCCGTACACTGTGGAGTTTGGATGCATTCTTATTAAGTGGCCAAACCACTTAATTCTTTGTTTCTCAATGTAATTCAAGCAAGGTTCTGTGCCAACTTTCTTTCTTATGCTGATGTTGGTAACTCTGTCTTTTCTGGTGTTGTTGGTAACTTTTCGCAGGCAACACATTTCACATTTTTTGTGTGTGTGTGTGACTGCGCTTTGCTCATTGTCATTGTTTGGCTCTGGTAACACAAAGTAGGTAAAAACATGCTGTTGATCATCTGTTGCTTAGCTGCCTGTGAAATATTTGGGTGCCTTAACAATGGGGCTGGCTGGTAGGTTACAGCATTTGCTTTTTGCACTCTAACCTCTATCTCTCGATCTAGTCTTCCGTGAATATGCTTCCTAAGTATTTGAATTCTTTCACTTGGTTTATTTTAGTGACATTGACATGGATAACGTGACTGTTAATACTAATATATCACAAGTATTTTCAATAGCACGGCAAAACCAGAGCCAACTAGAGCCAACTATAAACTTATCTATCTAGAGTTGGCAAAACCCAACAATTTTCCTTCCTTAATAAATAAAGAGTCTACATACAGGCGAAGGATTGGCTTCTTTGCACCGAGTAAGCTAAGAATAGTTAATACGCCATTTTTCTATTTATCTTGTTTCTCAAGTGGAGAGTTCCAAGTACAACACTTAGATGGAGTTTCATATTGCATGTAGTGTTTATATTTAAGCGTTACAAAGCTGTTCGGTTGAGACTGCTACTGTATATGTTTCTACTAATTTCAATTCCGATACACTTACGCTGCAAGTGTAATATAATACTGTATTTATATTTATTTATTGTCCTGTAGGTAAGTAATATTTACTTATGTTTATATTTATATTAGTTTATGGAGTCTGTTATTTTATACTAGTTCATCACCCGTGTGTTACCGGGGTTCGCCCGGGGAGCAAAGAATAGTAATACTGCGACCTACAAGGCATGTCATAAGAGACGACTGAGGTAGGGGCATAGAAGCCTAGTAAATAAATCGCGTCAGAAATTGGATATACTGGCCTGCTAGTAGGAGCATAATTAGCAAAACGTACAATCGCTCTTAGGTTCAGATCACATACAAATCACAAGAGTGGTTTAACAAGTGGTCAATATTGAGCGCTCGAAGACGAAGAATACAAGTTTATGTTGAGTTGTTAGTTAATCTTTATACTAGTTTATGTTGTTAGTTAATCTTTATACTAGTTTATGTTGTTAGTTAATTTTTATACTAGTTTATGTTGAGTTGTTAGTTAATCTTTATACTAGTTTACGTTGAGTTGTTAGTTAATCTTTATACTAGTTTACGTTGAGTTGTTAGTTAATCTTTATACTAGTTTACGTTGAGTTGTTAGTTAATCTTTATACTAGTTTACGTTGAGTTGTTAGTTAATCTTTATACTAGTTTACGTTGAGTTGTTAGTTAATCTTTATACTAGTTTATGTTGAGTTGTTAGTTAATCTTTATACTAGTTTACGTTGAGTTGTTAGTTAATCTTTATAATAGTTTACGTTGAGTTGTTAGTTAATCTTTATACTAGTCTATGTTAGCTTAGTTAATTTTATACTAGTTTATGTTGTTAGTTAATCTTTATACTAGTTTTTGTTGTTAGTTAATCTTTATACTAGTTTATGTTGTTAGTTAATCTTTATACTAGTTTATGTTGAGTTGTTAGTTAATCTTTTTACTAGTTTATGTTGAGTTTTTAGTTAATCTTTATACTAGTTTATGTTGTTAGTTAATCTTTATACTAGTTTATGTTGTTAGTTAATCTTTATACTAGTTTATGTTGTTAGTTAATCTTTATACTAGTTTACGTTGTTAGTTAATCTTTATACTAGTTCTTGAGTTGTTGAGTTAATCTTTATGCTAGTTCGTATTGTTAGTTAATCTTTTTACTAGTTTATGTTGAGTTGTTAGTTAATCTTTATACTAGTTTATGTTTAGTTGTTAGTTAATCTTTATACTAGTTTATGTTGAGTTGTTAGTTAATCTTTATACTAGTTTAGTTGAGTTGTAGTTAATCTTTATACTAGTTTATGTTGTTAGTTAATCTTTATACTAGTTTATGTTGTTAGTTAATCTTTATACTAGTTTATGTTTGTTAGTTAATCTTTTATACTAGTTTAGTTAGTTGTTAGTTAATCTTTATACTAGTTTATGTTGAGTTGTTAGTTAATCTTTATACTAGTTTATGTTGAGTTGTTAGTTAATCTTTATACTAGTTTATATTGAGTTGTTAGTTAATCTTTATACTAGTTTATGTTGAGTTGTTAGTTAATCTTTATACTAGTTTATGTTGTTAGTTAATCTTTATACTAGTTTATGTTGAGTTGTTAGTTAATCTTTATACTAGTTTATGTTGTTAGTTAATCTTTATACTAGTTTTTGTTGTTAGTTAATCTTTATACTAGTTTATGTTGTTAGTTAATCTTTATACTAGTTTAGTTGATTGTTATTAATCTTTATACTAGTTTATTGATTGTTAGTTAATCTTTATACTAGTTTATGTTGAGTTTTTAGTTAATCTTTATACTAGTTTATGTTGTTAGTTAATCTTTATACTAGTTTATGTTGTTAGTTAATCTTTATACTAGTTTATGTTGTTAGTTAATCTTTATACTAGTTTATGTTGTTAGTTAATCTTTATACTAGTTTTTGTTGTTAGTTAATCTTTATACTAGTTTATGTTGTTAGTTAATCTTTATACTAGTTTTTTTGTTAGTTAATTTTAGTTAGTTAATCTTTATACTAGTTTATGTTGAGTTGTTAGTTAATCTTTATACTAGTTTATGTTGTTAGTTAATCTTTATACTAGTTTATGTTGAGTTGTTAGTTAATCTTTATACTAGTTTATGTTGAGTTGTTAGTTAATCTTTATACTAGTTTATGTTGAGTTGTTAGTTAATCTTTATACTAGTTTTATTGTATTTTTGATTTTTGTTAGTTAATCTTTATACTAGTTTATGTTGAGTTGTTAGTTAATCTTTATACTAGTTTACGTTGAGTTGTTAGTTAATCTTTATACTAGTTTATGTTGTTAGTTAATCTTTATACTAGTTTATGTTGAGTTGTTAGTTAATCTTTATACTAGTTTATGTTGAATTGTTAGTTAATCTTTATACTAGTTTATGTTGTTAGTTAATCTTTATACTAGTTTATGTTGATTAATATATTTTAGATCTTTATACTAGTTTATTGAGTTGTTAGTTAATCTTTATACTAGTTTATTTTGGGTTTTAGTTAATCTTTATACTAGTTTATGTTGAGTTGTTAGTTAATCTTTATACTAGTTTATATTGAGTTGTTAGTTAATCTTTATACTAGTTTATGTTGAGTTTTTAGTTAATCTTTATACTAGTTTATGTTGTTAGTTAATCTTTATACTAGTTTATGTTGTTAGTTAATCTTTATACTAGTTTATGTTGTTAGTTAATCTTTATACTAGTTTACGTTGTTAGTTAATCTTTATACTAGTTTATGTTGTTAGTTAATCTTTATACTAGTTTATGTTGAGTTGTTAGTTAATCTTTATACTAGTTTATGTTGAGTTGTTAGTTAATCTTTATACTAGTTTATGTTGAGTTGTTAGTTAATCTTTATACTAGTTTATGTTGTTAGTTAATCTTTATACTAGTTTATGTTGTTAGTTAATCTTTATACTAGTTTATGTTGTTAGTTAATCTTTATACTAGTTTATGTTGTTAGTTAATCTTTATACTAGTTTATGTTGTTAGTTAATCTTTATACTAGTTTACGTTGAGTTGTTAGTTAATCTTTATACTAGTTTATGTTGAGTTGTTAGTTAATCTTTATACTAGTTTATGTTGTTAGTTAATCTTTATACTAGTTTATGTTGAGTTGTTAGTTAATCTTTATACTAGTTTATGTTGAGTTGTTAGTTAATCTTTATACTAGTTTATGTTGAGTTGTTAGTTAATCTTTATACTAGTTTATGTTGTTAGTTAATCTTTATACTAGTTTATGTTGTTAGTTAATCTTTATACTAGTTTATGTTGTTAGTTAATCTTTATACTAGTTTATGTTGTTAGTTAATCTTTATACTAGTTTATGTTGTTATTAATCTTTATACTAGTTTACGTTGAGTTGTTAGTTAATCTTTATACTAGTTTATGTTGAGTTTTTAGTTAATCTTTATACTAGTTTATGTTGTTAGTTAATCTTTATACTAGTTTATTTGTTAGTTAATCTTTATCTAGTTTACGTGAGTTGTTAGTTAATCTTTATACTAGTTTACGTTGAGTTGTTAGTTAATCTTTATACTAGTTTACGTTGAGTTGTTAGTTAATCTTTATACTAGTTTATGTTGTTAGTTAATCTTTATACTAGTTTATGTTGTGTTGTTAGTTAATCTTTATACTAGTTTATGTTGAGTTGTTAGTTAATCTTTATACTAGTTTATGTTGAGTTGTTAGTTAATCTTTTTACTAGTTTATATTGAGTTGTTAGTTAATCTTTATACTAGTTTATGTTGAGTTGTTAGTTAATCTTTATACTAGTTTATGTTGTTAGTTAATCTTTATACTAGTTTATGTTGAGTTTTTAGTTAATCTTTATACTAGTTTATGTTGTTAGTTAATCTTTATACTAGTTTACGTTAGTTGTTAGTTAATCTTTATACTAGTTTATGTTGTTAGTTAATCTTTATACTAGTTTAGTTGATTGTTAGTTAATCTTTATACTAGTTTATGTTGTTAGTTAATCTTTATACTAGTTTATGTTGAGTTGTTAGTTAATCTTTATACTAGTTTATGTTGAGTTGTTAGTTAATCTTTATACTAGTTTATGTTGTTAGTTAATCTTTATACTAGTTTATGTTGTTAGTTAATCTTTATACTAGTTTATGTTGTTAGTTAATCTTTATACTAGTTTATGTTGAGTTGTTAGTTAATCTTTATACTAGTTTAGTGTTGTTAGTTAATCTTTATACTAGTTTTGTTAGTTGTTAGTTAATCTTTATACTAGTTTTTGTTGTTAGTTAATCTTTATACTAGTTTATGTTGAGTTGTTAGTTAATCTTTATCTAGTTTATGTTGTTGTTAATCTTATATAGTTTATTGAGTTGTTAGTTAATTTTATACTAGTTTATGTTGTTAGTTAATCTTTATACTAGTTTATGTTGTTAGTTAATCTTTATACTAGTTTATGTTGTTAGTTAATCTTTATACTAGTTTAGTTATTATTAATCTTTATACTAGTTTACGTTGAGTTGTTAGTTAATCTTTATACTAGTTTAGTTGAGTTGTTAGTTAATCTTATATAGTTTAGTTAGTTGTTAGTTAATCTTTATCTAGTTTATGTTGAGTTGTAGTTAATCTTTATACTATTTATTTGAGTTGTTAGTTAATCTTTATACTAGTTTATGTTGTTAGTTAATCTTTATACTAGTTTATGTTGAGTTGTTAGTTACTTTATACTAGTTTATGGTTGTTAGTTAATCTTTATACTAGTTTATGTGATAGTTAATCTTTATACTAGTTTATGTTGTTAGTTAATTTTTATACTAGTTTATGTTGTTAGTTAATCTTTATACTAGTTTAGTTGTTAGTTAATCTTTATACTAGTTTATGTTGTTAGTTAATCTTTATACTAGTTTATGTTGTTAGTTAATCTTTATACTAGTTTATGTTGTTAGTTAATCTTTATACTAGTTTATGTTGTTAGTTAATCTTTATACTAGTTTACGTTGAGTTGTTAGTTAATCTTTATACTAGTTTAGTTGAGTTGTTAGTTAATCTTTATACTGTTAGTTGAGTTGTTAGTTAATCTTTATACTAGTTTAGTTGGTTGTTAGTTAATCTTTATACTAGTTTAGTTGAGTTGTTGTTAATCTTTATACTAGTTTATGTTGAGTTGTTAGTTAATCTTTATACTAGTTTATGTTGAGTTGTTAGTTAATCTTTATACTAGTTTATGTTGAGTTGTTAGTTAATCTTTATACTAGTTTATGTTGAGTTGTTAGTTAATCTTTATACTAGTTTATGTTGTTAGTTAATCTTTATACTAGTTTATGTTGAGTTAGTTAATTTATTAGTTTATTTTTAGTTAATCTTTATATAGTTTAGTTATAATTAATCTTATACTAGTTTTTGTTGTGTTAATCTTTATCTAGTTTATGTTGTTATTAATTTTATACTAGTTTATGTTGAGTTGTTAGTTAATCTTTTTCTAGTTTTTGAGTTGTTAGTTTCTTTATACTATTTTGTTGAGTTGTTAGTTAATCTTTATCTAGTTTATGTTGTTAGTTAATCTTTATACTGTTTATGTTTTAGTTAATCTTACTGTTACGTTGTTGTTAATCTTTATCTGTTTGGGGTTGTTAGTTAATCTTTATACTAGTTTATGTTTTTTAATCTTTATCTAGTTTAGTTGAGTTTTATTAATTTTATACTAGTTATGTTGTTAGTTAATTTTTTACTAGTTTATTTAATTAATCTTATACTAGTTTTTTGTTAGTTAATCTTTATACTAGTTTATTTGTTGTTAATCTTTATCAGTTTATTTGTTAGTTAATTTTATCTAGTTTAGTTTATTAATCTTATACTAGTTTATGTTGTTAGTTAATCTTTATACTAGTTTAGTTGAGTTGTTATTAATCTTTATACTTTTATTTAGTTGTTAGTTTCTTTATCTAGTTTATGTTGGTTGTTGTTAATCTTATATAGTTTATGTTGATTTTAGTTAATCTTTTCTAGTTTATGTTGGTTGTTAGTTAACTTTACTGTTATTTGTTGTTAATCTTTATACTAGTTTATGTTATTTTAATCTTTATCTAGTTTAGTTGATTTTTTGTTATTTTTAAATCTTTATACTAGTTTATTGTTAGTTAATTTTATACTAGTTAGGTTGTTGTTCTTTATATAGTTTATGTTGTTAGTTAATCTTATCTAGTTTATTTGTTGTTAATCTTATACTAGTTTATGTTGTTGTTAATCTTTTATTTATGTTGTTGTTAATCTTTATCTAGTTTATGTTGTTATTAATTTTATACTAGTTTATTTGTTGTAATCTTTTATAGTTTAGTTGTTATTAATCTTTATACTAGTTTAGTTGAGTTGTTAGTTAATCTTTATACTAGTTTGTTGGTTGTTGTAATCTTTATCTGTTTATGTTAGTTGTTAGTTAATCTTTATACTAGTTTATGTTGGTTGTTAGTTATCTTTATACTAGTTTATGTTAGTTGTTAGTTAATCTTTATCTAGTTTAGTTGAGTTTTATTAATCTTTTACTAGTTTTGAGTTGATTAATCTTTTACTGTTATGTTGGTTGTTAGTTAATCTTTTTAGTTTATGTTGTTGGTTAATCTTTTACTGTTTATGTGTTAGTTAATCTTTATACTGTTTAGTTTTAGTTAATCTTTATATTTTAGTTTAGTTTGGTTGTTAGTTAATCTTTATCTAGTTTTGGAGTTGTTAGTTAATCTTTATACTAGTTTATGTTGAGTTGTTAGTTAATCTTTATACTAGTTTATTTTGGGTTATTAATCTTTATCTAGTTTATTTGTTGTAGTTAATCTTTATACTAGTTTATGTTGTTAGTTAATCTTTATACTAGTTTATGTTGTTATTTAATCTTTATACTAGTTTATGTTGTTAGTTAATCTTTATACTAGTTTATTTTGGGTTGAGTTAATCTTTATACTAGTTTATGTTGTTATTTAATCTTTTTACTAGTTTATTGGTTGTTAGTTAATCTTTATCTAGTTTATGTTGAGTTGTTAGTTAATCTTTTACTAGTTTATTTGGGTTAGTTAATCTTTTACTAGTTTATATTGAGTTGTTAGTTAATCTTTATACTAGTTTATGTTGAGTTGTTAGTTAATCTTTATACTAGTTTATGTTGAGTTGTTAGTTAATCTTTATACAGATAAGTGCAGGCAGAAAAAAACGTCACTCTTCAGAGTTAGGCAATTGGCTACGAGAGAAATAAGGTCTGTGGTTCGATTTCAGTGTTTGGTAATTGTTTTTTTCCGAGGCCCTAAATACATGTGTTCACTGTCTATTTATTGACCATATTCATTTACTCCGATGTTTGACCTGAGGTTATTCTTTCTCTAATAATGAATATAAAATGGAACGAATTCAGGAGAAGTTATTTCTCTATGTTTGGTCAACCACTAGTGACAACTGTTATAGGAAAGAGAAGATGGAAATATGTTGGACCAGAGCCAACTATAAACTACTGGGCCTTCGGGCTCAGGTAAGAATTGTGGGAATCAGACCCCAACTACACCACGTGACCTCGCATTCCAGTATTGGTGTATATAGAGGAATTCATTTTAAAATCAACACAAAATGCTAACTCGAAGTTATACTATGCAACAAGTTAAGTTTAACAATAAGGAATATCAATATTATAAATATTTTTCACCAATAAATAACCATAGACTCACCAAATTGAGTAAAATTGCAAAATAGGGTGCAGTGATTTATCAAACATCTGTAATTTCCAGATCCCTTTTCTTATCTAGGTCAGGGAATACCGGACCAGTTGTCTGGCCTGTGCTAGAGCCTGTCTGTGGTTGGACACACCTTGAGAAGAAATGATCAAAGAATATCAAAGCAGGCATTGAAGTGGGATGCAAAGGGTTCAAGAAAGAGAAGACAGCCTAAGGAGACCCTGAAACTAACTTTGCTGAGAGAGGCAAGAAATATCGGTCTCAGTTCCATGGAGGAGATTGAGCGAGTTGCCCAGGATAGAGCGGTAAGGAGAAATTGTTTGCAGGCCCTGTGTGAGGTATAATGGTGTGAGAGAAATTATTATATTATTTATTATATTCTATCTTTTAATCTGTGACAAACCGCGCTTGGGCAGCAGCAAATGCATAACATTCTTTCTCTTGGCCGTCCTCTGTATTGTGTTCCAGCTATGATTCTTGGCCGTCCTCTGTATTGTGTTCCAGCTGTGATTCTTGGCCGTCCCCTGTATTGTGTTCCAGCTATGATTCTTGGCCGTCCTCTGTATTGTGTTCCAGCTATGATTCTTGGCCGTCCTCTGTATTGTGTTCCAGCTATGATTCTTGGCCGTCCCCTGTATTGTGTTCCAGCTATGATTCTTGGCCGTCCTCTGTATTGTGTTCCAGCTGTGATTCTTGGCCGTCCTCTGTATTGTGTTCCAGCTATGATTCTTGGCCGTCCTCTGTATTGTGTTCCAGCTATGATTCTTGGCCGTCCTCTGTATTGTGTTCCAGCTATGATTCTTGGCCGTCCTCTGTATTGTGTTCCAGCTATGATTCTTGGCCGTCCTCTGTATTGTGTTCCAGCTGTAATTCATTTCTTTTATTTCTTGTTCTATTGTTCCCCACACGCTGTTGTAGGTCTTCCACGTTTTGCTTTAGCCTCTGACGTCCATCTCAGCACAGTTTTCAAGATAGAGTTAGCCTCCCTGCGTATCACATGCACGATCCATCTCCAGCGGGTTTTTTGGTGTGATGGTGCTCATATTCTTTTGTTGACACTGTTCTTGGTTAGGGATACTATTTAACCAGAACACGTATTAGATATTTTCAAAAGTTGTATGGACGGTGGAAAGAGTGGGTATATCTTGTTCTGTCATTCTCCAACATTCTGATCCATATATTAAATTTGATATATAAGATTGAACGTGTTCTGTCATTCACCAACATTATAATATATAAAGTTTATCTGGGGGTTCTTAAAACTGCGTATTTGCTACTGTCATACCGCCTGTGAGCGTCTGTAGCTTAAGCGGTAGTAAGCTCGAGGGCTCTGTGGCTGAGTGGTTAAGCCCTTTGCCTTGTGAGTCGAGTGCAGTTTTTCCAGAGACCCCTAGGATTGTTGCCGGAGCTACGGAGTTCGTGCTTTGTGCAATACTTCGGCAGGAGGGACTGAGCCATATGGGGTAAAACCCGGTGCAATGAAGTAAATCATTCAGCTTTTAAACCCTTTAAACCCTTTAAGCTCGATCCAACCCAAGCGTACGCGGTTCAAACTCTGCGGCGGGCAAGTTTGGAAGCAAATTAGTTCCCTTTGATTTTTACGATAAAAATAGACCCCACAGTTCAGAAAGCAATCGCAAACTACTGAACGTATAAGTGGTGCCTAGAAAATCAACGACTCGTTTACTGTGGGTGATGGTGACGCCCTGTAAAGGATATGCCAAGATTTTCATTCAGCCTAGTCTAGCCTGTCTTACAGCCTAGTCTAGCCTGTCTTACAGCCTTAGTTCTAGCCTGTCTTACAGCCTAGTCTAGCCTGTCTTACAGCCTAGTCTAGCCTGTCTTACAGCCTAGTCTAGCCTGTCTTACAGCCTAGTCTAGCCTGTCTTACAGCCTAGTCTAGCCTGTCTTACAGCCTAGTCTAGCCTGTCTTACAGCCTAGTCTAGCCTGTCTTACAGCCTAGTCTAGCCTGTCTTACAGCCTAGTCTAGCCTGTCTTACAGCCTAGTCTAGCCTGTCATACAGCCTAGTCTAGCCTGTCTTACAGCCTAGTCTATCCTTGTCTTACAGCCTAGTCTAGCCTGTCATACAGCCTAGTCTAGCCTGTCTTACAGCCTAGTCTAGCCTGTCTTACAGCCTAGTCTAGCCTGTCTTACAGCTTAGTCTAGCCTGTCTTACAGCCTAGTCTAGCCTGTCTTACAGCCTAGTCTAGCCTGTCTTACAGCCTAGTCTAGCCTGTCTTACAGC